>VZRW01010366.1:437671-478093 GCA_013398125.1 Aegotheles bennettii
GAGGAGAAGCCGACGAGAAAATGGCGGCCACTGCGGGCAGCCGCCATTTTAGGCGGCAGCTGCAGCAGTACCCGTTCCCTCCCAGCCCCAGACCGCTCTCCCGTCACTACCGCATTTCTCACCTTCCCTAAGGCCTTGTCAGCTTCCCCGGGTCCCGGCGGCTACCAAGGGCAGGGGAAAAGGCAAGAGAAGGGGGGGAGGGGAAGGGAGCCGGGGACCGGGGCTGGGGAGGGGAAGGGGGGAGCGCGCGGGACAGGGCGAGTCTCCGAATCACCACAGCAGGAGCAGCACCGGCCCAACGCTTCCCTCCGCCACCTCCATAGAGAGCCCACTCACCGCCGCGTCTAAGTGCACCGCGGCAGCCCCCCTAACTTTATCACCCGTCCCGCACCCTACCCCACCTCCCGGCCGCGGCCGCCAATCGCCGCGAAGGACTCCGCCCGCCGCGCCAATCAGAGGCGAGAGAGGGGGCGGCCCTAGCGCCCCAGTGGGAGGAGGGGGGAGGAAGTTTGGTTGAACAGTGCCACCGCCGCAGTGCAGCACCCGTATTCGCGAAAGCCGCTACGCCACGCGGGTGGCGGTAGGGCCGAGCAGGGAAGGGAGGTTTGCGCAAATGGCGTACCCGGTTAATGGCGGCCGCTTGACTGCCTCTCTCCTTCTCGGTTTGCTCCTGTGTTTCAAGCATCACAGAGCCTCAGTTCTGAAGGCCTACGGTGTGAGTTACAGGTGATTCTGTCACGTTCATAGAGGGATAGTTTAATATATATGCATTCTCATAAGGTTTTTTTTGGTTTGGTTTTCTGGTTTAATACATTTATTTAAGCCTAGGCTTCCCTTCAGTGAGACCGCATTTCACATTTGGGTGAGGTAAAAAATGACCTGATTATAGACTGTGAGGCTGAGCTTGCAATGGTACCCGAAGGAGGAGACTTGCCATTTGAGCTCCCAGAGCCTGGCTGTGCAGATCCAATTTCAGGTTTGCTTTCGGGGTTTGGAAACTATTTCTCCGTGTGTGCTTTTAGCTATTAATTGGCCTGTCCTTTGCAGGGTGTCCTGCAGGCAACCCATGGACAACCAGGACTCTTGAGAGGTGTTTTTATGTATTTACCATGCTGAGCACACAGCTGGTGGGACTTTCTTGTTCCTCCTCAGTTAAACAAAACAAAGATGGCCAGGCTTTTAGCTGTAGGTGGAAGTTTGAGTCATGGGAAACTTCCAGAGATTTACCAGTGTGGGGTTTTATCCTTTAACAGCCCTGTCTCAGATTGTCCCTCAGGTAGCAGCTACCTGGACTTGCAAAGATTCAAACGTATTTGCCCTAGATGGGGCAGGACAGAAAACAAGCAAAGTAACCTGATATCAAGCTCCACAAACATCCACATCTGCTCTGTTCACACATACGCCTTCCGCTTTCAGTTTGTGTGACTCATAGTTCAGATGACTGGGAGAAAGTGGTACATGTAATAACTCCAGGATTGTATAGGCGGCAAGCCCAAACAAATGATATTGCAGAACTTCCAGTTTCCCAGAGCCAGCCTCATTCCTAGTGCTTTCAACACCATGTGCCACATCGTCCCAAGGGTTATATAGGCCTAAAGGGTGTTGTCATACAGGAGTACCTCTGTCACATCTTATCTGGGATGAAGTTTGTTCAAGATAGGTTTCCCCATCTCATACCCATAAGCATTAAACAGGACAGTTTGCCTATCAGATTGTGTTACAGAAAATCTTGCATAAACTACCTCTAAGTAAGTTTTGAGCACATATGTATTGCATAAGGTTGAGCATAACTGCAACAGGTACTTGTCATACCAGAATTTTTGTATAATGACACTTTTCTGCATTTAACAATAGTCATATTACTGCAAGTGGTTGGACCTCACATGTGATCTGCAAGAACAGGATTGTGCAAACTCCATTGAAATAAATGGAATCCAGTTTGAAAGAAGGTGTCAGTGGGCACGGAGTAAAAAAGCATAATAAAAATACTTACAAATCTTAACTGAAGTAAAACCAAGGATTTTGTTTTGCATTGGATGGCAGAATGTTCTCATGTAGTGTTGCTATCATAAGCATTCCAACACAATTTAGGGCAGAGACCCCACAAGTGAAAATTAAGGAGTTTGGTTTTTTTTTTTTGAGGTGGAGAGTGGGGGAAGGGGAAAAGAGAACAGAAAACCTGCAAAACATGGTAGGTACATATTGACAAAGTATCACCTTTTTTGTGTATTTTAAAGCATACTATAAAACACGTATTACCATAATAATAGAAAAAAGCCCCAACATTTGATCAGTAAGAGAATAGCAGCAAAAGATCACTGTTTTCTTAAAACTATGTTTGTTTTTTGGGACTCTGTCCTGCATTGTATTAAGACCAGCAGGATATATGCTATTCCATAGCTCATACTGACTTTGACATGTGGGAACCTAAGAAGTTTCTGCGCTTGGCTGCTCATAGCTTTCTTTCACATCTGTGCCACACTTTGTCAGCCTCACAGACCAGCTGCACTAGTACAACTATGAAGGCAATGAACTGTAGTACAGAGGACAAAAAAGATTGTGAAATGCCTTCTATTTTATACATCTCACCTGTTTCTTAAATTCCATACACTAATGTGGAAGGCACCATTATTCTTGTCTGAGAGTTTAGCAGCCCAATTGTTTATATGATTATTCAGTAACAAATTTACCTAAAGAATTTTTTTCAATTTGTCCCCTTGACTCAAATAAATAAATACATAAATAAATAATTAAATGAATATCTGCAAATGGAATTTAATAGCTATCAGTTTCAGTATCACCTTGTACTCATCAGTCACATCAGCACATTGTCAAAATTCTATCCCCCACCTATTTTCCCCCTATGTCTCTTCCACTTGCCCTGAACACCGGTGATGCTTTAATTCAAATAAGCTGTTTTACAACTGATGTGGTGGTGCTTCTGGATTTGTTTCTGCAAGTCTGAACTTGCTGAATCTCTGAACAATTCTAACTTGACCACACTGCCACCGGTTATTTGGAGGAGAAGGGTTGTCTGTAAAGTGTCATGAGGAACCTACTGTGTCGCAGACTTGCACAGAAACGGGAGGTGCTGCCACAGATGCAGCATCTTGCTGAGAGGAAGAGGAATGCCTCTTGCGGCACATATGGCATAGCTCAGAACCTGGACTGGCTGCTGTTGTCTACCAAAACAACCCACAAAATGTGGGAAAGGAGTTCTGCAGAAGGAGTTTTTCCTTACTACTGCCAAGCTGGAATCACTGTGACTTCTCCTGTGTAGTAGGTTGCATTGCAGTGGTTACGGAGCTGAGCCCTGCTGGGTGGAGGTTCCAGACGGAGTGCTGATGACAGGGTAGCTGTAGCAGTGTGGTAGTGTACCATCTCCAGTAAATACTGCATCTCATCACTGTACTGGTTGTGGGTCTGGCTAGGCTGGGTTTTATGCATAGTACCCTATTAATGCAGTATAAATATGCATACAATATGAACCAAAGCATCCATGCAGAGAATTACTGCAGAGTAAGTAATTCACTGGAAATTCACACCCTAGTTTACTCCATGCTAATTTCTCCAATGTAATCACCTCCTGCACCTTCTTACTTTCCAAACAGCTTTTCTGCCTGCCTTTTCAAGTGAGCCTCATTTTTCTCCAAAGCCATGTATATATAGTTCCTGACCTACCCCGTCAGTAAAGAGGCAGGCACAAGCATTTAACCAAGTGTACTCATATAGTTTTTCCTGTGATAGAAGTCTACTCAAGAAGACCTGTACTGTAGGAAAAAAGGCATAGGGAAAAAAGCAAAACAATGAAAACCAAACCCAAACTGAAAAATACACCCGTATTTTTCATTTAAACAATTTTTTGGCACTTCTACTGAAGCAGAATGCTCAATGGCAAACACTGTGTGGATTCACTCATAAGAATAATTTGCATTGTCTTTTGGAAAAATGCAGCAATGTATTGGTTATGGGCCTATTTTGTACAATATAGCACATATGGTGTGAAAGTGTTGTAGAAGGCATTGTGGTTGTTCTCTACAGGATTTTAATTTGCAAAGTATTTACTGGTATAAAACTTGTGAATACCTGTAGAAGTGACCTTTAGCGAGGCTGATTTAACAATACTCACTGAGTCAAGAGCATTCCAACCCTTCTAAACAGTGGTGGACTTCTGACCACCTGGAGGGTCACTTCTCTTTTCCCTTTCTTTGGAAAGTCCTTTGTGGTAGATTTCAGTGAGTCTTCTGTCTAATAAAACCAATGATTTTGCTTTCATCCAGTTGTCTTCTGAAATGCTGTTCCCTGTACCTTAACTCAGCACCTGGATTTCCTGCTGCTCAGAACCAGTCCTTTATACTTTAGAAGATATATTTAAAAAAAAAATCTCCTTATTCTCTATTTAAGTCCCTAAAGACTTGCTATATTTCTTAAGTATAACAATTAGTATGGCAGTTACAATTGCACAGGACTCTTATGGTGGTTCTTTGTCAGAAATTTGGAGAGATATTTGGGGTGTGACTTTATAGTTAGCCAGTGAAAACTGCCTAGAATATTCAAGTGTCAGAGATACTGGTATTTCATCAGTGAATGTTTATACAAGCAACAAAGGAAAGTGAGTCAATGCCCGTAAGAGTACAGCTTACTTTGCTTTCAGTGTCGTATTTAGAACAGTGAATATTTTTAATTGATATAATTGTACTAATGTATAATCATCATAACTTTCAAAGAGGAAGATTGTATATGTATTCCCAGAATGGTTTACGAAAAAAAACCCCATCCAAGCCCCAAACCCAACAGTGACTGTTTTCTCAGCAGGTCTAGTTCCATGAAACATGTAAGCTGCCAATTTTTTACATTCTCTATTTTTCTAAAATGGCAGATTTGTTCATATTCTTTAGCATCAGCAGAGTGAGTGTGCTGTACTGCAGTGCTCTCTTTCTGACACAGATTAGCACCAGCTTTACAACAACGTAAGAAAGCTTTAACATTTATAATTTTCATTATTTGCCAAGAGAAGAGCTTTTCTTTCTCCTAGCCACTGCCAATTCATGTTTGAATTACCTTAGAGTATGTCTATAATTTGTAATTTTTATAGTTATTAGTATTTCAATTTTCTATGTTAATGTCTAATTTTGACACCTTTTAGGCCCCTCCAATACTGAGTCTTACTGAGTTCTATGGTTCAGTTATACAGTGTTTAAGAAGTAATAATCCTTGTATGAGTTTTAAAATGTATTGGCTTGGTTCCATTGCAATCTGCCTGCTTAAGTGGTTTTGTGGCAGTCATCTTCTGTATGAAATACTTACTGTATTCATAAACACCCGCTGGAGCTGAACACAAATCACAGTTGATTGAATTGGAAGAGCATCAGTGTCCTATGGCTGCATTGCATTACTCTTTTCTTTATAAAAATATATTATTAATGAACTCAGATTCGTGGATAGGAAATTATTTACTATTACTAAAATGCTGCACTTGGTATTATTATCAAAATAATTTTGTATTCTCTTTTTCATTGCAGAAAATGCTGTGTCACGGTTTGTGTGTGTAGGAAGCACTAGGAATACACCACAGAACATGTGGATACTTTTAGTTGCTTGAAGAAAAGGGCTTTTTTTGGATGTAGTGAGCTACTCCTTGCAGTTTGCCTTACTTTTCCGTGGGCAGAAGTGTAGCATGTCTTTTTACAATTTAAGATAATATTAACTCATAATAGTTATCAATGGTTGCTGTTAATAGAATTTTTATTCATGACAAAGGGTAGCATTAATACTGTTAGGTTTCTGTAAGGGACAGATTTTCTG
The DNA here is from genome assembly GCA_013398125.1 of Aegotheles bennettii. Classification (NCBI taxonomy): domain Eukaryota; kingdom Metazoa; phylum Chordata; class Aves; order Caprimulgiformes; family Aegothelidae; genus Aegotheles; species Aegotheles bennettii. The sequence continues at coordinate 443,477 of VZRW01010366.1, forward strand.
TTATTTAGGGATCAAAGATCCACTTGAGCTAGAAAAATGGTAAGGAAAAGCTACTTAGAATTTTCAGTCATCGAGAGGAAGCAAAAATATGGGGAAATCATGCAAGTAGTTCTGAATCCAGGTTAACCTTTTGGAAGTCAGTGAAGTCCTTCTGTTTTCCCTTGTTAACTGTCTGAAAAGTTCAAAACCTTTCCTTACTATAAAAAGAAGATTACTTGTCCATATGGGCATGTTATTACAAACCTGTATTTTAAAACAGGTTCATGATCATTAAACCATCAGATTACAACAAGCAGAATTTCCGTTGTTCCACCTATGATTCTCTTTATTAAATCCAGTTTACTTACAGTGTGTTAAAATTGTTTTGCATTTCTGTAGAGTATTTTTATATCTACATTCTATAGTTCTTAATGCATTTAAACAAGTGCAGCTACTGATTGAAATTATGTGATTTTTTTTCCTATTTTGGTGAAATTGTTTTGGTTTCTAAAGAAATTGCATAAAGTAGGCCTTTCCCCATTCATACTCAAATTGTTGGCTGCACCCACTTTGGAAAGAGAGACAGGGAAAGAGAACTGAAATGACTATCAGAATGTGACCTAAATCAGGCCAGTCATCTGAAGACCCTCAGGTCTGACTCTGAGGCTAGCTTTTATTAACCAGTAGGTATTTCTGCTTCATGTGGTATGATTTTGTGTCATACAGTAAAACTTCAGCAGGAAAATGTGTTATGTGTTCTGCACATTGAAAATATTTAATTCTCTGGGGCGACACAAGCCATTTCAGCACCGTGGAGTTATTTCCCATTTGCCAGCTCCAAAAGTTTAGTGAATTTAGGAAATGAATAATCATTAACAAAAGGTAAAAAGGATTTCAGAGATGTATTTGAATAATATGATCCCGTTTGTCTGGATTCCCTCTTGAAATTTTCAGTAAAAATGGAATATCTGAAAAAGAAAAGATTATGAAAAATTTAGTTCTTTTGCAAGTTCTGAGCTAGTGCAGCCTTGCCACCAGGCAACAGCCTCACATGCAGCTGCAGGGTGGGAGGTAAGCTGTATGTTTATTGTAAAATACCTGTAATCTCTGACTGGGGCATTTTTTCCTGCATTTCCTTGTTGTTGTTTTTTAAGTTAAAAAGATACAAGTAAGCAGAATTTCATACTAGGTAGTTATTCTGGTTAATAAAAATGGTTTACTGAAATGATTTTAATTTTTCAAGGCTTTTAGGCTGAACATTTACATGCTGTGTGTCCAGAACAGAAGTCCCATGTACAGTGAATCCAAGTTAACATATGCCCACGAACGTGTGTTTGTTTCAGGTATAAATAACTGGATCCCTAGATTGAGATGGTATTGGGTTGAATTACAAAATTTTATATAGGTTAGATTTCTAGGTAATTTCTAGTTTTAGCATTGTTCAGGTGCTGTGAGAGCTGAGCCTGCTGGGGTTGAGGTATTAAGAGAGTGACATTAAACCCACTCTTGAGCTAATCAAAAGCCTTTATTCCTTCTATAGACTCTTAGTGCTGTTGTGGGTTTTTTTTAGCAAATGGAGCTCTGTTTAGGTGCTAAACAAACACAAAAGGGCATAGCCTTGTAACTACTGACTTTATGTTAATTTGTCAGGGGTGAATTTGCCTCAGCATTTTATCCATATTTGATCCTTTATTGACTGATTTATTCAGTGCAGCAGCTCTCAGTGAATTAGCTGAGAGCAGAGCTACAGGGTGTTTGTTTCAAATATGCTAACTCTGATTTTCAACATCAGTGGAAAAGCTTAAGAAAATTAGGAGTCAGTAATTTAAGTTTAAAACCTGTTCTGATTAAAGGAGACAGTTTAGCTTGTCCACCTTTGCAGATTAGAAACTACAGCAGAAAACTTCAATAAGAGGTCAGCTTCTTACTCCTCTAAGTACCTAGAGAAGCCAAAACATATACAAATGATGTCAAAATTATTCCTGCCAATGGGTATTTCCATCCTCACTTAGCTTGATAAAAGCTTTCTGGTGTTCCTTACGCTTGTCCTTCTCTTCTTTGGTCCTGATTTTCTTAAGTAATAAATACATTCTTAGCCAGCTTCTCATGCGTCTCGCTTCCAGCAACTCACACTGTCTTTTAACCAAACAGATACAGAATTACGATAGCATTGTGGCAAATAGAAAAAGTACAAGGTTGAGGATGTGTCAGCAGGAGAACACTGGAAGATGAGTCCAAATGCACGGAGTTTATGGATTAACTGAAATTAGAACTCGAATATTTTCAGCCAGGTGTCTTAAATTAAATTATTAAAGCACTTTCGAAGCAAATTTAAAAAAATAAACAGTTAAACCAAACTAATTTTGAGCAATAAGAATGTCTGATTAGAAATATAGCACAGTTTAACTGATAATTTAAAAACATAACTAAGATTACTTTTCCTGTGTATACCCACATAGAAGCCACAGAGAAAAGTCCAAGGACTTAAGCAAAGCAATCTACCTCATAAATAAATAAGGGCTAAAACTCTCTGCTTTCAAAGTGGAGTGAAACAATAGCTATATTCTGTGAGTCCTTATGAAACTCTTTTCCTTTTTCAGTACTCTTAAGCTATGTTTCTTTGTTTTACTTTTCATGTCAATCAGAACCCATAAGGGATTGAATGGAATTGAGTAGAATATGTATAGAAATAAATTATGATGATTTCGGTAACACTAGCATTTGCAAAAGGGAAAACAAATGGTACATTGCTTCTGCACAAATATTAGTGGCATAGGCTACAGCATTTGGGTGTACTAAAAGTTGGAATAAAGATAATTTGTGCTTTATTTAGCATAAGCTTTGTTTTTGTTCTGTCTCTTTTGACTTTTCCTGGCTTATGTTTTCCTCATAAACATAAGATACAACTTCCTTCATATTTGTGCTCTTCAATTAATAGTAGAAATACAATGTGCATTTGTTTCCTTAACAATAGATTTGGATGACATCCTTGACTTCTGTATTTTCCTAACAAGGACCATGAATACCATTAATTTTTTCAATGTAAGCATTATTTTCCAGGAAATAGGTAATGAAGTTTGGTAGGCAACAGGTGCAGTCATGTCAGTTAGTAGGATGAGGAAGAACTAGTACAAAGCTAGATTATATGGATAGGAGATTATCTATTCTCCTGCCTGTAATCAACCAACATTATACTCCTCCTATTTAACACACAACTGTATCTACAGATATTGCATTACCAAGAAGGTCACTTACAAAGAAGATACTTTTTTAAAGACTACACTTAAAGGGACTGACGATTGCTTTACACTCTGTAAATTGTTAGCAGCGATACAGCACGAAGAAGGCAGCAGCGATGTTAAGAACAGTGATACTCCTTTTGAATGGACTGGAGGTGAACTTTGGATGCAGAGTGCTCCCCTGTAATTTTTTTTTTGTTTATTGTGTTAGCAAAAGTTGCAAAGCAGTAGAAGCCAAGTTACAGAAGACAGATTTTACCTGTAACAAGCTTCACCCTGCTCAAATTATATCAAAACTGGTACATCGGATAGAACAAAGGCAAAACCCCCAACCCAACGTTCTAGCAGCTAGGTTTTGGATACTTCTGAAGGCCTTTTCCTCCTCTTATCAAAGCTGCATAGACCTTCTAAAGGTTTGTCTGTAATCTTATCTAGTTTTGGGTGGCCTCTTTACCCTACCTTGAGCACCTGTGTGAAAGTGGAAGAGGAAATTTAACTCTATACTTGCTGGAGATTGTTGTCATGTCTTACTGGAAGTAAGAACAAGTCTTTTAAAATAAATTGTAATTCATGTTAAGGTCCAATAACTGCCCAGATCTGCAGAAATTCTGAGTCAGATACAGCATTTTAAGATCTGATATTTGTGCCACGGATATATTAAACTCATTAGGGACTTGCTCCATTCTGATAGTGGTCTCTTTCCACAAATCTTTGCAGGACAGATGGGTTTCACAGATTACAAGTCTTTATCAAGATCAAGGATATTTCAATAGAAAACACATCATAGTTTGGTCAGTCAATTATTGCTCCTTTATTCAAACTGCTATTTAATTGATTTACATGTTTTAGACAGAAAGAACCTAAAAGAAGTCTTCAGGCTTGTTTAAAAAAATGCAGAACATCACCATGGTATTTGTTTTCGGATGTGAACTCACATCAAGAATATTACCTATTTATCATATCTGATTAAATTTAATATCTTTGTTTTCCACAATCCCTGTAAATATTACTAAAAAGCATTAATTGTTTTCTTCAGGGTTTAGCCAGCTATCAAGAAAAAGGGAAAACCGAACACTTCAGTATTTATACTCTAGGCCAGCAAGGTCTCAGAATTATTGAACCTCAGGACTCAAGCTTCTGTAACTAGAAATTTTACTTGAAAGTGAACAAACAAAACTGATGTCAGAAGTCTCACTGCTCAGTCTTGCTAGAGCTGATCTTAAAAAGGTTGGCAGTGGTGTTTCGAACCATTCGTTCTTTTACAAGATGCAAGGTTGTCATTTCTGCTGTCCCCTCTCAGAATTGCTGTCACTCAGCTCTTTAAGGGAAATCACTACTAATGCAACTAGGGCTGCCTGGAAAAAATAAGAACTGGGAACACGGCTGCCCTCCTTTTGATGTCAGTGGATAATCTAGTCTCATATGATGCTATCTCCTCTGTATGGTGTTATAACCTATTACAGATAACAACTGTAATTAACCCCTTCTAAAAATTATGATCAGTCTACTAGAATATTGATTCTTGCTTTCATGGATTGGTTTTTAAGAGGGAGAATTTGAAGGGATTCACTTAAAGGATGTGCCTGAGGTGTACCTGGCTAAGAGGACAACCAACACAGAAAGTGGGATGGATATTTCCTAGTTACAGTGAGAGAGTACACACTTGCTTTACCTCAGTTTTAAGTATGGTTACTTAGACACTGAATGTAAATCTCCAAAACTGTAGATTAAAGTATACAAAATATGCTTCCACCAAAATGTCTGTTATTCAGTTGCAGGATTTATGAAGGCTTTATAATTACTAATTTTTTAAAGGAATTTTAGAAATGGATGGTGAAAACAATGTTTGTGGTTTGGGTGATAAGAAAGAAAGAGGATAAGACTACCTAAGGCAGCATACACCATACTGACATCTAATTGAAGAAAAAGGGGCATTACTACCTTGCTTATGATGCTGTGAGTAGAATTTATGCTGCATTTATCTTGATAACCTTTATTATTAGGCCCAACTAAAAAATTTCTTAGCTATATATATGTATAACATATGTTTCATTATCAAATTTAATTGCTATGACAGTTTCTTGGTTATTTGCTGATGTATAATTTAGATAGAAAGATAGGAAAGAGTAGTCACACTTCATGCAGGGGGTGTATAAATACTCACTGGAGTACTCTCTGGGTTAGACAGCGTGCTATCACAACGAGTTAAGAGTTCAAACTTCGTATGTTGCATTTCTTCTGACTTGTCAAAAGAGATCAAAATAAAAAAAGTGAAGAGCAGAGCTCAAATTACAGGTGCATGTGACAGTGAAATTAATAGATCAAGGTATTATTTCTTTTGACATAGGAAAAAGAGTAAAAGTTGTATTCTGTACTTACGATATCAGAATAGATGCAAAGATTATCATGTCACCCCAAATGAGGAAACTAATTATTTCTGCCTGAGAGGTCTCTATCCAATTTGTTCTTCCTCAGAAACTCTCTGAAATCACTGTGTGTACTACTGGATGTGTATGAAACTTGTGAGAATCAAAAGAAGATTGGAGCCAGCTCTGAGTAGAGAGAGTTGACCTCACGTTTTTGTACAGTCTCAGAATTGCAGATGTTTCTAGAAGGACCTAGGAACAATGCTTTTCATCCCAGCCCATCTATTCTTTACTGACAGATCTCTGTGAACTGCAAGTGTCTTCTAAGAGATGTGTGCAAATAAGTACTATTGTCTCTTAGTTTTCTTAGCGTACGGGTGGTAGGAGCATAGGTGATTCAATTATTAGAAATCTGTATATTAGTATCATACAGAAAATACTGCAACATAACAGCCAATCAATTTGCACACCAGTAAATTAAGACTGGTTGAATTACTTACCATGATTCATATGTCAAAATCTTCACCTGTGTGTCCCTTATTTTTATCTGCTTTTGCTTTTATAGATATTTGTGAAGTTTCTATCACTATAGTGTCTGAACAACATAGAAAAATCATTAATGTAAACTCCTGTTTTATTAAGACCTTTCATGTAGTAAATATAATTTATGTCCCATTTAAGGGTGTTTCACACTGCTGTAACAATGACAAAGGAGCCACAGTACAAGACCAAATCAAGATGTGGTTGATCAGTCTGTGTAGCAGTCTCTACAGCTGGGGAAGGAAGATTAAGAAACAAAGGCATTGTCTTCATAGAAAAATTAGTGTTGTTTTAGTACAAGGTTATGGGCTATTCGGTACCAATGTACATTACAGACAGTGAAAGGGTATTTTCATGCCAAAGTGTAAAGCTGTGTACTAAAACTACCTCTAAATTAAATTAGGGAATATCCGAGAAGTGGAATATGTGCAACTAGATGGAAGACATGCTGCTTCTGGTACTGAAACTTCATTTTGGTAAAGCACTGCATTGTGAAATATTATTACACCTCTGGATTTTACTAGGACTGTCTTTTTTAAAGTAGTTTAATCCATATTCAGAGTGGGAAAAGCTGCCTTTGCTTTCTGTGTGGTAAGAACGTTTTAGTGGGAGCTAGTTCAGAGCTGGTACTGTGTTCTGAACTGGTGCTCTGAATTGGGGCTACTTTCCCTTTATGTTTACTTCCTTGTGTAGACAAACCCGGAGTAAGTGCGTCACACAGGAAGTCTGTGGAATTGCTCTGGAGTTACGCTGCTGTAACAGGACACATGAGAGAAATCTTATGACTGTTTCTGTCCCTAGCAGGCAGAATACTGCTAAGTGACAGCTCCAACAGGAGCAGATCTTGGGAAGTACTGTTCTAAAGGCTTTGTTAAATACAAACGTTTTAAAGAAAGGTTGAAAATAGCAGAAAGAGGTGTCACGTCTTCTTTCAAGTTTAAATAGTACATGAATAGCACATTACAAGTCCACACTGCTTGTAATGCTGGAATACCATCCAGTGGCCTCTGTTTCCCCAGTTTTAATGTAGACTAATCTATTTATATTAAGATTATAAGGGAAAAAGATCAATGTCAATACTGCTCCAAGAAATGAGTGCTTGCAATCTGTGCTGGACTTGTGGAATGCTACCTATCCTTGGCTTGTGACCTTCCTGTTCTGCCTCTGAAGTGCTGAGAGAAAAACATTTGTAATAGTGAAAGAACTGAGAGAAGAGACATCATGAAGGTGTTAAAATGCATCAGTGCAATTTTAAAACTCTTCATAACAAATAAAACACAAGTGTGGACTTTTTGCCTCTCCACTAGTGTGGTAAATGTCATCAAGCTTTCCGTTAGTATCATACTGTGTTTTCCAAGAAAATAAATGCCATACTGTTCATCCAGTTCAATTTTTAAAGATATCTCTCCTTCCAGCTTCCAAACACTATTGAGGGGGCTGAACAAAGTTAAACATGGCAATTTAAAAGCCAGATCTGTTAGCCAAGATGGAATTAGACTTTCTGCTAAAAGAAGAACGATGATGAAAAATATTGATAGAGTGAACAGACTAAGGCTTTCTTTAATTTAGGTACTGTAGTTTCTTTGTATCACACATTTCCTGAATACATTTCACTGGAATTTCTTTTTTTCTGGCCTAGCATTCCCTTTTCTTCAATAGCCTTATGTTCCTTTTTGTATGATACATTAGATACATTAAATAATTCTATTTCATTTCATTCTCTAATCAGCATTTGTTAGCTTCCAGGAGTCAGATCTTATTGCTAGGCAACTAAACAAGCAATCTCCATCTTTGTATTAAGCAGTTTGCTGTATCCATGCCTGACCCTATGATTATCTATACATACATCCATAAAATTACCTAAGTGCAGTTGTAAATGTCAAATGTAAACATGCTACATATATTAGGGGTATTGAATTTATCTTGAAACTGAGTTGTTAGTAGTCAAAACAGCTTGGAAAAAAACACAGATTTTCCCCTCCCCCTTTTTAGATGTATTTCCCTGACTTGCAACTAGCTTTAAAGGCAGCCTCAGTGCTGAAAATTACTTTTGTCTTTTGGGCTATTAAATGAAAAATTATTTATATATTAACCAGCACAATCTGTATCTTTTTACATCAGGATACCTCTGTATTTTTATTAATGTCTCTGTAAGATATTGATTACTGTAATTCTCTCTTTGCAAGTTTTCCAAAGGAATTATGAGACAGATGATTTTGAAAAACCAGCAGCGGGGCTTCAGCAGATTGGACAGACAGACAGACAGACAGACAGACAGCAGTCTTCCTGCAGTTTTAACAAAGCTTATACATTAAATATTTTAGTGAGTTCCTATCTGCCATCTTGGTGCTTCATTGCATTTCCAGTGCTGTCTAGGTTGTTTAGTTGATCTTCTAATAACACGATGTCCTCAATAACACCATAGTCTTATTGCTAAGGATTTAGTCTTGTTTTCTTCAGTGTCATTTTTGTATCTAGAGTATCACTGTTCTGCCATGGAGGAAAAGGCTTCTGATGTCACACATTGGCATGACCTTATCTTTTTAAACTATTTTATATTGCTGTTTAACCAGTTCATGTCATGCTTTTAACACGTCTGTTCATACATGTGATGTGTGCGTCTCAGTTTTAGGATTGTAGGAATAAGGCCAGAAGGGGTGTGGGGAAGTCACCTGGTTCGCAGTCCTGCTCAAGGCATGGTTAAGCTCAGAGGCTCAGGGCCTCGTCCTGTTCAGTTTTGGAAACCTCCACAGATGGATTTGGAGCAGCCTCTCCAGGGCCTTGCTGCAGTGCTTAGCCACTCTCATGATGAAGATTTTTTGCCTTGTGCGCAGTCAGAATTGCCTTTTGTTTTTTTCCCTGTGCACTTCTGGAAAGGATCTGTTTTTGTCTTCTCTGTAACTGCTCTGTAGGTGGTAGAAAATCGCCTTTGGGTTCCTTGCAGCCTTTCTTTTTTTCCCTGGTTAACAAACCCGGTTCTCCTGGTAATGCAATGAGCTCACTGGGGGAGGCTGCTTCTGGAGTCCTTCCAGTTTCTCTTTCTCTCTCCTCTACTGAGTGCCAAAACTGGACAATATTTCAGTAAAGGGTATTCTGGACGTGGCCTTACAAGTGCTGAGCAAAGGGGAATAACAGCTTCCCCCCAATGTGCTAGCTGTGCATGTACTGCTGCAGCTGGGCTGTGCTTTGCCTTCCTCACTGCAGAAGTGCATTGCTGACTCAACATTCAGCTCCCTGCCCTGTTCTGTACCAGTGCTTAGAAGCTCCCATCTCTGTCAGGGCCTCAGTGTGCTTGGATCCACACAAATACCATAACGAAACCAACGTGACAGAGGGGTGAATCTTACAGGCATTGCTTAGGTCTGGTCCTGTCACCACCCCTTAGATAATCACTTAATTTAGCTGCCTGGATTACTTGGCCAGTTTTCTAAGTAAAAACTTTGGAGAGAGGAGGCCTCTTCCAATACCCAGTTCTGTGTTTTGAATTACACTTTAAACCAGCTTCTGATCCTCAGTATCTACAGAAGGAGTTTGTGGGTACTCTTTTTTTGTTCTGATTGGCTCTTATAGGTACACATAAAGCTGATTAGTATAAATAAAGGAACTGAACTGATCCATCTTCTGTTCTAATTTTGGTTCAGCTGTGATTAAAGTTGTTCCGCTGTCCTTCCTGCTCAGATCAGAAATAGATTGGTAACTGACTCATGTTAGAAAATATAGCATTTAAAAATAGAAATGATAGCACGGTGTGGGTGATCCCATGGAATGGGGCTTCAGGTGGAGGTTTTTCTGCTTTGCTGTCATAGCACTGCTATTATTTGCATTTCCCACACAGCACCACTGCTTTTCTCACCTCCTCAATCTCACTTGCTGTGTTTAGGAACTGAGGCAATCTGGCAAGTACAGATGAGGAGATAGAGAAAAGCTCTAGAACTGCACTATACTTAGTGTTTTAGTGGTGTTGTCAGCTGTGCGAAGGATGTGGGAGATTGGAAAGGAGGTGCTGAAGTGCTCTCTAGCCTCCCTCCTGTGAGTATCCACCAACAAAGGTGTTTGTACTGCAGAGACAGTGTTGCTTTCCTTGACTGGGGGGAAGCACAGGCTATGAGGCCAAGCGGGCACTCAGTGTGTTGGTAGCACTGGTACCATGCTGTTGCTCAGGATAGCCCACACAACAGTCTGTGGTCATCATATATCAGTTGTCTGAGTGCATAAAGAAGGCAGACTGTGCAGCAGAGGGCACAGAACATGTGGAAATAGCACAAGTTTCTCCCTCCTTTTCTGCCAATTTAAAGTGAAGAGAGCACTTCTAAAGAGGAAATAGTATTTCAGTCTTATATACCTATGCAGCAATTAGCCCGTCCTTGAACTGCAAAAGCAGGTGACAGATAATGCTGGTTGTGGTAGTGTACATCTCTGATGTAAACCAAACTAACAACACAGGCACATTCCATATAATCCACCAAATAGCTGTCAGGTTAAAGAGAGGCTTGCATCCTCCCATTAGGAATCGACTAAGCTATCCAACAGACACAAAATGATGTTATTTCATTTCATATTGTTTGCTCAGTGATAAATTTCAGTTTAAATCCCAAGTTGTTACATCCAACCAAGCTGTATCTACTATAATGATTCATAATAAATATGATTCATAATATTTTATTTTGCTTATTCACTGGCTATTTTCTCTTACTGATTCTATCCAGTCTTGTTTTCTCTTATAATGTGAGATTTCTGTTGCAGAGTAGCTAATTCTAAGATGTTACAGATGAAAACATAAAAACAATGCATTATTAAATTATTACAAATAACACCTGCAATGCTAATATTTTTTTATATTTTTGTGCTGTAAAAAATCCTATATTTTTGTGATTTTAGCTTGATTTCACTAAAAAACCCCTGTTGGATTTGATTTCTTATATAACAATTTTCTTAACCTACATCACGAAATACCTAGATTATAAAAACCTGTATCTGCATTTTCTATGGACTAAGATTCTGTGAAGATATAATTGGAAAAGGCTTCCTAGAGAGGTGGTCGATGCCCCAAGCCTCTCAGTATTTAAGAGGCTTTTGGACAATGCCCTTAATAACTTTTGGTCAGCCCTGAATTGGTCAGGCATTTGGACTAGATGATCGTTGTACTCCCTTCCAACTGAAATGATTCTATTCTACTCTACTCTACTCTACTCTATTCTTAATTTCTACATGATGGTGCTTCAAAAATAGCAAAACTCATCTCAACCATGAGTTCATATTCAGGCCAAATAAGTGCATATTGTTAATCTATCAGATTTCTTCATTCTCTCTCACTGATTTAGCTGTGATTTCCAAACTTGCATTTTTTCACAGTGCTTCAATGGAGACATGAAGCTGTTTGCCACAAAATATTCTGAAATAAGTACATAGGTTTTTAAACTTCAGGTAAAACGTGTTGGAGTCACAGGATAAGCCTGATAGCAGATTCTAAACCTGATAAAAAGAACTATGCAAACAACACATTCAGTATATTCATCTTTGTACGTGCAGATAGCATACATGTACCTGCATGTAACATGCCAGGCTGTGATTGCTAGAACTTGGAGTTTTCATCTTGAAATTCCTGACATACGTGAATCTAGCTTGCATCCATTCCTCCTATGCAAACAAAAAGATCTATTAGTAAAATAATTTTGTCAGAGGAAATTTTACTAAGAGGAATGCTGAGATTGAAGGGGGAAATACATCCTGCTGTGCAAAATTTGGCTCCAGCCTCCCCGCTGCCCTGGGTCTATATTGTCCATGTCTACATCAACAAGCAGTGTTGTGGTGCAGTAAGAGCCAATCTATGGTTGGTGCTGAAAACCTGATGTTCACATTGTATGTGAGTGGGGCTAAAGGAGGGAATCTGCTTTGAACTAGCTCCAGCTTGCTCCTGTGAACTGAAAGTCCATTAATAGTTGGAGAACATTGGATGCTCTGTAGAGTGCATCTTTCAGCTTTGTTTTACTTGGGGGATATCTAGGTGTCCTCTCTGATCTGTGCTGTGTGAAACAAGTAAGGTAAGAGGGAATGAACGTGAGATTCGCTTCAAAAGCATCCTCCTGATCTGAATTTCAAGACTTATGTAGATGCACCCATTGATTGGATGGTTTGAAAAGCTAACATATTCAGCCAGACTGTACGGAGTTAGTACCTTCTCCCCTCTGAAAATAGTTTATCTCTATATTCACTGATGCTTAAAAATATTATACTAGTATATATTCTCTGGAAGCTACTTGTTAGGTTAATAACAAAGGACTAGCTTGGTGAGCGATGACATTCTGTTTCAAAACTAAAATGAAGGGTAGATGGAGAGAAATGTATCTTCAGAAATGTATATGTGATTTTACAATTTGAAAGCCTCCATGATTTACCTTTTTATAAAGCTAAAACTAAGAGAACTTTCCCTCATTTCAAATTTTTTATTCTCCATAATCTGTCAACTGATAAATTGAAGACCTCACATAAAATCCACTTAATTCACCACTTAATTCTATAGCATTAGCTGCAGACAAAATAGTGAAACTATTGCTACTTTTATTCTTCTGAGTCGTTACTGTAGAATACTACAGAAGTGAATACAGAGAAATATGATAGCCCTGTAGTAATGATGGAACTGAAGAAGGTTATGTAATTCAAACACTTGTGAAATTAGTAGAATTGCGGATTTCTTGCCAAGGCTTGTCTTCTGAGACTGCGGTTGTTTACAAGAGCTCTAGCACAGAAGCCCATGAGGAAATACAATATGAGGAGGCTGATTCTGCAGTCTTATTCAGATGAAGCAGGACTTGCTCTGAGCAATGAATGCATTCATTTTCATGCGGTATCCTAACAATGCAGTGCTAAAGCATGAAGGATTTGAACCCTACATCTTAGTGTGCAAACTCTGTTTAAATAACTGAATGCACAATGCTTTATTGTACCTATGTTTGGTATGGTTCTCAATGGAAACTGCCAACATAGTATATACCACATAGGTATAAACAAAAAGACAGAAGGCATTTCATTTTTTATGCAGACATTGTAGAAAATAGGTAATTGATCAAGTGAGAAGAGGTGATGAGCCACATAGAAATTTGTTACCAAAGCTTTTACAAGCCTTAGCATGATAGCTGCAGCGTTTGTGTAGCTTTAAACATATTGTTTGCTTTATGTAAAGGAAATCAATCCATAACTAAAAATATGTATTTTTAACAATGTGTCTAAAATGAGTATTCTTTAAGCTCAAACTTTCTCTCCCCTTTTCTGTAACACGATATATTGGTGCTCCCCATGTGGTACTTCCTTCAGCACTATGTCAGCATGTCTGCTGGTCAGTGGGAGTTTTGCCAGAGTACAGTCTAAAGCAGGTTTTGGCAACCCATGACTGCAGATTATGAAAGGCTGGCAGCAGAGCTAGCGTGGGTTTAGGAGATGTAACATATTGAGGGAGTTAGCTAAAAGAACCAGTATCTTCTTAAGAACTCAGCAGGAATCCTGGAGTTGGGAAGTCCCTTCATCAGACTGCTGATTTTAAGATCATCTGGTGAGAAGCATTTCATTTGTTTGGATTGGAGGGGTTTTTGCGTTCTGCTAGGTTTCTGTCAGCATCCTCAGCCTCCCATTTGGGAAAGAAGAGCATAGTCTAGTGCAACATATTTGAAAAGTCTGGGATCCCTGACCATTTGAGCTTTGATATCTTCCTGTGAACACTTACTTTTTAATCATATTTAGGGGCTGAGTAATTCTAACCATCGTTTGGTTATTGAGTGCTACTTGGTCCCTCAGGGTTGTTGTTTGAAAAAGGGCTATGTCATATGTAGGATTTAATTAATTCCCTGCAGGTCTTTTTATTCTCTTCAACTCCCAGTCTGATTTTCTGGATCTTCCTGCATGTTCATATGTATTTGGCAGCTAAGAAACTATGGTTAAAAAAACCAAAAGATCACTGTAAAATAGCAAAATGGTATTTCCCTCCTTCAGCCTTTCATAGGATAACTGCAACAGGGAAGGTCAGGAATTTTAATGCTGGCTGATTTGAGAGAACAAATAGGAGAACAAGTAACTGCAGAATGGTTTTTGCCCATGTAATCTTTGTTCATTATTACTGTTTGAAATAAAGCTTAAAAGCATGTTTCTTCTGAAGCCTTTTGAGAAATGGTGGCTCTCAATACATGGTTAAGGCTGAAATATCTATCAGCAGCACTGTAAAGACGGTGGTTTTGTTCTGTTGAAGTATGTGTGACACCTATGAGAGCTTCTCAGTGTGTCTGATGGTGAAATTAGAGGTTACTTCAAAATCTGGAATACAGATGGAGGAAAAGAACAATTTCTGTGCGATGTGACAATTTATGAGCAATGACTAAGTGTAATACACAAGTTAAAAGCACCTTTTTTGAGAAAGAGCAAAGAAGAAAGTATAACATTATGTAATAAGGTCTGACCCCACAAATACTCACCTTTACAAAAATTACTCCCTGAGCAGTCCTGTAGAACTCAAAAAGACTTTTCTGGGGAAAAAATATTTGTGGTTGCATACAACTTCACTAGTTCCATAGGATTATGATCTGATTATTTAGTTCCATGAAAATTATTTGACTTCAAATGCAATTGAAATTATATTCCAATTGTAATTGGGTAATTACAAGTAAAAGCAGAAGCAATTACAGAAGGTATATGTATATGTATATGTATATGTTAAGAAAAAGAAAACATATTAAGTCTGCAGACTAAAGCATTTAAAAAATAGGAAATGCCTTGGAATTTAAATTACCTGGGCTGAATTGTTTGATCTGAAAAGTAGGCAATATCAGTAAGTGAGATCCAAAAAAAAAAAAGATTTCAACCCAAGAGATTTCTGTTTATTGAAATTTGTGTGAGTGTAATTGAATAAATGATGCTCAGATACACTTTAGATACACGTGATACAATATACTTAGTTCATGTGCAGATGTATATGCTGCTCAAAAGCACATAGAATCATCGAGGTTGGAAGAGACCTTCGAGATCACCCAGTCCAACCACCTACCTGTATCACCACTAAACCAGATCACCCAGCGCCACATCCAGACGCATCTTGAACACCTCCAGGGATGGTGCCTCCACCACCTCCCTGGGCAACCTATTCCACTACCCAATCACCCTTACAGTGAAGAAAATTTTCCTAATGTCCAATCTGAATCTCCCCTGCTGCAATTTAAAGCCATTTCCTCCTGTCCTTTCACTATGGGCATGGCAGAAGAGACCGACCCACACCTCCTACAACCTCCTTTCAGGGAGTTGTAGAGAGCGATGAGGTCCCACCTGAGCTTCCTCTTCTCCAGACTGAACAACCCCAGCTCCCAGAACACATTTGCTAATTGTTCTACTGTGTGTATTTGGATGAGTGAGAAAAAACTCCACTTTTGGAAGCAATTACTAATCTGGGGGAATCTAAGACAAATGTCACTACAGTTTTCTGAAGTATTGAACGGTCAAGATCATTGAAAGTTGAGGATTTTGAGTACTTAAGGAAACTGACTCAATATTTTTGGAAATTAACTTTTTCATATGAGCCCAGTACACTTTAAAATCCTAATGTCACTCACTTCTGATTTTTTTTTGCCTTAACCTTGACAGAATGACCATAGCCTGTAATCTCAAAAGAACGTATTCTGATCATTGAAGAACTCATGTAGAAAATACTTCAGTTTTTTTTCTCAGTAGTAAAGGACAACATAATATGTGCTGCTTTTTTATTTCAAGGTGGTATTTGACATCTGTCCAGTTGAATGTCCTGCACAAGAGTGGAAGTTATTTTGCAAAAATTAGGTGTTACAGAAATAATTAATTTCCAAGTGCATGGTCATGTTTCTGAAGTCTCGAGAAGACCATTTTCATTAATTTCTATTCCAAAAGACAGCAATACATATTTAAATTTTAAAAAGTGAAGAATAAAGACAGGTATGTTCTGCTGGTATATACAGATTATACTCACTGATGTGGTTAATATATCTTGTACAGGTAATCTGTGAACTCCCTTGAAGTAGAACAAAAGCTTTAAAGATACTCTTACAATCTAATTTATGATATTCATAAATGTTATCACTGAGGAAGTAGAAAGCAATTTTTCCTGAACTTTACCTCCACAAATAATTGTTGACAAAAGGCTCTTCAGGATGAAATGTCACATCTTTTTTTTCCTGTGGCTTGTGATAAGCCCTACAATCAAAATATTAAGGTGACTAATCTTTTGGTAGGTAAGAGTTTATTATGTCTACACGTCCAGAATGTTTTTCAGTTCTCTGTAACTGTGAAGCCACAATATGTGATGGAAGTAAGGGAAGTTGAGGTAATATTTGTGCCTGCTAATACAAACACAGCTGTACCACCTCTTACTAGTTAGATAAAAATTGTCTCTGCAAAGTTAAGATCTGGAACTAAGTATCAGAGAAGACTGATGTTAAATTTGTTGTTTAGTTTAGGTCCAGTGTTTAGTTTGTTTCCTGCTGTATTTTTCTGTGCTTACATTGGCAATCCCCACTCGCATAAAAACAACTTAAACAGATAATTATTTTGCCTTTACAGCTTTATAAAATAAACTCAAAAGCAATTTGCTTTTCTCAAATACAGTTATGTCTTTATAGAGTGCATTGCTGCGTAAAAGTATTGAGTAGGGCTATGATACTTTTGTGATCCTTTGAGCCACCCTGGCCAGGATGGCAAAAAGTTTTAACTGTAAATCAGGCCTTATTGAGGATTTTTGCAAAGATTGGATTAAATTACTACAGTACGTAAAGCAAATGTAATTTTAATTCATCTTGTGTATGAATAGCTCCTCTGAGGCATTAGATTTTTCTCAATTACTCAGATTACGCATACATTTCTTAGGTTATAAACACTTTTTTTTATTTTAACATAAAGAAGAAGGAGGATTGATTCTGACATTTTGTCAGTTGTGTGCAATGACACTTTTGAAATTGGAACAGTCTACTGCCAATTATGGATGTTGACTCAGGCATGAGATTTTCAAAAGGCAAGCTTACTTTAGAGACTAGTTCATCATGTTTCCATCTGTTGGATAAATATTTTTTGACTAAGTGTAAAACCCAAATACGTGTCATCCCAGATGCTCAAGAAATTTTTCATCTGACTGCTGAAAGGCAACAAGATGACATGGAAAAACCTTTCGAAACACCTGCTAAGCAAGACTGTGCAATCCTGTCTCAGGCAACTAGAAACTCCTTCAGATTACATTTGGAACTGTATCAGAGGGTCGTCACCTGAGATTTTGGACTTCAACAACACAGAGATTAAAAAAGCAATCCATCCAGCAGTGTGAACAAATCTTACTTATAGCTAGCATATGATTACCCAGCAGGTGGGAGATGTAAATCAGTAGCCTGGAGAGAATCAAGAGATATAAGAACAGCAGAGCGTTGTAGGCTCAAGTGCGTGCCCTCTGCAGCTGAGTTCCAGGAAATCTGACCATGGCTTATTTTGGATGCTGGCTGATAGAAGCCTTTTCCTTGCTGTCTAAGCACTGTGGCTGAAGAAATTTGCATTTTATCCTACTAGCCTTAACAGACAGGATTGATGAGAGCAGGTGAGCCTGAAATCCCATTGTGTAAGCTCCCTTGCTCGCATGCTGAGATTTCTCTGTCCCTCACAGGGAGTGTTTGGTAGATAGACCTTGGAAAGTGTTCCTTCAGGGTTCTAAAAGCAGTATGTTCATTTGTAAATACATGTGTTTTCCCTTCCCCCATACACTGAGATAACGCTCTGGAGGTACATTCTCTGTAATCCTTCTATGGCTCCACTTAAAAAGATCTGGAGGGATCTGTTGCTCAAATAAAAGTCTCCTCTACACCACCAATGTGGTGCATTGATACTGATTGATACATATCATTGATACTGATTTCTTTTTAGTATTGTGTTTGTTCATGTATTTGCCTAGGAAAAAGCAAAAGCAGATAAAGTAGAAGAGATTTACGTGGCTATGACAGAAAACCAACCTTATAGTCTAGACTACTCAACAGCACGTTTGATGAGAGTCGGTGAGGGCTTAATGTAGCCACTGGGCGACTTGGTGACCCTATGAACTTTTTTACATGGTGTGATTTTAGCCACGCAGTTTTCCTTTATTCTCTGTCAGGGTAACCTGAAAATTTGGTTTCTTTTCTTATGTTTTCAAGTTTGATTCTGATTAAGGCGCTGAACAACTATGGTCTTGGTATAAGTTGCTGCTGTTACTTTCCCAATACTTCCGCAATCTCTGCCTGCAGAATAGGAATGTGGGACTGGAAGTGACTCTTTGGATCATAGAATCCACCTCTCTGCTGCAGCAGGCATCACATCTCCTAAATCCAGTTGAAGACAACCAAACTTAGTCTTGAAACTACTTCTTCACCCACCTTGCCTGTACTGAGATATTCTACATTGTTTTAAAAATGCTATTAATGAACTTTGAAGGACTCAGCTCTGCTCACTGCTAGCAGAGGAGGCCTCTCCATAATAAACTTCCCCTTCTTTAAGAGCGCCACAGCTAACACACAGGATGTACACATGAAAATATGTATGTAGGTGTTTGTTTCTTTCCAGTTTCTCCTGCCAGAATGCTTTTCTGGGACCCCACTGGTTGGAAGCCCAATTTCTTTTGTCAAGCCTCCAAGGCCAATCAGCCTGTGCTGGAGAGGCAGCTACCCAGCTTGCAGGCTTGATTGTGCAGCTTCCTGGGTTGTCAGAACTCTTCTGGGGAGGTTTGTTTAAAGCTTTAAGAGATGTCTAAGATTGCTCACAGGGGTGAGTTATGGGAATGCACAAAATATTATTTTGTGATTATGCATTCCATAAAGAATGTAGGAATAGGGTGGAAGATCCAGGGTTGCTACATGATACTGTAATAGGGGAAGAAATGCTTGGCTTTTCTGAGTATTACAGGCAAAGACTGATTACAGAAGCCTTGTAAATAGAAATATTTCAGGATATCTAAATTCTGTGTTTAAAGTCAACATTATAGAAGTCTATTCATCCATAGGGAGGATTTAATTTTAGAATGCATTGATAAGTAGTGTTTATTATAGCTTTTCCAATCCATTGAAAAAAACTACTTCAAGAATGATTCTATGATTTTGTGAAAGGAAACAGCATGACTTGAGCCAGTGTCTCTGGCCAGAAACAGGAGCAGAAAAATCTTAGAATTTCTGTTTTCCAGCTTTTTTTTCTGATTCAGAACTTCCATTGTCTTCAGTGGTTATCTGAAATGTAATTCTAAACATGTAGAGTTTTGTCCATCCTTAGCCATGCTATTAAATTGTTCTCTGTTCTTCCAGTTCTGTCTGACTGGACTGATACCATAACAATCTGAATTGATTCCATAATTTATGACTATTATTATAACTAAAGCAGATTGCTTTATTTTTAATTTTTGAAATTAAGGTTTAAGTAGATGTCTCTGTTTAGAGGTCAAGATGAACCAAAGCACAGAGAACAGAATTGGTCTCTGTTACTCCCCTCCCCCCTCCCATCCCAGGGGAAGATAAAAGGGGAATAAGGAAGAGAGACTTCAAAATTGGAAGTTAAAACTAGAACAGGTTTAATAGAACATGGTGAGCTGATAAAGAGTGGGAGCCTCTCCCCCAAGCTGTCTGCTGGAGGATCTGAGGGAGAAGGGAGCAGGAAGGAATGGACTTTCCTCCCCTCCTGCTTTTGTAGGGAATGGCAGGAAAAGGGAGGGAATACTGACCCCTTTCTGTTTGGCCCACTGGATCCGTCTCCCTAGGTCCTCGTACTGATACCATAAAATTAGCCTCTGCCCCCTCAAATCATAACAGTGGATTCCATCTTTATCTGATATTCCCTCTGGCAAGGGAATTAATATGATTTTTTTTGAGAAATGCAACATAAACAACATAACTCCAGAAAGCCCTGTCTAGCACTGTATTTTTTAATTCATGTGCTGGTAATCATGGAGTTGTTCAGGGGAGATTTTACTGATGAGGTAGGATGAGGCTCTTTCATATACTCTTGGGAGCTCTTGGGAGTTGCTTATTGATGCTTTCAGGTCACAGATTCCCAAATTACTGCTTTTGCTAGGGCTCTGGCAAAGGTAGTTTGATCTACGTGCATAGGAGGGTGAAATTAAATCCTGTAAATGGGACTGTGTACTTCTAAAATTTAAAATGGCTGCTTAGGGCTTAGTAACTGAGGAAACCTCCTCTGAGTCCAGTCGTTCATCCACACCTTGGTAACAGAATTGCAGATCATCTAAATATTACTCTCTTTTATCCTCATATCAACTATTGGACATTGCTTCTACATTCCCAGAGTATTTAATATTTTTGGCTGCAAGGCTAAGCAGCTGTGGACGGAGTGTTTTTTGTGTGGGAGTTACAGAGGCTGTTCATATGTTATTCTGCCACATGATGTCCTCCTAACCTAGGTTAGAATCAGCAAATGTATGCACACCAGTTTCAACCGTAAAATTCTGTAACATTGACATGTATTTCTATAAAAGGTATCAATCTTGTTGCAGACTATTACTCCAATCAGAAGGATCTATGTAATTTTTTTTAGTTGCTGTATATGAACTGTGAACATTTCTTCTGAGTCTGCACATTATAAATACAGCATTAGAAATATCTGCACTAAAATCTAAAGCTTAAGAAACTTCAGTCTTTTCATTTTATTCTACTGTATTGCATATAGGCCAGTTTTCAAATATTTTGTGTTAGTTGTGTGTTTTTTGCACCAGGGCATGATTTGAGTGTTGCAGACATTATGTGAGTGTTGTAATTAATCTTGTTATGAATAAATGACGTTGAAGAACATTTTTAGTACTTGTATTTGAGGTATGGCACAAATACAGACTTTAAATTTAGATGCAGCATTCTACTTGTCCTTTAATTTGTGCCATGTTACTTCTTGCTTTAAGAATTGTTTTTGGTCAAAACCAAGTATACTTTATAATGCTTAATAGGATTAATTAATGTAGCATATTTTTGTGTACATGGGACTTCATGAATGTTAGTTTTCTGCTGGCTCATAAAAGTAGAGGGATAATCTCACATCCTAGTATCCCAAAACATTTAAACTGAAGAAGAATCTCAGCATCCTGAAGAATTTTGGTGATGGTGCTGAGCACCTGTATCCACTGGAAGTCAGTGATGGGCTTGATGCAGGGTGCGGTTGAGCATTGACTTTTCCCAGCTGTGTCACAGTGATTAGACCTGGTGCTTCAGAATATCAACCAAAAAAAAAAAAAAAGGATTTAAAAACCAACCCTGNAAAAACCCACCCTGCTCTGTTTGCAGCAGAGTCCACAGATCTGTTTCCTCTCCATACTTTATCTAAATGTGTCACTGAAATCTGAGAAAATAAACTCTCCAACCAGAATGACAGGTTAGAAAGCCTGACATTACTGTATTACAGTGCTGAACACATGGGGGATCTCTCTGCCTATCGTGCACACTAAGAAGAGACAGTTTACAGTTTATATGTCTTAATTACATACATATTCATCACAATCCCACGAAATGCCCGCCCATTTCCCTGTAACTTATCATATATGGTTATTTAAGTAGGTAAGGCCTCACGCATGCACTATGAATTTGAGGAGCAGTCCTTGGTGGTCATTTGGGGAGGAATACCCCTACTCACTTTACCCTTTCATGGGCATACATTGTTTCAGGACACCAGTGTTTGCTCGGATCCCCAGTTATCTGCATGGCCTTGTTTGTGCAGATATATGGCCCTGAGAAAGCCCCCTTATCTGTCTTCTCTTGCAGCTGTTTACCTATTCCCCAAGTCTTATCTAAAGACAAGGAGGCTCACGTCCATCTGCAGGAGAACATTTGGTCCAATTTAGCTCGGGAAACTCATTGATTTAGTCTTTGCTGCTGCCTTCCCTATCTCCAGAGGCCCTACCATTTTACCTGTGAATTTAACTCTATGCACTATGAAATGCTCGTTCAACCAGGTATCATATGTATCTGTGTATATTAATATATGTGCATAGATATGTATTTCTCATCATATAGAAACCGACAGAGATACAAGTAAAACTTCACCTCTTCCTGCTCATCTGATCTTTCACTATGGTAGGGATTTACATTGGGCATAAACTATTTATAATAACACACATTTTACAAGGTGGCTGCATAATAGCAAAAGGAAGTTTTTCCAATACAGATATATAAATTTTTGAAAGTTTACTTGCAAATCTGACTCTTGCTGTGTCCACTAAATAAGACACTGAGACTTATGTCACAGTGCAGGGCTTTCTTCTGATTTGGAACTTAAGTTTGACCTAAACTGCAGTTTAGGATTTTTAAATGAACCTATTCTTCAGTTAAAAAAGGAGGAGAATGGTTATATAGAATATTATTAGGGAAATGAAAGGAGCTGTTTTCCATGGAATACTCAGTAGCTGGTCCATCCCCCTCCCATAAATGCACTCAGTACTATTTAAAGTAATTATACTAATCATCACAGTATTTAGGCACAGATTACATTCATGAAGAAAAATGAAAATGCTGTTCTAGCATGCCAGTGAAATCTGCTTTGACAAGTTAATCCAGTATTTATTTAATTAAACAATGGTAATAAAATATTTAATTGCACTTCAAGATTTCTATTTCTGTCAACCAACCAGGCAAAAAATTCAGAACTCAATGTATGTCAAGCAATGAAAATGCCTCAAGCACATCCAATATCACCATGTTTTATAGATTAATGAAAAAAAATGAGCTGCAATGTGCATAGGTATAAATAGTTAATTATTTAATTCCCTTTCTGCTATTTGAGGCTGAAGCAAAAGGGAAATATCCCTCTGCTCCCCCAACCCACCTGTTTATTTCTGAGGAATGTTAATCAGCTTCCTAGTGCCAGCAGGCTACAGTCACCAACTACTAATTAGTTTTAGATAATGATATTGGTAATGAGCGTCTAGTTCCTTCGAGGCAGTAGAATGAGCTTGACGCAGATTTATCCAGTTATTTATCAGGAATGTTATAGTGATGAGCAACGTGAACAGTTTGAGCATGTTTAATGCCAAGTATATTCCTTTAATTTAATAGTATCACCACATCATTGTTTTTACAGATTTTGCTGAAATAGCAGCTGGTTTTAAATTAACTTTCCATTAAACAATGATAGTATTTGTCTCCTTGTTAGTCCAATTGCTTGATTACTCTCTTTACTACTTAGGCAGTTATCTGATCACCTGAGGTAAAAACACTTAATTGGGGAACATCTTAAAATGAACCTCCTATTGCATTGCTTCTCTAGGATGTCTGTGTCTAATGTCAAATAGCAATCTTACACTGCAATTTTTACAGAGCATAAAATTCTCTGGTTTGCAATCAGGAGGTATCCCACAAGAGAGGTTATAATGCATTGGAACTGCCAGCTGTGAAGGGTAGAGAGAACAGCTCAGCCTCCACACCGTGTGGAGCTGTTGCTACCATTGTCAGATATGGGGTTATTTTGTATATTCCAAAAAATTATCCTCAAAATACTTTTCATCATTATGGTAGAGAAAGAATACCATTATCCAGTAGGTGATAACAAGTATTGTGGAGTGATTTCAAGCCTGGAGCTGCAGGGTAACAGAAATTGAGACTTGAGGATGTCAGTTTGGTGCCACCTTTCTCCCTAGTAAGTTGGCATCGGAGGAGGTTTGGATTTAATGGGTAGACATGTGGAAAAATGCAATGCCTGTTTTCTTGTAGCATTGCACATTGAAAATAAGACTACAGAAGGCAGAAATGTAACTTACGTGTTTCCTGACTCACCTGTCTCTGCTCCTGCTAAACATTATAGGACTTATTTGACCTTTTATCACTTAAAACACCAAACCTCTGTCAGAAGATTAATAGTGGAAGACTGTAGCATATTGAAACATTCTGGATTTTCTGCTCCTTTGTCTTTCCATGACTGTCTTCTTTTTTACACATGCTCAGTGTCTTAGAGTAAAAGTCTGAATCTTATTCCTGCTCCCCAAGGAGTAGGCATCTAAAGGCATCATTTTTGTCAAGTTCACGTTTAAATTGCAGTTCTGAAAATGCTTGCAAGTGCTTTCTGATGGTGTGTGGAGTCAAGGTTTGTTTTGCTTTTGTAATTGAAAGTTCCCTGGTATGACTAAAACTTGCTCAATTCTGACCAGTTGTGCATTAGAAACTAATGAAATTGTTATTCTTTTGTGTAAGCATATGGTGAGGAGGCCTCAAGGCATACATAATTGTATTTATGCCATCAAGAAAATGTGTGATATTTTTGTATTCCACTCAGTAGAGCACCTTTCTGTGAAGAGGAATATTTTGAGGTTTTTGTTCTGTCTTCCAGTAAAGTTTTTATCACTAATAACAAATGTAAGAATCATAAATTAGACACTGAGCTGCACTTTATCATGTCATCCTTCTACCTGGCCCAAGAAGTCTTGAATTATTTTCCTTACAGTACAGCAGCTTCAGCTGAATGTTGTAGAATATTTTGCAGCTTCCTTATTAATACTCTGGGAAGACAGAAGACATGAATTTGAGCTCCCTCATTCTGAGCTTTTTATTTCATAGGTGACTGCTAGACTCTTCCATGAACAATAGCATCTTCCTTTCCTCAGGTTGTGTTTTACAGGAGTAGAACAGGTGTCAGTCAGCTCTTTAAGGAGTCTGTACATTTCTTAGGGGAGGGAGATCTAGGCTATAGATCTCTAGTTAGTGAAAATGCTTTCCATCAAACCTGAAAAAGATACACAGACATGTACTCTTGTCTGTAAAATAAGTTTTGTCTACACTAGCTTTTGACAACACTACCCTTTTCCTGCTTCCTTAAGTTTGTTCTATCCCTTCTTAAGCCCTGTGAAGGGCACATGGCAACTTCTCTTAAGGTCATGGTCTCTGATTTGAGACCAAGCACCAAAATATACCTATTACAGCATCTGTATGTAAGCTTTTTATTGTATTTATCACTTTATTCTACTGATGCTTTAATTTTTCTTACTTAGTGTGGAATCTTCTGCAGCTACTCTTGAATTGCTTTTATTTTTGCCCTGTCAAGATTTTCAGATGCACTTCCTTACAGATGGAACTGTTGCAATTGTGAGAAGATAGTAATGAGTGTTTAAAAAAAACCCCCAAACAAACCCAAACCGCCCAAAACCCCAAAGGGTTGTCTGATCCACTTACCA
This sequence comes from Aegotheles bennettii, assembly GCA_013398125.1. Taxonomy (NCBI): domain Eukaryota; kingdom Metazoa; phylum Chordata; class Aves; order Caprimulgiformes; family Aegothelidae; genus Aegotheles; species Aegotheles bennettii. Next base: position 468,763 of record VZRW01010366.1, read on the forward strand.
AAGATGCTTAATTTAAAATGAAATTAAAAAACCCCACAATTAATCTTAAATTTCTAACCCTCTGATGACAAGGAGATTTAAATTAAGATTTTATAAATTAAGCATGAAATTGGAAGTGGTATTAATAACACTTTGTACTGCTATTTGCTGTATGGGAATTCTGTGGTATGTAGCAGTGTTATAGCTCTGCAAATGTTGGTGCAGAAGAATTACAACTTTTTCTGAGTGTAAACAGGACTTTCCCCTTGTGAACCTGTGCCACCAATGACCAATGACTGTGTTGTCTCTCAAGTGTTTTTCACTAACTCCCAGAATAACCTACTCCATAATTTTACCAGGCACTGAAGTGAGACTGACAGGCCTGTAATTACCAGAGTCTTCCTTCTTACCCTTCTTGAAAACTAGGACATTTGTCAGCTTCTAGTCAGCTGGGACCTCTTCAGACTCCTAGGACTGTTGAAAAATAATGGAGAGGTCCCGCAGTAACATCAGCCAGCTCTTTTAGTACCCTGGGATGAATGCCATCAGGCCCCATAGACTTATGTGCATCACAGTGGAGTGGGAAGTCTGAAAGGAGTTCAGAATCAGCTAGGAGTTTATCATCCTCCCAGTCATGGTCTTCCAACTCCAGGTTGTCCCAGGGCCTATTAGTGGTGTTAAAGACAGAAGCGAAAAAGGCATTAAATGTCTCTGTTTGTCTGCATCCCTATTTGTAAGGTGACCAACCTAATCAAGTAATGGACCAACATTATCTCTGATTCTCCTTTTGAGGAAACAAAAGAAATGCATGATACTGAGAAATCCAAGTGTGGGTGTAAAATGAGAAGATGAAAGGAGGTGAGGGTGAAATAAAGCAGTTTGGTTCTACTCCCAAGGGTCAGCTAACTTTCCCTTTTCTGCTTGTAAGCACGTAATGCACATGGACATTTTTTCTGTTTACACCACACCAATTTTCTGCTTCCTTTTATCATAGAAATATGAAGTGATTGCAGCTTACCAAGGTGACAGTAAGTGTGTGCTTGTTCAGTGAAGAGCTGGTGTTTTATCATTTAGGCATGCCATATTGTTGTGTGTCACACAACATCACCCACAAGACGGTTATGATGTGCTTAAATGACAAATGCACCTCTCTTTGCCAAACTCCTTACAACTTGAATTTCTATATTTCTTTGGCAAAACCCCTTTATGATAGTGATTTCTATTTCAAGCTTCTATCAGCTTCAGTTCTCTTCAGCCTGTCTGCTGTGTGAGAAATTTAGATCACGAACTTGTCAGTCAGGCAAAGGCAAGAATATTTTACAGCCTTTTAATTATTTGAAAAGAAGAAAAAAATTCTCTACACACATTTGTCCAGTGAACTTCTGAGAGTAAATTTATCTTTGAAGTCTGAGAAGTATAACAGACCAATGTAGTAGCAAGTACTGCTACTTGGACGGATTCTGCTGACATTTATTGTAAAGAACCTATTTAAGTTGACTCTTAAACTTGCTTTGCTTTTTTGTTAGCTACCTAAGGGTATGAGAAATTTCTTTTTTTTTAACCTCCTTGTTCTAGAGAACTGTATGAACTAGGTTTACAAAGCTCGCAAAAATTTATCTTGAGTTCTTTTGTTATTTCAATCAATACATAAATTTTAATAGAACTTCTTAAACTGGAGCTCTGTTTATGGCATTTGCATATGATTCAGTAGGAAATTAGAAAAAAGTTATTGTAGCTAGGGGTACATTTATAAATATGAAAAGACAAAAGAATTAATAGATTCCTAGTCACATGAACAAACCATTCATCTTTGTACCAAACCCCATTATTTTACATACAGAAAAGTAAGACTTCCATTAGAATATTTTCTAATGATAAAAAATGACACTATTCATGGGATTTTGAAATTGTTCATATGAATATTGCAAAAAAAAAAATAATTCCCACTGTCTTGGGGGCGTGATTTTCTTTTGTTTTTATGATACTCTTCTGTTGTGGTAAGAGTCTTTACAATGAAGAAGAGGCTAGCTCATAAAAGCTATTGTCTGATTGATCAGAGAACTTGGCTGATGGTTTTAGCAGAATGTGACATACCTGTTAGATATCATGGCAGTATATCTGACTCAATATATCTTAATTTTTATCTAAAATACAGTGAAATTCCTTCTTTTCCCTCTCCTCCCCCCAAAAATATTTTTGTAAATAATTTCAACAAAGAGCTTTAAAGAGGTAAGGGTGTGAATGTCTGTGGCTGACTGCCATTTCTGGTTTCTTCGTTGTTAGAAAATACAAGGAAGGTGACATCTGCTGAAAAGGAAAAGCAGAATGCTTTTTTAACTGAAGCAGCTGTTTGTTTTGCCAGGAAACATGGTGTTTAGCCCTAGATTCCCAAGTATTTTTTCTGTTTGTTGAGTCTATCTTTCTGATAAAGAAGTAACTTAGCTACTCACTCATGTTCCTAACTGTGGCTTAAAAACTTCTTTTAGTTTATTTTGGTGTGTAAGAACCTTTATTTTAGTTTTTAGGAAACAAATGGAAAAAGACACTTTCTCATAGATATTTTAAGTAAATTTCAAATCTTTCAGTGTTTGTATGTGAGCATCTTGGATGGCAAATGTCATACAGCATAAAATCATAGAATTATTTTGGTTGGAAAAGACCTTTAAGATCATCAAGATTTCCCCTCTACTCTCGTGAGACTCTTCCTGTAGTACTGTGTCCAGTTCTGGGGCCCCCAACATAAGGACATGGAGCTGTTGGAGCGAGTCCAGAGGAGGGCCATGAAGATAATCAGGGGGCTGAAGCACCTCTCCTATGAAGACAGATTGAGAGTGTTGGGGTTGTTCAGCCTGGAGAAGAGAAGGCTCTGGGGAAACCTTAGAGCAGCCTTCCAGTACCTGAAGGAGCCTCCAAGGAAGCTCGAGATGGACTTTTTACAAGGACATGGAGTGATAGGATAAGGGGGAACTGGTTCAAACTGCAAGAGGGTAGTTTTAGATTGCATATTAGGAAGAAATTCTTTCCTGTGAGGGTGGTGAGAGATTGGCACAGGTTGCCCAGAGAAGTGTGGCTGCCCCCTCCCCAGCAGTGTTCAAGGCCATGTTGGATGTCTTCACCTTGTCAATGGACAAGTGTGGCTTGCTTACCTCCTTCCTCAAGAAGATAAAATGGATTTTTTTTAAGGCACTTGTGCAAATCTACACTTTGTACACTTTTTTTCTATTTTCTAGGAACACCTGATGTTGTTTTTCATGCCAGAATACTGTGAAAGGTTTTGACTATTTTCCTGAAATTGGGTTGTCGAAGTCAGAATTTCAGATTTTGACTTTGGGAAGTGTGCCTGTGTCTATCACCAATGTATATATCATGCATAGAGCAGTAGCATAAAATGTGGGAGATCTAGATTTAAAGCTCTGTTCTTCTTGGTTCAGTGCAGTTTATCTTGCATTGCCTAGAGATAGGCACAGCATGGACTTGAATATGGATCCCCTGTTTCAAACCATGCCATTAGACAGGCTTATCAAGCCAGAGCACAAGTGTGTGTGAATATATACGTGTGCCTCTCTTATAGTATATCTCTGTGCAAACAATGCAGCTTAAAACAACATTATACTAAAATTGCATTTAATCAAAAATACTCTGTCCTTGTCTATGCGTATAAATAGCAACTAATTAGTTATACTCAGAATAACTCATTAAAATTCCATTTAAAGCCATTAAGGTTAATCTGGGCATTTAAAAGGTCATTATCAAGCAATTAGTTTGCTTTCTGTTGAATATTGGATTTTTTTAAATGCATCTGAAAGGGGAATTTGCGGTGGAAGAAACTTTCAGTCCAAGCAACAAAAATAAATAACATGACTTGATGTCTGGGGAAAGAACTCTTCAGAAAAGCAGATACTGTTTTCCAAAAGTAGGCTTTCTTTCTGATAGCCTGTTCTTTCCTCCCTTAGCTCTGCAGAAAGGTATATTTCTGTCACTTTTATCATTTCCATTCTGGTTACATCAAAGAAGACCAAATTATTTCCTGAGTGATGAAATGGGAAAAAAAATGTACTTGAGAGATAAAGTCCTTATTCAAACACTAATTACCAAATTCCAGCATCCTGTGCTGGAATGAAAGATAATGTCTTAAGCTCCCTATTTCTCACCATCACAATCCTGCAGAGGAGTATGTATTCTGCAATGCCTGAATAGTAAAAGCATCTCAAACACTGGCTGATTTCCTCAACTTGATATTTTTAAAAAATAATTAGCAGGAATCCGGTGATATTGATATTTTAGTTGTATAAACCTTCAGAGTTACCATGGCACTCAAATGACTGGGAGAGTACAATGTCAGAGGGAAAGCCATTTCAGGGTCTCTGAAGACTCAGTCCATGCATCAGATTTCAGTACTTACTTTTTCATGCTTAGGGATAATAAAAAAAAATAAAACCAAACCCCAATACTTTAATTCAGGAGCACAATTTGATGGTAATTTGAGTAACAATAAAATGTTATTAAGCAAACATTATGAGGTGGTTTAGGTACTGAATGTGGTAAGAAAGGAGATGGACAATAAACTGTTATATGCTGATAGTGCTTTCATCTTACTTTCCTTTTTTAAAGATGGGTTTAATCCTGTACTGAGATCTTTGTCTCATTCTTATTCAAATTTTGCTTATTAAAGCACTTCAGTTCTCTAAATGTTATTGCTCTGTACTCTAGAGTTATGTATGAATAGATCTGTAAATAAAATATTTTCACTGGTGTGTTCACAGGAAATGCAGCAATACAGTCTGTAACGTTTCTAAGAGTCTCAATCTGAAGAAATTTCTGCAAGTCCTTGCTGTGATATAAAGAACACAATGAACAAATTCAAATAATGTGGATTTTCAGTCTTATCACTTGTCATGAAATCACTGAAGCATCAACTTTACTCTTATTAAATCAGTTTTGTTGTGCTGCCATGATGGGTGTGAGTGAAGGCCAGTGCTCCCTCATCATTGCCATGGTCAGCAGAGGCACACCAGTTTTCATCTTTGAGAACTGGGTGTCAGTGCTGTCTCTGGCAGGCCCTGGTCACTGGCTGCATTCTCTGCTTTTATTCCAATTTTTTCCAACTTGCTGTCTTTAGTGTTTCCAAGTGGAGGGTGAAACAAGGAGCTGGGAAGATAATTGGAAGGGGAAGGCAGACTTTTAAATTTTTAATTCCAGGGAAAGGAAACTGCTGTAGCTGTGAAAGAGAGAATCCTGCTCACAGCTTTTAATTAACATCTCGGCCACTGATATCAAATAAATGAGTACTGCTTGCCCCCCTTGACCCTTCCCCAAGGGGCTACGTCGTGTTTCAGAAAACCTGTGTCTGGTAGCAGAGAGCTGTGGGCTGTCCCATGAGGGAGGATGAACCAGAACCGCAGCACAGGCAGGACAGTGCCCTTGGCAACTTCACTGCAGTCCCATGGTGAGGTCCCTGGGCCTTTGGGCAGTGGTTGAGTGGATGCAGGTCCCAAGTCAGGCAGGTCAGGGCATTTGAGGGCCCTGATGGAAAGTTTGTAGAGAGTAGATGTCATTGGCAGTCTGGCAATTTTGTACAAGTTTTTGTGCAGTTGGCCTCTGGCACAATTTGGAATAAGTTAAAATGGTTTAATTTCTCTCTAAGATGAGAGAATTATTCCCACATACATACAGATTAATGGAACACACTTTTGCCATTTTCTGATACAACATAATGTACATTCTGTCTAGTGGACAATGGCTGAGTTAATAGACTGAATGTAAAGAATTTAATATCTCTGTCAATATTCTTCAGTATTATGTGGTTTTGTTCTGTTATGCAGAGCACTGTGTTAATACAGTCAGAGGATAAAATCAGGAGTACTGTTTAGTCTTTGGAGCTTTTAGCCTCAGATTTTTTGAATCACAGAACTTTTGATTGCAGCATGAACCTTCTATAAAAAATTTAGAACATTTTATGCACTCATTTCAATGATCAAATACATTACGAAGTATTTCAATTCCTTACCACATAAGTTTCTCAAAAGCTTGTGAGAAAAGAGTAATTAACATTTAGACTTTCAGTTGCTTTCTTAATAATAATAATCTTCAGGTTTGAATAGTTTTGGATCTAGATCTGGTATTCAATCTCTGTTTTGTTAACGTATCTTATCTTCTTGTACACATCCACAGTTATTAGTGCGTGAGCAGTTAGCTTGAGGAAAAGATGTAGGAATTGAGTTTTAGGTTAGAAATAACCAGTCCTTGAGAGACTGTAAACTGGCAGTTTAAGGGAAACCTAGGCTGCAACGAGGCAAACATTAAAATCAGGTGCCTCATAAGATGATCAAGTACCAACTTAATTGGTACATTCAATAGTTATGCTATCAATTTCTGTGTGCCTCCCTAGTGTTTGTTCCATTCTCTAATTGTATTTTGTGTTAAACAAGATTATGTATTTTCTGAGTAGTGATTAAGCATAGAACTTAAAAAAAAAAAAAAAGTATCTTCAACATAATTAAAATGTTTTGCAGAAGTCCATTCTGTCATGTGTTTAGGCCAAAAATGAAACCTGCAACTTTTAAACGAAGATCTGAAATCTTTTGGACTATTTTTTTGGAACTGCTCGTAGGATGTTTTTCACAGGAGTTACCTTCCCACATTTAAATCGACTCTGCATTGGGACTATTTCTTTTGGAATGTTTTGCTCTGCTAGTCTAATGTACCTATAAGCTCTAATGGTGCTTCTAGGTGTTGGTACAATACATTTCTAAAAAAAAGTCAACAAAATAAAACAAAGCCCAACCAAACAAAAAACCCAACAACAGAACCCCCCAAAAAACCCTCAATGTACCGAAACTTCTTGATGCCTTTATGATCCTTACTGACTGCATTAACCTGGACTGTTAATTGTAAGGCAAACACAGCAGACCAAGGCTGTTATTGCTATTTGAAGTAATTTGGTTTTGTTTCAGCACAAGCAATCTGCAGTGACTATTCCTGTAATGGTGTTTCCCAGAGTGCCTCAGAGACAGTCAGGACAGTCACTTTGACTGGCAGTGCTGTAGTACTGGGCTTTTCTGGAGAATTGATGCCTGTTATAGCAGCTGCTCAATGTTGTTACTTAATGTGCACTTTTCTATCAGGGCTATAATTTGCAGCAAATTGAACACATTTCCCACTCCATTTAAACACTGCTCCATTGTTAGAAGGCTCGTGTCCTCTTTTATGTTTTGTTGTTATTTTTGTGATGGTTTTTGATCTTTGCCTGGTACCAGTGGCACATTTATCTTGCTTCTCCTGTATTTAATTATAGTTCCAGTGGAATTCTTGCTGTAAAAGTATAAGTATGATTTTCATTCCCTCTGAAACTGTTTTGACAAGTAAAACACAATGAAGTTTTGACAAATGAAACACAATACTGTGTCCAGTTCTGGGCCCCTCCGTTCAAGGACAGGGAACTGCTTGAAAGAGTCCAGCGCAGAGCCACAGAGATGATTAAGATCATCTTTACAAGGAGAGGCTGAGGGAGCTGGGGCTCTTTAGCTTGGAGAAGAGGAGACTGAGAGGTGACCTCATTGATGTTTATAAATATGTAAAGGGTGAGGGTCAGGAGGATGGAGACAGGCTCTTCTCAGTGTTGTCCAGTGATAAGACAAGGGGGAACTGGTGCAAGTTGGAACACAGGAGGTTCTGGGTGAATATGGGGAAGAACTTTTTCACTGTGAGAGTGACGGACCACTGGGACAGGCTGCCCAGAGAGGTGATGGAGTCTCCTTCTCTGGACATGTTCAAAACCCCATTGGATGCATTCCTGTGTGACCTGCTCTGGGTTGTCCTGCTCTGGCAGGGGGGTTGGACTAGATGATCTTTCAAGGTCCCTTCCAACTCCTAACATTCTGTGATTCTGTGATTTTCCACATAGTGCTGTTCACAGTGTTTCAGGTCACATTCCTGACACAGAGAAAATACCTGAGAGAAAGAATGGGTACATAAAAAGTTTTCCTTCCTCCTGTTTTTGTTGTGAGTAGTTTTAGGGTTCCTGTTCAGATTTGTGTGTCATGCCACATGAGGTACTGTGAAAACCTAGAGCTCTGAACTTAATGACTGCTTGTTCCTCAAAGCTTCAGAAGCTTTAGTAAGAATACACAGGTCGTATTTACCCAGAATTCGTTTTAGCAATGATATAAACTTGCCTTGAGACTTGCATCATATTTTGTGGCTGTTTTTCTGTGTGGGCAACGAATCTTTGTACCCATTTTATTTTCTCAGATTGTCATTGTAGGCTGATAACTTCGTGGAATTGCCTTCAGGGAGCCTCATTTGTTCTTTTTACCAACCTTGCAGTACAGTTGTCTTATTTAATATATAGTTCCTTCTTTTGGTTTGTCCCTAGGTGATGTACTTCGCACTGTGAAATTAAATTCCCTTTGTCTTTTAATATAAAATTCGTTAAATCTGGTTCTTTCTTTACTTTTAACTTGCTGCCCTCTGTCCCATATGGTCACCCTTTTGATTTTTTTGTCAGCTTTTACTGACAAACCTCTGAGTATATGAAAACTCGGCCCAGGCTGATGGAAGTTTGATGCAGACACAGCAATCTTTGCTCCCTTTGCTCATTGCAGAATTTGGACCAGAGGGAACCTTTTTATTCTTCTGTTGTTCAGGAACATTTGAGGATCAGGAACATCCTTTTCTACCCCTTAGCCTTTCTGATTTCTTCTTATTCTAGGAGATTTAGACCCTTGCCCTATGCTGCCCATGCAAGTCATTCCTACTGTTGTTCTGTTCCTCTGTTTCATTCCTGGTGTTGAATTCATAGGAACAGCTGTTGATTCAGTGTCCTGGGTTCAAGAACTGGTTATCATTGTTTGTAGTTTGAAGCCTGTTTAATCTGATGTGACTTTTTGGCTACTCAGGTGGCATCAGCACTTTGTGTAATTTTTGCCAGTGTGGTAAGTGGCTTGTAAGCATACAGACCAGTCACTCTCACCTCTGTGCTCAGCAAGATCATGGAGCAGATCCTCCTGGAAACTATGCTAAGGCACATGGAAACTAAGGAGGTGATTGGTGCAGCCAGTGTGGCTTCACTAAGGGCAAATCATGCCTGCACAGATTTGGTGGCCTTCTATGATGGGGTGGCAGTGTTGGTGGACAAGGAAAGATCAGCTGATGTCCTCTACTTGGACTTGTGCAAAGCATTTAATACCGTCCCATGTGATATCCTTGTCTCTAAATTACAGAGACATAAAGTTGATCGATGCATCACTCGGTGGATAAGGAATTGGCTGGATGGTCTTACTCAAAGAGTTGTGGTCAATGGCTCGATGTCCAAGTGAAGATCAGTGATGAGTGGCATTCCTCATGGGTCAGT
>VZRW01010366.1:478237-538260 GCA_013398125.1 Aegotheles bennettii
CCAAGCACAAATACAGGCTGGGCAGAGAATGGATTGAGAGCAGCCCTGAGGAGAAGGACTTGGAGGTGTTGGTTGATGAAAAGCTCAACATGAGCCAACAGTGTGCTCTTGGAGCCTGGAAAAACAACAGTATTCCAGGCTGCATCAAAAGAAGCATGACCTGCAGGTTGAGGGAGTTGATTCTCCCCCTTCTACTCTGCTCTCGTGAGACCCCACCTGCAGTACTGTGTCCAGTTCTGGATTCCCCAACATAAGAAGGACATGGAGCTGCTGGAGCAAGTCCAGAGGAGGGCCATGAAGATGATCAGGGGGCTGGAGCACCTCTCCGATGAAGACAGATTGAGAGTGTTGGGGCTTTTCAGCCTGGAGAAGAGAAGGCTCTGGGGAGACCTTAGAGCAGCCTTGCAATACCTTAAGGAGCCTCCAGGGAAGCTGGAGAGAGACGTTTTGCAAGGGCATGGAGTGATAGGATAAGGGGGAACTGGTTCAAACTGCAAGAGGGTAGATTTAGATTGGATATTAGGAAGAAATTCTTTCCTGTGAGGGTGGTGAGACACAGGCACAGGTTGCCCAGAGAAGCTGTGGCTGCCCCCTCCCCAGCAGTGTTCAAGGCCAGGGTGGATGGGGCTTTGAGCAATCTGGTGCAGTGGGAGGTGTCCCTGCCCATGGCAGGGGGGTTGGAAGGAGACGATCTTTAAGGTCCCTTCCAACCCAAACCATACTATGATTCTGTGTAAACAGCAGTTTTGTAATCAACTGGCTTTTCTGTCCAAATATGTCCAAGTCTCATTTTAACTGATGCAGCATTCACAGTTTTATTGATTTAACTGGGACTAGATTGCTTTAAGACAATGAAAGAACTGTCCTCTGTTTTTAATATCTTTTTTTGTGATTCTTAAACTGTACCTGCTATGTTGTAGCTACTTAAGTACCCAGACAAAAATTATTTGGGCTATTCATAGTGCATGCAATTTAACATGCCCTCAATGTTTTCAGTACTAAGTTCTTTTTACTTTTATGTAACTACTTCTGTTTTTGAGAAGTAGGTCTAGTTTTTCAGGCTGCTTTTAATTAAAGTGAGACAACAGTAGGGTTTTGACAAATTCTACCAAAAAAGCAGGCTTATGCTTCTATCCTGAGAATATTTCTTGAGCTGTTGCATAAATGTGCTAGATATTAAGGCTGATATATTTTCCACTGAAATGAAATCTCCCACTAAAGTAAAGGTGTAGTACAAAAAAAAATAAATAAAATAAAATGCCTCTTCATGCAGCTCCAGCTGCAAGACTGAGGATGGGAAGAAAAAGTGACAATTTACTTTCAAAGGATTTAGTAATCAAGAGCTGGTTTTTATGTCTCTACTGAGGAAAATTCCACTCATAATTACAGCATACCAAGTGCATGCCTTTCTATTTTTATCTAAGTTGTCTTTCACATTTCCCATCCAAAATGTCCTCATAAGACTTACAATCATTCTTGATTATTATAGCCACTATTTCTGTCTCTGAAGAAAGATCTTTGATATTTCACATTTCCAGTCAAGTTCCTGGTGTAACTGGCTCCATCTTCCCCAATGCAATAATTAGAAGAGCTGCATACTTTATATTTGTTACAGGTGGGTATTTCAGTGTTCTACTTGATTTATCGTGGATTTTAAAATGCACTCTGTTATGCAATATTGCTTGGTTATAACACTCCCACAGCTCATTGCCCATTTAGTAATTTGTAATATTATACAAAGTGTGCATACTGACTAGACATGAGATTCTGTGTATGCAGGTGTAAACATCATCTGTTGCATCTTTGGGAGGTTCATCCTTTATGGCTGTAGGAACTGGTTTTGTGGAGTGAAATTCTTCTTTTGGATAATGCCATTGATCACTTGGTTAGGCTTCCTTTACCACCCTAAGTGAGCTCCCTACTACTCTAAGGATATTTTGAAGGAAAATAATTTTACTGTTTACTTATGGAAAGAATATTGGATAGGGTGATTTTTTCTGAATAATGAAAACTCCACACACACTTATGCTACAATACTTGTTTCTATGCATAGTTATTGTTACAAAAAATAATTTGATTGGATAAAGAGATTGTCAGTACACTAAGCCCTTGACAGATCTTGTGCATGGAAAACTAAGCACTGAAAAGGTGCCTTTCTTAAAATAAGGCAGGTTCTTTTTCTCAATTAAATGCCTTACATTTTTTTGTTCAATTTGGAGTAATACTCAACATTGTAATTATTTCAGTATCTTTTGGTACATGAAATCTATTGGAGAATGGTAGAAACTTATTTATTTATAGTGCCATACCTTACAGGCAGTTATTGTTAAACCTAGGAGTTAAATACTATCACTTTTCTTGGAGAGGCAATATTGTATGTAGGACAGCGATTGTGAGCAGGTGATAGAATAAGAGCTCCTGATTATGGATTTGAATGTGACTAGCTATGAAACAGTGTCTAATTATATTGAGTTGGATTTGCTTTCCAACTGGGATTAGAAGATACTTGGAAATTCTTTCAGGAGGACAGAAATTTTGCAAGAAGCTTCTTCCTGTCACCACATGGTTAATTTGTCTGCTTTGTTTTCAGTCAGTGACTACTAACAACTAAATGCCTTTAGTGACAGGGGCAAGGAGACTCTCCCGTGCCTGATAGACTTTTGCAGCAGGTGCTGCCTGCCTAACAAAGAGGTTTTCACTGATTTAAATATGAGTTTGCAGAGGTGAGAGCTGATGTGGTACGAGCTGGTAGCAGATGCAATATGGTAGAAAAGAAAAGCACTATTTCCGCCCAACCCTGTCTCTCAAGCCATCTTGAATTAAGCAAGGAAGGAGGCAGAGATAGTGGAAATGGAGCCAGAGTAGCGGGAAGCTTTCTTACCCATCTGATCAGACAATAATGGAATGAGAACCTGTGTGTTGGAACCATTGGGAACTCCAGACATGAAGGGGGAGAACAGCATCGTGGATGCCTGCTCTTCTTTCCTATGTGTATAGGAAAGAAAGTAAGGAAAAGATGCTGGTGACATGGAGTACATCTCTCTTTGCTGAAGTATTCACATCTCCCAGAGCTCGCCAGTGCAGAGAAATGTATCTGGATTTCTGTGGAGTGCATCTCTTTGGGTGTTTTTCTTCACTCAAGAAGAGTGTATATCCAAAGAGATGAACTGGGGAAACAGTCTTGTTCACATACGAGGGATTCGCTTCCATCTTGTACATAAAAATTTCATCTCATCAACCTTTGCCCAGCTTTTTCACAGATCGACTCCATTAGATCAAAACATAGCAGCTTCCATGTTTATAGTATCTCTCTTTCCTTGTAAAATTAATTGCCGCTAGGCAGTTGGATAGAGTATTACCAACGATCATTTAATTAGTTGTCTATGACAATAAATACCCATGCAAATGGATTACCAGAAGCATGCTAGTCTTTTATGCAAAATCTTCAGTTGCTGCCTGGTTTAATAGCTAACTCTACGGCAGATAATTTGTTGCAGTGAAACAACAATAGGAATTTTATCTCTTGGGCCAAATGATTCAAGGTGTGGCACAACCTTCAGCTGTGTGGAAATCCAGTGCTGTTGTGTCGTTCTTGCACACCTCTGCCTTCCCAGTGACAGGTATAATACAAGATAGATGTATCTCTCTGAATATTCATAACATAAATATATTATGATAGGTTTTATGTGAGCTCAAACTGTCTCCACGATAGCATGAAGAAAGAAGAGGATGTGGACTGTCTTTCCACTGGATGTCACTCTTAGCTTAGATCTGTGATAGTTTAAGATGAAGGCATTGTCTACATAAACCTGATACCTGCTTTTTTAAGATGGAATTCTTGGGTTTAAGAATTTTTTTAAGGTAAAAATATGTGCTTAAAATGTTACTGATGATCTGTGGAGTTAGTTTTTGCTTGTGTGATTCTAGTGTATTTCTGAATATGGGATAAATTTGTGAAACTGAATAATGTAGAGAAACACTTCTGTAAGATTCTCAGGTATTAAGAGAATGTTTTAGTATGAGTCTGTTGCTAGCAATTCCCCTGTGCTTAGTAGACCTGCTGCTCCCAATATGTTGGTTTTTTTATTTTATTTTTTATTTTATATTTAACCTTTCCTTATTTAGTCTCTTTGCTTACTTTTTTTATAGAGCTAGTGAATAAAAAGATTCTGTTAAAAAGATGTCTGCTAAAACACCATTTAGGTGTACAGATATGGACATAGATGAAAAAGACTTAATTTTGTTTTAGAAAGCTCATTTCTGTTCTCATGAATTCTATGTGCATTTAGCCCCAAGAATAGATTATATGCTGTATCCATTAGTATTTGTTAATCTTTATTTTTAGCACCGGATAGAATAATGTGCAATAAGAGAGAAAAATGTTACTTGTCTGACATGCCTTTCAGAAGAAAAAGTTGAATCTACTGAAGTTAAAAAATAGCTTTTTTTTCTTTTTTATATTTTTTTATGCAGAAAATTGAGGCAATAAGTCCAGGGGTTTACTGGGTATCCAAGAATAGGGTTTTTCTGGGGTTTTTTCCCTGTCTAGAGGAAAAATATTGCAGCCTGCCATAACAGTATTGCTATTCACTGATCCTTGATGTTGTACAACTTCCCAGTTTATAGCTTCCAGAATGGTTTCCAGTGATTGCAGGGAGCACTATTCTATGGACCCAGAAGGCTCATCCTTCTGTAGACTAATGGATGTTCCAACATGTCTGTCCTACTTCTACTTCCTACTGCCCTCAGAACAGTAGGATCTCTGTGGATTGTAGTGGGATGCTGTGGGACAGGAGGGTGCCAATACAGTGTTTGCATCTCCTAATCCTCAGCAGAGCCTCTGTGTACATGAGTGTGTGTTTATCAGTTTCATTTGGAGCACGCACAGAGCCATTCCTTTCTCAAGTGTGAAGTAACATGTAGGAGATGCAGCTTTTCTGCAGTCCTGAGACACAAGTGGCTGGCATGGAGTGAACAAAATAGCATTCCTTTCCATCACTTGCTGCCCATTTCAAACATTCAGGATACGAGAGCAATTTGACCCTAGTAAATATACTCTCAAAGTCATTTTAGGTTATGCCAATGAGCTAAACTGCTCATTAATGATTGATGTTCTGTAATGCTCTATTAGAAGCAGCAATTTAAAATATATCACGTGTAGGTTTTGTTTGCCTGTGTTCCATTAAGTTGTCACAGGATGCTTCTGGTTCTGTGGCATTTAGTTTTGTAGTACTCCTGAGGGTCACACAGAACAGCACACAGCTGGCCCTCTATAATTACATTTCAATACGACAACTCAGATGTTTGGCTTTTTGGCTCAAAACTAACAATATCAGCATATATGGGCCACAAATGAGCTTTGAAATGAGCATTCCTTTGTGGAGTTCCTGTCTTTGATACTTAAATGTCACATTACTTTGACTCAAAGTCAGAGCAGAGGGGACAAAATTTATATGGATGCAGGAACCTCCTCTCTCCTCCCTGTGACCACATATTACAGTAAACTCTTACGTGGCCTGGAAGTGAAGCACTAAGGCTGAGTTTGGGCGTTCCATTCTTTGATGGCTTTTGCTCCCACTGAGCTCGTTTTAACAACTGATGCAAGTGTGAACAGCTAGAAACAATACAGAGATTAAGTATGCCAATTTGTTTTAATTTACAATGTTTTTCAGTTGTCAGTAAGATTTACCCCCTGTGTGTTATGTACAACTAGTAAAATTACTTTCCTTGTCTTTTTTCATCAGATATTTAATATGTGTAATAGTAAACCTAACCCCTTCTCTCTGTATCCATCCATAATGGCTTATTTTTCATGATGTATGGTTATTCCATCTTATCCCAAACATATGTTTGCATTAGGCATTGAAATGCAAATTCTTAATGAGTTTGATGGTATGATTATCTCATACTATCAGTTGTAATGATTTTGCTGTTCAAAGGAAAGCATCATCTTTCCTCCTTTCCTCACCTTCCCTCTGGCAAAATAGAGAGACATGAACTGAATGGCATATTATAGCTAGACAGAACAGGTTTTGTATTGGTTTTTATAAAGGGAAGCTCTTGAGGGGCTATTTCTGTTGAATTGACAATACTTGCTACACTCATCTATATGCTCATTCAGACTTCTAAAAAAATGATTGTAAATTTATTTCTTTGCATTTCTGATATTGAATACAAAACTGCATACAACTGAGAGTGAAGAAAAATTGTGTGATTTGAGAATAATATCACAGATTGTGCTTGGTATTTGCGTCTGTGTTGAAATAGCATCCCTTAATGTGTGAATATTGTCTGAACCTTGCCTGAGGGAAGCCTAAGGAGCTGATGGAGTCAGGCAGGCCTGGAGCTTAGCTGGAGATACAGTGATGCTTTTCAATGTAATCATGTAGATCAATTGTTCCATCAAATACTGCTCATTTGTTCAGTTCGATTATGCTTCAGTAACAGGGTATTTAGGATTTTGTTTCGACTGTAACCAATTTGCTATTGTTTTAAACTGGAAGAAGTTGCACTCTGCTTTCTTACATTTGGGAATATGTCTTGCAGTATTTTTGAAAGTGTGAATTCAGATGTAGTAGCATCAACAGTGGACTGTGTCTGGGTAGTGGAAAAAACATATACTTACTAATATTTATCTGGTAGAGCTTCTGGAGAGCAGCTGCTTCATCTGAAATAACCAGATAAACAAAGGCCTGAAAGGGAAAGAGAGCTTAAATACAGGTTCACAAATAGATGCTTTAAGGAAGGGAAAGCAGTATATATAAAGGACTATGTCTTACCTCTTACTCTTCTGGAAATTAATGGCAAGAATCTCCCTAAACAGCCAAGGAAACCAGATTTCCACCCCCCATGCCCCACCCCCCTGGAATCACACAGCAATTCATAAACAAAAGTGGCTGGAAAGCAGCCCGGCAGGAAAGGATCTGGGGTGCTGATTTGACAACCAGCTGAACATGAGCCAGCAGTGTGCACAAGTAGCCAGGAGGGCCAACAGCATCCTGGTCTGTATCAGAAATGGTGTGACCAGCAGGACTAGGGAAGTAATAACCCCCCTGTACTCAGCACTGGTGAGGCTGCACCTGGAATCCTGCATTCAGTTCTGGGCACCTCAGTAGAAGAAAGACATTGAGGTACTGAAGCAGGTCCAGAGAAGGGCAGCAAAGCTNAAAGGAGGCTGGAGCAAGGGGGTGGCCGGTCTCATCTCCCAAGTGATGAGTGATAGGACAAGAGGAAATGGCCTCAAGTTGCACCAGGAGAAGTTCAAGCTTGCTATTATGAACATTTTTTTTACAGAAAGGGTGCTCAGGCACTGGCACAGGCTGCCCAGGAAGGTGGTGGGGTCACTGTCCCTGGAGATGTTAAAAAAACATTTGGATGTGGCCCTTGGGGACACGGTTTAGTGGTGGACTTTGCCATCCTGGGTTGATGGTGGGACTTGATCTTGAAGGTCTTTTCCAACTGAAGTGATTCTATGATTCTATAATTTGATGTTTCAATAGAAACAGTGCTTTTTGGGGGTTGAGTTTGTTGTGGTTTTTTTTTAACCGTTACTTGTTTGAGAGCTACAGCTCCAATCTTGGGTTATGATTTCTGTCTTGGAAATGCCCTAAATGTAATACTGTCTTATTTTTACATTTTCACTTCATTATATCACCTCTTAAGGTATGTTCAGCATCTTATTGGGAGTGTTGAATGCTTTCTTTTGTAATGTGTCATCATGAAAATAATTGACAGCCTACTAATAATTTCATTCCATGAGGTAGTTCGCAGTGCAAGGAAGAGAAGAGAAAACAGCTTCTCTCTTTTGAAGTGGGCTACAGAAAAAACCCCAATGAATCTACTATGTCAACATTTCTGTTTTTCCTAAGATAAGGATCTTTTTTCCCCTTAGGCCTCCAATGGATGTGGAACTAAATTAATAATGTACTAAGAAAATGGCTGAAGGAGTGCTACTGAATCAAGCTTTGTAAAATGAATTTGCTTAATTTTCTGTCTATGCTGCATTTCTATTGTTTTCTTCATAAGGAACAGTTCACACTTCTGTTTTTACTTTATTACATCATCTGTGTTGTTACTTTGCATTACATGTTCTGCCATGAGTACCTCTGAACTTTCCTCTGTAGCTTTTCTCATTAAACAGTGATCACCAAAGCAGTGCTGAGGAATTAGGGTGTAACTTCAGAGCTTTCTGTCTTTGGTCATTTAGAAATGCAGAAATATCAACTGACATAAATTCCAAAGTTTTAGAATCCCTTTCAGGAAAGCTATCAACTTTTGACATTTCTCATGTTTTTTTACAGCTCAAAAAGAGATTGAACTCTTCTTTTTGCAGCTTTCCTGTCAATGTTCTTACAAGGTTATCATCTTCATACAATTCCAGGGAATGATAGTCTTGATTTCTTTGACTCGACTTATTTTTTTTTACACAAAATTATAGGAATCTTCTTTTTCTAGTTGACTCAGTGCATAAAAAGAAATTGCTGCTGTTCCTAGGCAAATGAGTCAAAAAGTCTGAACCACCCATCCTGTCTTCATGGTAGAAGGATCTGTCATTTATCAAAGCAACTTATATATGACCTGTAATTTATTTTTTGCTAGTTAGGCATAGGTGAAAACTTACATTTCTGTCTTCTGACTTTTTAAAGAATACTTGTTTCCCTATTCATATACTTTTTCTCAGACAGCTATTGCTGTGTCTTCCCACTACTCCAAGTTTATCTCCTATTTTTAACACAAAAACATCAAACTGAAGACTCCCTGGAAAAAATCAATCTCTGGTTAGTATGTGATGCACAGTGGAGGAAAATATTTGAACGTAAACCCTGTTTGGCATTTCTCTTACATTGTGCAGAGATGATTTAACCACTGAGGTCTTCTTTTCACATCTTCAAATCAAGTATTTCAATTGTCTGGTTTGTAAAGTGACTTCCCACACAGTTACATCAACACAGTGAGGCAGGAGTGAGCGTGGTGCAAAGGTTGATGCAGAGAGATGCGGAGGAATTTTTAAATGGTGGAGAAGAGAAGCTTCAACCTTTGTCCTTGTATATATACAGGACCAAAATTTCTCCTTATATACAGGAATTCATTTTCTGAGAGAATCTATATTAAAAGTATGAAAAAATCTGTGGGTTTTTTCTGTGTCCCTGCCTCATCCCTCCCCCCTGCGAACGTAGCATTTTCGGCTGAAAGTTTTTCTTGTTGAAAATTTCCTAAACATTTCTATTACCAACCTGTCCCACTCAAAAGAAAATGCATGTGGTGAAATTTGATTTTATCAGTTGAATGTATCAGACATTTTCACATTAATCTATTGGATAATGTGTGGGGAAATAACGCAGGGTACATTATGTAATTCCTACTGATCAGCAGCAGGAACACTCATAAGTTTCTTCAGTACTGTGGTCCTAATCTGTAACTCTGGTTATAGAGTAGCATTTGTCATGCTGAGAGGTAAATTTAGTGTCACTGCATGGGTTATCTTACTGGTTTTGGTTTTGACTTTTCCCTCAGTAATCAATTTACTTGGATTATGAAGCTGGCTTGCTGCAACAGGATGTTTATGAAATGGATAGAATTTAGTAAGATGTTAAGACTCCCTATATATAAGGGGGAGGGTGTATGCTAGCCTTCCTCTAGAAAAAGTGAGAAATGGCCTCCATTAACTAGGCAAATCTCACACCTGCTCTAATGAACATTTAAAATTAGAATAGTTAAAAAATAAGAATCAAACTCTGTAAAAAGCTGGACCTTGTTGTTGAAGTTGCATTGGTTTTGGAATGAATGAGTGTTAAATAACCTAAAAGATTTGCAAGAAGCTTCAAGAGAAACTTGCTGTCAGGAAGTTTGTGGATATTCTGGTGTGCAGTGATGCATGTCTGGATTACTGCTAATGCTGTAAGAAAGACAATAGAGTCAACTTAATTTTTCCTAGTGCATTGAACCAAGAGACGTTAGCCAAGCTTGTCTGCTGACAATAGCATTACAAGCTCATTTTTCTAGTTAAGATTTAACAGTATTTGCGTTTTCCTTGGCATTATATCAATTAAACAACTGTGATGCTGCTCAAGCTGCAGATCAAGTCCAGCAAACAGGAAAGAAGGTGAATCATAACTAGGCTGTTAACCCAAATGAGTGTTATAAGACATTCTAAGCCTATTTCCAGTTTGAATTCTGTGCTTTGAAATTCTTGTTGAATCAGAAGGAGGCTGAACTGTAATCTTTTGTCTGTTTCAGGTAATTCTGATTCCAGTATAGAAGGTCCTAAATCAACTACTGTTAACACAGGTAGCTAGAACAGCTGGCTTGGATCATATTCTCCTTACATTTTCAGACATCATTAAAGCTTGAAGTTAGAAACTGAAGAGTGCTTGGGTCATAGTGACTCAGAAATTGCAGGTGCTCAAGAAACTGCTTGTGACAGGAATGACCTCTTTTATCCCAAATGATCTCAGAAGGGGTTACAGGCAAATGTAGAACTCTGCACTGAGCTGACTAGCTTCCATGTCAGTGAAGTTTAATCAGGTTGAAAGAGTGAGAGCACAGCCAGGTAACTGTGAAAACCTTCCTTAAACTTGTGAGATTCATTAACTTTAATGCTGTTCCTAATGGTGCCACTGACAGGAATGACACTGCTCACATCACTTAACTTACCTTTATCAGAGTTTCTTTGTTGTACAATTGCAAAGTGCTATTAAAAGATCCCTGTCTCTTACTGGCTTGTAGTGTGCATAGGTAGAAAAAAAAGTTAAGCTAAACTCTTATTTTTATAGTGGTTGACATGGGAGACCCCCATGCTACTTTAATGGATGTGTATGTGAGCATAAATCCTAGAATGATCTGTTTTCACATATTTTCACCTGAAATACTTTTTTGAAAAATAGTAGTAGTTGGTATCATCTAATGTGCTTGGTATATTTGAAAGAATTAATCCAAATTTCAGTTGTTTTCTGATACTTTTATACACATGAATTTGTCATTTTTTGTTCTGCCATCAAAGTTCTTTGCAGTGTCTCTAGTCCTGTTTTCTCCACACTGGTTTTACTGGAAATTGAAACCTATAGTGTTAGTGTGTAGTAGCTCATTTTTCATTCAATCAGGTGGTCTTGGTGTGACCAAGAAATGAAGGAAGTAGTATGGAATGGGAGAATGGGGTCTAACATATTCAAGTATATATTTTTAAGATAATGGTTTGTGGGGGTTTTTTTTAATGTGGTGATTAAAACTAAATAACCTTTAGACCATACTTGAATCCAGTGAGATTTTATTTCAAAGTTACTTTAAAGGAAGTTCTGTAACTTAAGAAATGTGTTCTGTTAATTTAATGGTTTAATACATTTAAATTAACTAAGTAATTTGAAAGAAATTACTTTGCAGTCTCTTTGAAACTTGCTTCCATTGGTTTCTAATGGGACTTGAATTCTTTTCCAGATATAATCTGTTTCAAGAGACTGGCTTCATGTTGCAATAATCCTTCTCATTACATTTCAAGGATTTAACTCCTTTTTTCCTTAATAAAGTACTTTTGGCAATTAGTACGTAGCAGTTTCCTGTTTCAGTAGTCCACTGCTTTTTAAAAATAACACTGAAGCTCTGTGAAGTTGGCCTAAGGGCACTTCTTGATGACTAAACTGAGGATTATTGAATATCTGCAATGTTTCCAACACGCAAAAGGGATCTCAGAATCTCTGGATTTGTTTGCATTTCCTGGACCTAAGAAAAATATCTCGAGGGTCGGAGATCAAGGATGAGAAAACAATTTTTAAATTATTTTTTCTCTAGTTATTGCACAAGGAATTTAAGAAAAGGCTGAGTGGGGCTGTCCCACTGCTTACTGACATTAAAAAGCTTGTATGCAGTATTTCCAAATTGACGGTTCAAAATCCTGCAGTACACCCTGGAAGAAATCCTGATGGTTTCTTGTTATGCGAAAAGGTTGTTTCCAGTGCCTGATGCTGGTGCATAAATGTCTATTTTATAGTGTATTTAGAATGATTCCTGCTCCTCAAACACAGTGGAGATCGTATACCTTAGTGTTTTTCTATTTCAGTGCTATATCAAAAACTGCTTTTAAGTAGATGTAGCTGATTCTGCAGTGTCTGAAAGGACTAAGCCTGCAGGGTGTCTCGTTAGACTGTTTATATGTTTTTGTTTGGCTTGGGAAAGAAGTACAATGAAAGGAGATGTGACAAACTTGCCTTTTGTAACTGAAAAGGCAGCTGGTGGGCTTCCAATAAAATGACCATTCCACTTCAGCTAAGCACTGTCAGAAAACAGAAAGCATCAAACATGAAATATTAATATTATTATGTTGTCCTTATTAATTTGGTCTGTGTTTTTATATATTGATTTATTTAGAGAATAAAGATTGATAGCCATGTATGATAGGAAAAATGACTGCAGAAGCTCTGAAGACAGTAACCATTCTTAGATGAATTTAGAGAAAAATCCCTTTTTCAGTACATACCTTTTTCATGACTTGCACTGTATATTCCTCCATTAATTTAGGAGTTTGCTTTAACTCTGTTCTCCTCCTTCCCAGGTTTTCCCAGATTTCCTCCTTCCCTACTCCTCTGCCTCCCAACATGTTTGGGGTGCTGTTGTTGTTCGGGACGGACGCAGCATACAAAGAACAGTGATCCAAAACAGCTAACAGCTAACTGCCTATATTTTATTGTTCTAACAAGCTCTTATGTACCTTTAAGTAAGGGATATGTGCACAGGTATAATTGGTTCAAGAAAAGATCAACAGTTCATGATTGGATAACTTTCTTTCTCAGCTGCAACTTCGATAAGCTTCTTCTTCTGGTGGTCTGCCAGCTCCTCAATTTTGTTTTCTCCGCTCTTCTCAGGACTCCCCAGGCTCTTCTCAAGACTCCTCAGGCTCTTCTCAGGTCTTCCCAGGCTCTTCAAGGGTACATGGTTGTCTGCTCAGGGTCGATATCAAACTTACATTCCAATCCCTTGGACCAGCCAAGGTTTCCCACAGGGTGCCAGCCTTGAAGCTAAAGCATGATTCAATCCTTTTATGTCCTCCTGTTCAGCTCAGGTCCAGGTGATCAGTGAGTTGTGACTAGAAGATCCTTGGTGGAGGCTAAGATTGCTTCAATAGCTGTAAGAACTGATTAGAGGAGAATCTGCTGTCCTTTGTGTCCTTTGTTCTGGTGGCCCTTTAAAGGCTGGCCCTGTGTTAAACCCTCTTTACATGTTAATGCTTAGGTAGCCTGAAATAGCTGGGGGTGAGCAAGCTCCTGGCATACTCAATGATTTGTATTCTCCTGTATTTTAAAAATAAAAATCTCTTTTTTCGTTAACCCTATGTGCCTGCATTACAGATCTCTATAGCTTATATTGCTGCATTGCATGCGAGTTGAAAAGAGTCTGTTGGCCAATAGCAGTCTGCAAAGTCACCCTTTCTGAGCAAGGTGTGAGAATGGTATCTTTCAAATGCAAAGATGTTTTCCCTATTAATATCTAACAGTTCTGCAGTTACGTGGCCTGTGATGCAGATGCTCACCCATGTATTTATACAAGCTCCATAAAACAGGATGCTCAGGAATACAGTGGAAAATGTGAAATAACTATGAATATGCACAGACAGCCACTGGCAGTTCTTCCTGCTTCTGAGAGTGAGAAGCAAGTCAAGACTGTTAAAACTGGCATTTATATACAGCCAACAAATATATGTCAGGTATAACTGGATAGTAGAACTCTAAATTGAGCCAGTAGTTAAACTCAGTGCTGTGATGAATGTAACAGATTGAATTAGTCATGTGCTTTGTCCATTGAGGCAAAATGTTAATCTTGAATCTGCTTTAGTTCTGAATGTCTCAAATGCAGCTTTAGACAGCATTGCAATTCATGCTCTAAGGACCTGGAGTAGTCCTCATCCTGGTTACAAGTGTTTTAGCTTACAGGGTCTTTATAGAAATGGCATTCTCTTGCCAGTAAGTGATGGTGTGACTCTCCTCCAGTTGCAGTGCAGGAAATTCCAAACTCTAGAACACATTTATAATAAAATTTGTACTTTAAGGCACAAAGACTTGATTGGTTTTTATATGAGTATATGCTTGCAATTCTTGGCTTGCATTTCAGACATGTACTTGTTCAAAAAAACCAAAAACCCAATGTCAGTTGTTCTGAAGGGAGTTTTGAGTTCTAAATCTCTTTGGTGAATATGTTTTGCTGTCCTCAGTGGTTTTGCTCTTATTTCATTTTGGGTAATAAGCTTCCTAAGATCTCTGTTCATCTCGGGCACTGGATTAAAGCAGCACATTTTAGCTAGTTTCTGTATTGTAGTTGGATTCAGCAACAGGGGAATAATTGCCACAAGTGTTTAGTTCACTGAAAGTGTCAGGACTCATAAGACACTCAGTAGTCTCTTAAAGAAGTGATACTGTTAATGAGGTGCTGGGCCCATTGCTAGAATGGGCACTTTCACAGCAATAAGTGATTGTCCATTGAGGTGTTCCCTTACTTGACAGGGAAAGTACTCTCCTCCTGTGTCTCCTGACCATGGGAGTTGGTTTGGCCCGTGTGGACAGAACAACAGGTTTTGTTTTATTGTCTTGATTTAAGCTGAGATGATGGAGCACAAGGCTTCCCAACAGGCACCCAAAGGCAGTATGATTTTCATACCTTATTATCTCTTTTGCCATTTCCTGGCCCTCCTTTTTGCTGTCTATGTACCTCCCTTTCTCCACCCCAGGCTTTCCTTCCCACCCCCTTAATTACTTTTTCTCTGTTGATCCCAGTTTTGCTGCCTCTATACCCAGATTTGGCATTTCTGATACCATTACCTAGATAATCTGAGCCTTTTGTGGTGTTGCTGATACAGCTACCTAAATGCTGCTGGCCTTACTCAACTCTGCTCTCCAGAAGGTCCCCAGCATGCTCCTTCAGCTGTTGATGGAATTGGTCTGTTTTTCATGTAACTTCAACATTGCCATCTGTAAAGCCCAGTCATTCTTCACGGGGCTATCTGTAACTCTTGTCAGCTTCTCACCTTTGGCATTTTTGCTTGCCTTGTTTGATAGCTTTTCATGTCCTCTTCAGTTGGCTTAAACTCATTCCAGGGCCTACTCAGTGTGCTAGTCCTTTGCCTGCAGCCCTAGGAGGTATATAGAGTAAACCCTGTGCTTCTGCCATGCCTTTTTCCAGGTGGCAGGGCTTCTTGGGGGAAGAACATATTTTTTGATCATGCCAGAGTCTACAAAAGGCTTTCTGTTTGCCCAGAAATCTGGAGAAGTGAAATAAAACTGTCATGGCATGCCACTGAGCACTGAAACTGTGCAAGCATCCAATTTAATCTGTTCTACTGGAATTGAGTTGAAGTAGATATATCAGTTCATTGTTTTGAACCTGCTGGGTGCTTTATGGGAAAATCAGCATGAGTATTTGTGTTATGCTGCTTCACATTTCTATTCTTGCTTCTCCTAAAAAAATTTGGTAGGAACTCTGAGCACCTTTGAAAATCAGTTCTTATAAGAATATGTTGGGTTTACATTACCAAACCTGAGCAGCCCACATTTGAGAAAATCACAATTTATATGCCTTTTCTTAGTGTCAATGTATCAGCAGTGACCCCTAATTGAGGACAGTAAATATAGAATCTGACTCTTCAATGGGAATGAATGTTCCACAGGTGGCTAAAACAGGCTGAAAGCTACTCTAGTACTTCATCCCTGCAGTTTATTTATTTTAAGGAAAAACATAAAATTCTGTGGCTCATGGGCTTCCTGTTTTTTTAAAAGTCATGCTGTCATATCTACAGAGACAGTTGGTACTTGTTGAAAGACAGGATCAGTGTTCCAAAGGTTTCACAGGCTAACATGACAATTCTGTTTGGTATTCATGAAGATCAAAAGAGGTCTTTCAGAACAGTGGGCAAGAGAAGGATCAGTTATATTACTGATAAGATGATCTGGGCAGAATAAAGATACATTAATATTCATAGGATTAGAAAATTAGTATTTAAAATAATTGTAGTAGTTTTACTCAGACAGTACCTTTTCCAATAACTTCAAAGGGAGCAAGATGAGTCCTCTTTAAATTAGCTGACTTTTGCAGGTTCATTTTCTTGGGCACAGCCTATCATGGAAATGGTAGGACCTACTCCTAACAATACATGGAGGACATAATATTAATCTGCTAAGACATTTAATGTAGTTTGGAAGTAGTTTGCATATAGCAATTTGGGAACTGGTTGATTATAGTGTTGGAAGACATTATAAAAATAACATTGACAATTTGAATAGACACAGATTGTTGTAAATTTAGTTTGTTTTTATTTAGTTTGTTTTTATTCCACAAAAGGTAATGCATAAATAAAGTAAGTTTTGGGGAGAAAAATGGACAATGTAGCTAATTAATGCTTCTAAAAAGAAAGAGCTTCACACTTTCACATATCTTGAGGCACAGTCAAAACATAAATTTTTGTATTTGTGTTTCTCACAATCATCATCTAACACTTACATTAATGAATAATTATCCAGACCTTTATTATACAGACTGGTGTTTCTCCTGATTGCAATATGAATTGTAGAATCATAGAAGGATTTAGGTTGGAAAAGACCCTTATGATCATGAAGTCCAACCATAAACCTAATACTATCAAGTCCAGCACTAAAACATGTCCCATGTCCCATGTCTACAGGTCTTCTAAATGCCTCCAAGGGATGGTGTCTCAACCACTTCCCTGGGCAGCCTGTTCCAATGCGTGATAACCCTTTCAGTACAGAAATTTTTTCTAATACCTAATCTAAATCTTCCTTGGCACAACTTGAGACTGTTTCCTCTTGTCCTATCATCACTTGTTGGGAGAAGAGACCAACACCCACCTTGCTACAGCCTCCTTTCAGGTAGTTGTAGAGAGTGATAAAGTCCCTCTTCATCCTCCTTTTCTTCAGATTAAATGACCCCAGTTCCCTCAGCTACTCCTCTAGACTTGTGCTCTAGACCCTTCACCAGCTTCATTGCCCTTCTCTGGACACGCTTCAGCACCTGAAAGTCCTTCTCGTAGTGCGGGGCCCAAAACTGAACACAGTATTCAAGGTGCAGCCTCACCGGTGCAGAGTGTGGGGGGACAATCACTTCCCTGGGACAATCACTTCCCTGGGACAATCACTTCCCTGGGACAATCACCTCCCTGGTCCTGCTGACCACACTCTTTCTGATACGAACCAGGATGCTGTTGGCTTTCTTGGACACCTGGGCACACTATTGCTATGGCAATTGTAGCCATGTTTTTCCTTATAGAAATACATAATATCAAGAAACTTCTAAGAAAATTAACTCCACCCCTACCAAATTCACACATTACCCAGTGCCTGGGAAAATTTGGTTACAAAACTGCGTTTCCACCGTGTTTGTCAGCACTGTCTGACTGTGTATTATAGGATTGCGTATTGAATAGCATCAAATCTGTTCTTGATGCTTGTGAGCAGGTCTCTCACTACTACAATCTCTCCAACTAATGTTGCAGTTCCTTGGTGTAAATTTGATTCTGATCAAATTTACTTACCAAAGACAATTTAGAAAGCTGGTAAATGGAGATACTAAACTGCAAAGAAACCAGAAAGCAGCCGGAGTGTCTCTGGAAGTTAGTTTTTTCTTGTCTAATAGACCTACAAAATTGCTTAAAGACTCCTTTAAAGGAATGATGGTGTGGGCAACAAATAGTAACTAATCGAAGATTAACACTGCTTCATTAGTATGACAATTCCCTTTTCCTGGCTTTGGTAGGTCCTGGGAAAAACTGCTCCTAGTTCCTTCTAGTGTCACAGACTCCCTAGGTTGCTGGAAAATACCAATTTCTGAGAACTTTTCAGGAATATTTCTGATTGTTCCTCGTCATCTTTAAAACAGCTCCACTGATTTTTGTGTTTCCTAGAATGGTTTTAATATGATTTGACATATAAAATAAGAGATTAATTTATTATTTTAATTCAGGGCAGTTGTTTGGGGAAAAATACTGAGGTTTGTCATCAGAAATTTTACAGTTTCTGTCTTGGAAATATTGCCAAGCTCTTATTTAAATGACAGGGGGGTGGCTTTGCAGCCTGTAGGAATGGGTGTCTTCAGATGCAGTTCTTACATAGACTGGATTATTGTTCTCAGTTGTGTGAACTTCTAAAGAATTATTTTGTGTTTTGTGTGTTCTGGGGCATGTGGAAAGTACATCATGGAGTATTATTTAGAAGATTTAAATGCTCCAAGGTCCCTACACATTGGTGATAGTATATGGTCTTCTGCTTAGACAGTAAAATCATTAGAAATTCCTTTAAGAATAGAATATACATTTTTGGATGGTTTTATTATATTTTACTACCTTTCCTGTGTCAAACAACATGAAGTAGAAGGCACCTTCTTAGAAAATCTATTTGCTTTAAATGGCTTAGCTTGCATATCAGCAAGCAGAATGCATGCCTTTTGGCATATATTTCCTAATTAGTTTTTAATTATGAGGGGAAGCTCTAGAAGTTTACTGCCTAGATACATAAAGAATACATGACTTTTAATGTATTCTGGTAACACTCAACAAGTCCTCTAAGAGCCAGGGTCCTGCTCTGTGTTGCACTGTACATCAGGTTAGACCGTATCTGAAAGAGCATGAAGTCTAACTAGAATGAAGAGTTGAAAGAAAAGGGTTCTTCTTGCACAGATGGGGAGAACAGGATCACGGGGGAACTTGGGGGCAAAGCTGGATATTGGATTCATATTTTTATATTTTTAATTTTGGTACCTTTTCCATCAGAAGACTCTTCTACTTCAGTTCATTTTAGACAAATGCATGTCTTAATTGAGTGTAGAAGTTAGAATAGACCTCTGTAACTATTATTCTCTGTTTGGTTTTTTTTTAATGATAGGAGGGTATAAAATACACCCTTTAAATGGCTTTAATTAGTGGATATGTTGTGATTACTAAGAATTAGAATTAGCTTGGGGCAAAAGAGCCAGTTAGAGTTGGTTGCATTGATATGCATTTTCATGTAAAAAAAATTATTGATTTCAAGCTGAATAATCAGGTTTAAATATGAACTTTCCAGTATTTTCAAAGATCTTTATTCTTATGTGATTTCTTTTTTCCTCTTGGAATGTACTACCTTTGATTTTTAATGGACTCTGCACTCAACTTGTGAAGCTAGATACATAACATAATGAAAGCCACAAATGGTTTCACAGTTATTAATAATGGATTTCTGCACTGCTAGATCACTTAACCAGAAATTTGATCTGGATCAGACATGAGGAGAGCATCACATTTATGTTTAATTGTTTGGAGCAGAAGACAGGCTATCTAAGCCCACAGATCCTTGGCATCTTATTGTGTCTCCTGTAATGCACATATGTTCTGTTTACTTTTCTCTCCATTGTGTAATGATATGCTTTCCCTGTTTTCCTGGGAGGATATTTTGAGGTTAGTCTTGGGGGAAAGGTCCTGGTGGAGCTGGTGAATTATTTCATGGTGGGGCTAACATTCAGGAATTGGAGTTGGTTAGGCAAAATTCTGAAAAACATAAAAGTTGCATACTTAGTCCATAGCAGACAGAAGATGAGAGAAAACTGTGTCAGGAGAGTAGAATTGATAGATGCTGAAACAGGGGTAGAAAGGACTGGAAGATGTCTATTCAGTTGGTGATCCTGAAAGAGCATGGAAAAACGCATGTCTTCATCCCTGCCATGGTCTTATGCATGTGAAATGTGATTCAGTTGATTTTTTTTAATCTCAAGCCTTGATGAATTTCAGACATGTTTCTCAAGCTTCCAGGAAAGTCTTTTTACCAGGTAGTATGTCCTTCTTGGATAGGATTGGTATTCAGAGGTGAGGTAAGACTCACTGATCCTATTAAAGCTGTGTCTTTGTGCAGAAAAAAGGGCAGGATTGCATGGGCTAGAGAGGGAAGGATGCCTGAACCCGTATCCCAGTGAGGAAAGTACTTACCTGGAAGAGAGCAGTTCTGTGTAGGGGAACAAGGACAAAGATGAGTTGTGAAAGTAAACAGGAGCTGAGTATGTGATAAGGAGGAAAGAAAAACAGTCTTGAGGCATCAAGCTAAGCGTGGGCAGTGCGTGATCAGCAATTGTATTGGACAAGAGGTGTGTGAGATTGTGGGGGATTAGTCTGAGATATGGTGGAAGAAATAACAAAATAGTTGCTCTCTTAAGGCAGAAAAATAGCAAGAATTGCAAACATCCTGATAGTGATGTATAAAAAGCACAGCTGCAACATAAAGCTTGTATCACTTGCACCACGAGCTGAGTCCATGACTTCATATGCTACAGTTCTGGTTTCTAGTCCTTTCTCTAAAACTTGTTTCTGTATTTTACACTGAATATTCACTGCATAAAAAGCTCAGATATAGGTAACAGTTAAAATCCTTAGATATAGATACCAGTCTGTGATTCTGATGGAATAGGGGAGATCAAACAGACTTCAGAGGACAATTTTGGAGCCTGAGGAGGAAGAGGCTGCTCTCAGTTGGCACATCTGCAGAAAATTGGACAGTTCAGGTACTTCACTGAAAAAAAATCTGCAAGGAAAAAAAGGCAGTTTCAATAGCCAATTAAGGGTTTTTAAAGGGTTGTAATTGTACTTCCAGTGTGGATTATTAAGGATATTCTATTGTAGATATGTTCTCAGGTTGTAATAATGTTTTATATTTGCAATAGGAGTGATGAACTACCTGTATACAATGACTTTGAGGGAGATTTTCAAAGACATATGGATGCCTCGTAACAGCTAAGGAGTCATATTAAAGACATTACATTAATATCCCTTACAATAAACAGAATCTTGCAACTGTGGAGCTCAAGGCTGCTTGAAGTGCAAAGCAGCTGCTATAGTATGAGATGTCATGTGCAACCCTGCTGGGTGCTGATGAGCAGCAATGAGAATTGGATTTCATTTGCAAGGGTATTCCTAGGAAGGCACTTCTCTTTTTCTCTCAGGCTACTAGGCTTATGCACACATTTCAACACAGTAAGTGATTTTCAAAGTGAAATCTCACAGAAATACAGGGGGGCACCCAAATTTGTCTCTCATGATGCTGCAAGAATTCCATTCACATGCTAAATGCAGAGATTGTGTCAGGGTTCTGCAGCTGATGTATTGGATTACTGCATGCCAGTGTGCACTGGTTATCTGACTGTGTGTATTCAAAATGTGACAAAAGGAATACAAAGTTCAGTGCACTTGTGGATGAGGAGCGTCTTCCTAAATAAGGACCCTTATGCTATATTTCTTCAATTACTCTAAGTTAGTTCAGGTCTTCAGTTTGTTTAATACTAATGCAAAAAGTATACTTGAGATAATCATGCCTCTCTTTGCAGGGAAATGGAAGTTTGCTCGTGCTTTGCAGTCAATTTCAGATCACTTCAAGTCTGTCATGAAACTGGGTTTATTATTGAAAGAGGTTTTTCAGCAGGGGATTGTAGAAATCAAATGCAAAATCAATGGACCAGTTCATTTAACAGCACAGAGAAAGCTGGCATTCTGTAAGCTTTCAAGGCCTGGAAGAAGAGTTGAGAATAGGGTGATTTTCTGGAAATTGTTTTGGCAAACAACTTATGAGACTGTTCCTGTGTAATTCTTCTTGCTGTGGTGGCTAGCCTATTGCCATGCTTTAGTTTGAATTTTATAATCTGCATGTAAACATTGACTTTGCTGTAATTCTGCATGCAAACTCTCGGACTGTCAAAATGCTTCTTGCCCTTAAAAGCTGCAGTTCTATCAGCTGGCTACTTTTCAACAGTTCCCATTCTGGAAAGGAGGATTTGGGGGTTTGGGATTCCACTTGGAATCATCTTTACACCAATGATACTGTTTTTATAAAGGAAGAAAGATAACATGAAAGACCCTAACCTTCTCACTGATCTCCTTTAGAACTGACATAAAAGATAATACCTGTGTCCTGGTTTTTCCTATGCTTGCAGATGTTTTGTACCATTGAAAGCAACAGATCATGGAGAAAAGTTTGTACAACAGGTCTGTATTTACCTTCCTTTCTTAAAGGCTTCATGGTGGCTTTCTTGGGGACAAATTCCATATACAGCCACATTGTCTTGGTCTTGGGAGGCTTGGTGCAGGTAGCTTACTTGGGAATGTTCCTGTGTATTCCTGGAGGCAGACTGGACACCCTGTCCTCAGATTTGGTCTTTTTAGAAATTAGTGTCGACTACCAGAAAAACTGATGTGAACTCTGTTTCTGTGACCTTGTGTGCCATAATCTTATTATCTCAAGTAGACCCTAATTGCTAAAAAATTCTGTGATGCAAGGAGGGCTTTCAGTTCTCTCTGATGAACTGATCTGGCTGCTACATCATCAACAGACTTTTGGGATGTTTGGCTTCAAGCTAAGTACTGTCAATGTCTGCTGACTACATAGCAGAGACAAAATATCCTTGATTTGCTGTATGCTTCTCAAATAATATTTACAAGGTGTGTTTTGATTTATCAAAAGTTCCACTGTATAGACAGATAGTACTTTTAAAACTAATTGTTCAGGAAATTGAATTTCCAGAGACATATTGAGAAGAATGTGTTAATGCTGTGAAGCCTGCTAGTTTGCCAGGAGACTGGACTGATGTGAAGAGGCTTGGAGTCACCTTACTTTGTGCTGCTGAGATATTCACCTAATTGAAGCTGGACTCTGTTTTGGCTCCCTGTGTTCTCCCTTGTGTTCAGCTTACGTTTTCATTTTGTACTGATGATACTGTGCTTGTTTGCTTTGTGCTGACCTTGTTTGCTTTTTTAGTTTAAACTGAAGCCATCATAAGAACAAAGTGCTGCAGCAGTTACAACACTAATTAGCTAGATGAGGTGGGAAAAGTCTTAGGGTAGGTTAACTGTAAATGACTTCTGGATTAATTTTTGAGTGAACTACCTGATAGATATTAAGATATGTTACCATCTGTGCCACAAAGATGCATGATTATTCAGCGTAGTCTTCATCTTTCATCCCTGGCTATTGAAAAGCATATTTGCCTACTCCTTCAAGATTCAGACTATATTGTCTAACATCCCTGATGGGTTTTTTTGGATGCCTGTATACTTTGGAATATCTGAACTAATGTTGGGACTTCAATTTTTCCATCTTTGTAATAACACATCATTAGTCTTGGAAAGCCATTGATGCTGGAGTTTTGGATTGCTGCCCTGTGAAACACTGTCAGTAAAGCTGTAAGCCATGTGAAAATCTTGATTTGGATAATCTTATTAACTAGGAGTGTGTTTCTTGTAAAAATGTTGAGAGTTGCAAACGTGATGGTTTACAGCAGAGATTTGCACTGAAACAGTGCAAAAAAACCCCACCCTGGTTGAATGATTTTAGCAGACCAAGATACATGGTAAAACTGGTCTGTGTGAGAAAACATTCTAGTCGTGTCAGAAACATATGGGAGAAATCCAGAATATAACCGTAAATATACTGTAGGTGGTATGACCTAGCAAAATACAGCTGAATGATATAGAGCTGTCTGATGTAGTATTGTTGCTAACAGATAGTAGTGGATTGAGGGCAGAGGGTCATCTGCTGTGAAAAGGTGGCCTGGAGATTCAGATGACAGAGTCAAGGGAGCAGAGCGAAAAATAACCAATAAGTCCATTTAACAGCTGTTCTTCCTTAGCCCCATGCTGGCTGGTTCTGAAAGAGGACATGGGATGATGTGTCCCCCCTTCTGTTTCTTTTTGGGATGGCTGTCACCTGCTACATCTCCAGATATTTTTATCCTAAAGATTGTAAAGTACAAAAATGGGAGTATTACTTCCTCTGTCTTGTTACATATTTTGCCTTAAATCACCCCTTTTTCTAGAAATCTCAATGGATCAGGATCTGTGAAAAATTATATACTCCCTGTTGTAATGGTTTCAGATGTATGCTCATATATATGTAAATAGTAAATAGCATTACTCCTTTGTGTGCTGTAACATTAGATCTACTGTCTGCTAGTGTGTAGCCAGTAGAATCCAACTACTTGAACAAAATAATTGATAGAAACTGCCCTGAAGAATGAAAATGTTTACATACAGTCTATTCCAAAATAATAAACAGGTTTTAATTCCTTCTTTTAAGACATCACAAAGGCTTTCACACATTGATGTGTGGCTGGGCCAATGGCATCCTGGGGTGCATTAGAAAGGGGGTGGTTAGTAGGTCAAGAGAGGTTCTCCTCCCCCTCTATTCTGCCCTAGTGAGGCCACACCTGGAGTATTGTGTCCAGTTCTGGGCCCCACAGTTCAGGAAGGACATGGAACTGCTTGAGAGAGTCCAGCGCAGAGCCACTAAGATGATTAAGGGAGTGGAACATCTCCCTTATGAGGAGAGGCTGAGGAAGCTGGGTCTCTTTAGCTTGGAGAAGAGAAGACTGAGAGGGGATCTTACCAATGCTTATAAATACCTACAGGGTGGGTGTCAGGAGGATGGGACCAGACTCTTCTCAGTTTTGCCCAGCAACAGGACAAGGGGCAACAGACACAAACTCAAACACAGGAAATTCCATCTGAACATGAGGAAAAACTTCTTTACTTTGAGGGTGCCAGAGCACTGGACCAGGCTGCCCAGAGAGGTTGTGGAGTCTCCTTCTCTGGAGATATTCAAAACCTGCCTGGACACCATCCTGTGCAACCTGCTGTAGGTGAACCTGCTTTAGCAGGGGGGTTAGCATTGCCCCCAGGTCGAGGGAGGTGATCCGGCCCCTCCACTCAGCCCTGGTGAGGCTGCATTTGAAGTACCGTGTGTGGTTCTGGACTTCACAGTATGAGAGAGATATGGAGCTCCTGAAGCAGGTCCAACAAAGAGCCACTAAGTTGGTCAAGGGTCTGGAGAATCTCTCTTACAAAGAAAGGCTGAGGGAGCTGGGCCTGTTCAGCCTCAGGAAGAGGTGGCTGAGAGGGGACCTTATTAATGTGTACAAATATCTAAAGGGTGGGTGTCAAGAGGGTGGAGCCAGGCTCTTTTCAGTGGTGGCAACCAATAGAAGAAGAGGCAATGGGCAGAAACTGATGGACAGGAAGTTCCACCATAAAGGAAGAACTTCTTTACTGTGCAGGTTCCTGTACACTGGAACAGGTTGCCCAGAGAGGTTGTGGAGTCTCCCTCACTGGAGATATTCAAGATCCATCTGGATGCAATCCTGTGCCATGTGCTCTAGGATGACCCTGGCTGGGCAGGGAGGTTGGACCAGATGACCCACTGTGGTCCCTTCCAACCTTACTGATTCTGTGATTCTGTGGTGGGACTAGATGGTTTCCAGAGGTCCCTTCCAACCTCTGTCTTGCAAGATCAATATGACCCTGTACCACTCATTTTAAACTGTCTAATACAGTAGAAAGCCACTTCTTTGTGACAGGCAACATGGAGAAATACAACACTTGGGGCTGTGGCAGACTGTACAATAAGCTATAATATTAATCAAAGAACAGATTTGCTTCTAGAACATGTTTCTCAAGTAATTGCCATTAGTAGGGAATAAAATTTCCCTATTACATGTTGTGTTCCACAATGTTTATTACAGTGGTTGCCATCTTATTCCCTACATTTAAACTAGCATACAAAAACAACTTGAAAACTGTGATTGATAAAGCAGCAAATTGAAGGGGAAGGTGTCTGCTCTCCTAATGTTTCAGTCTTCTGATTTGATTTCTGTAAGAACACTCTCCACTAGTGACAGGTAAATCCCCAAACTAATTTACTTTGTCTTCAGCTACTTCATTTAAAACTAATCTTGTTTGGGTTTCATTTTTGTTTTGTTTTTTCCCCCTAGAGGAACCTGTTCACAAGTAACTATTAACACTGGTGGTTTCAATCTTGACCCTTTGTACTATGATGCAAGAGAATGGTTTCTGTTAAAAAAAATAACTTATGGGAATTGTACAAGGAAAATACTTTCATTTTACACATTGACAATTCAGATGTAAAAGGAAAATGTGTTCGTTTTAATTGTGCTTTGGCTTTTTAACTAATCCAATATACAGTCTCCACTTGCATCCTGCTGCTGAAAGAAGAAAGATACAAAATCATTTGTGAAGGGGCATAATTTCTGAATTTATTTAGACTCCAGAGAAGGAGATAGGAATCAAGTCCTGCATATTTTAGGAAGTTTGCTTAACTAATGCGTGTGTTTTAAAGTGAAAATGGTTCTTTAGCTTTTATTTCTGTGCAGCTTCTCTTCCACAAGGGAAAAAGTTAACTAATGTTCAGCATGCTTTTATGGTAAGTGTTTGTTTGGCTTTCTTAGACAGAGACATGGGCTAAAATTTGCTTCAGCATCTGAACTTACAGCTTATTTGAACATAGCTTAAGACTTTTTGAAAATCACATGCCAGTTCACAAATGCTTCTCGCTGAAGTCCCAGCTATCAGATTCCTACCCATTTTCTTACCTTTGTTTATAAACTAAAACTATTCATTCACAAAGAGTCCATGGGCATCAGATGTATGTAATCACACAATTACAGTGATATATTATGTATAGACATGCTTCAAGTTAAATGCATTAATACTGAGGACTAGTAAAAGAACAGAAAATTTCCTTCAAATTTACCCTCCATATATAGGCCTGTTTAATATTCTAAAAGCACTTTTGAAGAAATTAAAACATTTCTCCTTGAGTAGATTTTAAAATTACCTTTTCTTCTATAGACTGCAGATGCATAAATCAAAGGACGTGCTGGGTACAGAGGCAAAGCTCTGCTGGCATTTTAGGACCATTGGCAATTTGAGAACAACTATTATTTCTGCCCTCTCTTTGTCTTCTAAAGTTACTCCATGAATGTGTTATACTGAGCTCTCTATGTATTTGTCCATTTTCCTCTGTCCCTGGACATGATAACAGTTACTTAAACCCTGGAATTTTAATTAGTTGTGGGAAAAGAAAAAAACATTTGTGTATCAGTTATCTCAGTTTCAGCAGTGCAGTCTTATTGCCATGCATCATTTGCATCAGTGTCATCTGTGTCAGAATTCAGAAAGGATGGTAACGTATCACAACGTTATACATAAAGAAACAGGATAAGGGGGAAAGGCACTACCCGTGTGTATGGAGACATTAATGCAATTAGATAATCACTTCTCCATGAAGCAATTTTTAAATGAAAAATATGTCCCTCTGCTCTTACTTCTGTTATCCTGAAAGTTACTAAGTGGTTTAACTTGCCTTTGGGGCACTTTGTATGTGATGCTAGCTCATCTCTTGGCATTAGCATCCAGCTTTCTTGGGAAAATAAGCAGCAACTATACTGAAACCCTCTGGCAGCAGTTAGATAATCTACCAGTTGAGCCACATGACCTAGGATCAGTATCAGATTATAAAGAAAAAATTCTACTGTACTTAGGGTGTACGTTTCAGTGTACAGGTTCCTGCACCATGTGGAGTATTGCATCTTCAAACGCAAAGCTAAACTTTGGACTGAGATGAATTCTAAAACCATATATTTAAAATGGAGGCTGGAAGGACATAACTGAATGGGCATAAATAGAAATAAGAGCAGTTGTGACTGCTCAGTAGGTTCACCACAAGGGGAGCTAAGCACTGGAGTAGGCCACCCACAGAGATTGACTGTCTTCATTTTGGAGTTTCTCAAGGCCTGACCTGATAAAGCCCTGAACCTAGTCTGATCCTACAGCTGACCCTGCTGGGAGCTGATGTCTGGGCTCTGAGGCCTTCCGAGCTTCCTTCAACCCTGAGTTATTCTGTAATTCTGTCAGAGTGCCCCAAAGTGCACGTGGTTTGACTTGATGCATCAGTATGAAGTTCTTCACTTCGAAATTCTGTAATGTTTTTGACTTGTGCTGAATTCTACTTGGGATATATTCTTATCTTTAATACTTCATTGCTGTGACTATCCTTCAATAGTCTTAGGGGAAATCAACCCAATCTCTGGGGAACTTGGAGAGTTCCAAGTTGAGAATGTGAATTTTAGATGGTTGATAACAGTCTTTCTGGGCCTTCAGCTTGGCTGAGAATTTCACATCAAAGGCTGCAAAAACACCAGAACAGACTTGTTTCTAGGTTTCTCAGTCCACACAAATTGATCAGATAAAATCTGTGGACAGGTTGCTGGAAGTCCCTAAGTGCTTGTTAGCCTCCTCCAGGAGGTGTTTTCCCAGAAAGAACTTTCCTGTAAAAGACTTGCTTGGTTGACCTTCCAACCTACATTGTAGATTTTGAATTTAAAACATTGGAGATTTTAAAATTGCATTCAGGTGGTTTGTTTTTTTCCCCATTTTTATGTCAGTAAAGCTTTTTACCTTTTGAGAAGTTCCTTAGGCTGTTGCAGGTGATATATACTTATCTCTGATTATTTTACTATTT
Organism: Aegotheles bennettii; assembly: GCA_013398125.1. Lineage (NCBI taxonomy): Eukaryota > Metazoa > Chordata > Aves > Caprimulgiformes > Aegothelidae > Aegotheles > Aegotheles bennettii. The sequence goes on from VZRW01010366.1 coordinate 506,548, forward strand.
CCCTCTCCAATACAATTTTCATTACATGGTATGACTTCTACTTTGCCAGTATTATCAGTACTAAGTGTCTGTACTACTGTATTTCAGATAAATATATCACAGCCCATAATCGTGCATCAAAGAATTCACAGAATATGTCAAGGATAGATAAGAGCAACCTTTCAAATACCATATTCACTCAGAGTTTGATCTTTCAAAGTACTCCTGAGCATATTTGTATTTCTGTATGCAGACATACTTGAAACAAGGAGGCACGAAAACGCAATGAAAAGCCAGTGAAAATGGCAAGATTAAGTAAATACTTAACAGGTGATATTTTTTTCTTAAGACTGTCCCCTGAGTGGTAGATCTGGAGAACTAAAACATCTTGGAAGTCTGGAAACACAGCTTCCATTTTAATACTCTGAATATTCCTAAAGCAGTCCAGTTTAAGAATGTTATGTGAAGAAAATAAATACTTCTGTGTTAGAAACTAGTATGAATTTACCAGGTGTAGAGGAACTTCAACATGCTAGAAGGTGCCTTATAATTTAAACACCTTTCTTAGCCATTAGAGACAGCCATATCTTTTAATCACCTTCATGTGTGTTTTTGAAGGTGCTGCATATAAAGTTAATATGTCTTCCTGGAATAAAAGGTTGGGCAGTCATATTTTGCTTGATTTTCACTATTTTTTTTTAACGGTACCCTTTTTCGTCTCCTTTTATATAAGAAAGATCTTACTCTTGATTAGTGTTATCACACTATCACACACTTAAAAAAATATTTTGTTTGCCTTTGTTAATCCGAAAACTTCATACGTGGACAGCTGTAACCATTGAAACAACCCCTGTTTGGATAATAATCTTATGTCTCAGAGCAAGTTACTGCAATTGGTAGGCTCTATGTTGTTCTTTTGGAGAAAAAAAATAATCGAAGGATAAAAAGCAATGGAAAAGTCAGACAAAAGATTCACTTGAAAATTCTAATTTTTTTCAGTTTGCACTTCCTTTTTATTATAGAAAAGGGAAATGCTGGCTTCCTAGGAAAAAAAATTAAAAGTTTAGTGGGCCATCAGTTCATCCCAAATCTGGTACCAGTCCTTCCTTTGACTCCATAATGATTCTGAAAATTTACAGTAATTCCTTTTGAGTTTATTCTGATCTCAGTGGTAGTGCTGGCAAAATTTAAGAGTCCATGCTTCAGACATAGAAACCTCTTTACAGATCTCATCACACTGGTTTCATTGTGCTAAAGAGGTATTAATTGGAAAGAAATTCCATGAGGGAAAGTGAGATCAAACCCTACATCTTTTATGGAAGTTCTGTCTGATACTCCTCTGCCCAGTGTAAAGGATTCACAGTCTGCTGCTGTGTTATTTTTCTCTTTATTCTCTTACTTTATGGATTTTCTATCCTGTCTCAGGAAAAGGTCATTATGTCAGCTACTACCTACTGCATTTTTGCTTGCGTATATACCCTTGGGACCTTTTTGTATTTATAGCTCAAAGCTAGATTCCCTTTGCTCCCATTTGTATATGACAGATTTCCATTCATATATTTTTCTGTTGTAGCCTATTACACTTTCACTTCAGTACAGAATGTGGCAAAACCAAACAGTAAAGGCCAGCAAAACCAAGTAGTCAAACTCCGTTCCTGTAGGCACGTCTTAGAGTTTCCGAGGAAACTTAAAAAAGCTAGATAATAAAAGAACTCTACCTTAAAGGTTGCATACCTCCTTTTCAAGTCTCAGAGAGGGCATCAATGCTTTCAGTTTATGGGTATTCAAAAGACTATATATATGAAAGTTGTTATTTTTTTGCAAGGCCATAAGTCACATAAGGGCCATAACAGAAAAGTGTCCTTGGCAAATAGTTGCCCATCTAGGTCCATACTTGAGATCTGGTAAATTAAGAAACTCCCCTTATCATCCTCCTACTAATTTTTCATGACGTTTATATTCAGATTCAGTTTGTTTGTGTAAGGGTCTTATTCTCTGAACTCAGCTGGCTTGTTACTCCAACTAGGTCAAATGAGAACACTGATTTTTCTAAATTTACAGGATGATATGGTAGAATGGCTTGAGTTGCCTATTTTTTCAGTTATAATTTAAATGATCTCTTTGTAGTCTTTTTTGTGTGTCTATGGGGATAGCAGCTTAAGCAACTGTAAACCACCTAGATTTTTTTTAAATAATAATAGAAAATATTTTTGGTATTCATTTGGAATTCATTTGGAATGAATGAAGTAGGTGTAATATGATGTGATTAAAAATTTTGAAATTCAGAGATGTGAAGAACTGGAATGCTTCTATAGTAAGATCAATAGTGCTACGAAATTGTAACTACTATTAGAATGGAGCTTGATCTGTTTTGGAAGAAAGTATTATGTTATGACTCCTTGGATTTGATAGCCAGAGATCTTTCAATTCAATATTTCAATCTTTGGTGTTGATCTGGAAGCAGTCAGCAGCAGAGATTGGTAGTAGTGGAGATAGGGAGCACTGTTAAAATTGATGGGTTGTAGCTTACCTGGTGTGGCATTCACTCATCACTGGAGGGGGTAGAAGCAGAAACCAAAACAGTTATATATGTAAGGCACCGATTGCAGGAAGAAACATTGAAAAAGCAGGAAAGCACTAGAGGAAACTAATAGGGCAGAGTCCCAAAGTGCAAAGAGTATGTAGAGAAAAAGCACGTCTGCCTTTCAGAACTAGACATCAAGCAGAGCACAGAGATGAAGAAGACAATTCCTAGATATAACCAAATAAAAATCATTGGGTGAACTGCATACTTGAAGATTGGACTGCAAGGAATTAAAGAAAAAAAACCAACTTGCCATGCAGTGAGAGCACTCATCAAGAGTCAGTACTTCTATCCAGACTCCTAGAGGCAGCAGGAAATACTGAAGTGAATATACTGAAGGGAATGAGAAGAGGGGTAAAAGAATGGCTATAAAGAGGAAACTGAGAAAACAGAGATGCTGTGATAGCACAAACAACCCCTGCGATGTGCAGAGAGTATCAAATTCAGTGCAAGTGAAACAAGTGCTGGAACACAGGGTACTATTCTTCCAGCTATACCCAGTTTGAGGGCAATTAGAGCATAATCTTTCAGATTCATAAAAAAGAACTAAAAGAAAATAAGATTGAACTCCATTGCAAAGTCAGTTGATTGTACCTATGCTAATCACTTTGATGTATTTGTATGTAATGCAATCACAGAATCACAGAATTCTAGGGTTGGAAGGGACCTCGAAGGATCATCTAGTCCAACCCCCCTGCCAGAGCAGGGTCACCTAGAGTCCATCACACAGGAACGCATCCAGGCGGGGTTTGAATGTCTCCAGTGAAGGAGACTCCACAACCTCTCTGGGCAGCCTGTTCCAGTGCTCCGTCACTCGCACAGTGAAAAAGTTTCTCCTGATATTCACATGGAACCTCCTGTGCTCCAGTTTGCACCCATTGCCCCTTGTCCTATCATTGGTCGTGACTGTAAAAAGCTTGGCTCCATCGTCCTGACCCTCACCCTTTACATATTTGTAACCATGGATGAGGTCACCCCTCAGTCTCCTTTTCTCCAAGCTAAAGAGACCCAGCTCCCTCAGCCTTTCCTCACAAGGGAGATGTTCCACTCCCTTCATCATCTTAGTGGCTCTGCGCTGGACTCTCTCAAGCAGTTCCATGTCCTTCTTGAACTGTGGGGCCCAGAACTGGACACAATACTCCAGATGTGGCCTGACTAGGGCAGAATAGAGGGGGAGGAGTACCTCTCTTGACCTACTAACCACCCCCTTTCTAATGCACCCCAGGATGCCATTGGCCTTCTTGGCCACAAGGGCACATTGCTCATGGTCATCCTCCTGTCCACCAGGACCCCCAGGTCCCTTTCTCCTACACTGCTCTCCAGCAGGTCAGCCCCCAGCCTGTACTGGTGCATGGTGTTGTTCTTCCCCAGATGCAAAATTTTAGTGGCATTAATGTTGGAAAATGTGTGGTTATTGAGGTTTTAGCAACCTGCATGCTTTAACATTTGCTTCTATTTATACAACTATTAGGAAAATATGCATTTTGCTTTCTACTAGACCATGTAGGTATAACAGCACCACAACTAAAAATACATTCAGAAAATATTTGATTTGGAGTTGATGTTAGATGCTCTGCTATTGCAAGGTTACATATGATATTTTTTCAGAATGAATGAAGTAAGGAAGTAAGTTAAATCTGTTTGAAATTCTTGAAATCAAAGGACTTGACAAGAGGCAGGGTGCAGCTGTATTTTCAGAATCCTTATGTAGACAGCTTTTGTAAAGTCAGAAGTGAATGGAGGGCTATTTTATTCCTGTAATGTTCCCATTCACATCATACCTTAAAGAATTTGTTTCATGTTGACTTTTAAAGGGACTGATGTAACTGAATGCTATGGGTTATGTCTTTGTTTATGGTAGGTAAAACCATGTGTTGTGTTCTGATTACAAGACATGTTGTACTTGATTTAACATGCCTGCCTGCTCCTCATTTGGAAATTGAATAGTCAATTTGAAAGTTTAATTCAAAGTTGAATGTTCGTGCCTTGCTGTTCTTTTTTGGAGACTCTAGGAAAAAATGAGAGCCCTTCCTTCCCTTCAGTAAGGGTGTCACAGGCACTAAGAATGTCACCAGCACTCCCCATGAGCACGTGGAGATTTTGGCTGTAAAGTAAGGAATATGATCCCGTGTTACTGAGGAAGATAATGAGAAAGCAATAGGCAAAACCAGCGGTAGTACCTTCCTCCTCTTTTTGGTTCCTCTTCCCTGTTGGGATTGCTTTTACTGAATGCAGTGCTCATAGGTCCCCTGACTACGTAAATTTTTCCCCCAGTAGCTGCCAAGCTTCACCTTCATTGCAGCATAGGCATCACTATTGCAGATTGCTTTGAGTTTCACTGTGTCTGTCATTCATTTTCTTGCTACTTGTAATCATTACACTGAAAACAATATGGAAAATGACTAAAATGAGAAGCTTCCCAAGCTGAAGGGGAGCGGAAGCAAAAAGAGACATAGTGGGAAAATAGCTAGATATGTAGGAGACACATTCAGGTGTCTGCCTTGTTGATTCAGGACTATTAATAGAATAATAGGACATTAAGCTCTCTCTGGCTAAAAGGCTTGGTAGTCTGAGGGGGGTTTGTTTTGATTTTTAAATGAAAGAACTTTTTGTGGAGAAAATGCACGTATAGGGATGTTGTCAACTTAATGGTACAAGCAGCTGGTAACAGTTTTTCCCAAAAGGGATTTTAGGTGTGTTACATTGTGTGTTTTAATATGGGTTTGTTTACAATTACTTTCAAGGTAGCAGGAGAAGTACGCCTGTATGCACAAGTCTGGAATACTAACAGTGGTTATGGCACTAATAGAGCTTTACAAGATTGGAATCCTTCTGTATGCTATCCAAAACTATACAATTGCAGAGCTATAAAAACCTGTTGAGGCAGGTAGGAAATTGCACATCAGATATAGAATAGAACATTTCAGTTGGAAGGGACTTACAACAATCATCAAGTCCAACCACTTAGAAATAAAAATCCTTTTTGTTTTGAAATAATTGCACTTTTATCAGATTTTCTTATTCTGCTGTCTCTGATGCCTCCTGAAATAGTCAGGAAAGGAATGGAGAGAGCAAAGAATGGGCAGTCTTGATGACACCTCGCTGCCTGCGTGCTTCCCGCTGTGGTTACAGCAGCAGCTCAGACACCACACACGGGGAAGTGTGATGGACTGTTTTTTCCCTGTGAAGGAAGAAGATAATCTCAGTTCACAATCTCCTTCCTAGTTACTCAGGGGCAACAATACAATGATTTTTACCTCTGACCAGGTTACATACAAGCTGTTTAGCCCTTACTAACTGTTGTTAATTCATCTGATGGTTTTGTAGTTTTTGTAAATAAATGTTGCATTTTACTGCAGTTTTTTGTGCAACTCTTGGTGTACTAAAGTGCCTTTAAAACCCCTTTAAGATATGCAGTTATCAAACAAATAGAACAGAAGCATGCAAGTTCTCCCTGTGGCACCTCAGGAGCTTATAGAACAGTTACATATTAAAGAGCTTTTCATTTCTGTTTTCCATAAGCGTTTGCACAGTTGAGAAAGGTATCCTAGAGCCTGTGTGCTGCTTTAAACATGGCATTTTGGATAAGCTATATGGTGGAGTAAGTTCTTATAAATCCTCCACATCAAAGGTCATTGTATCTCTTCTTTTATCTCCTGATTTCACTTGTACTTGCAATCTGGAGAAAGCAATACCATTTTCTTTTTCATCAGATGTAAAAAGCAGAATTTCTGCTATATAATATGCAGTCCAATATACAGCAACTATGCAGCCAGGGAGCTGGGAACCTCAGCTATTGGTATTCAGCAGATCTCACAACCTGTTTCACCTTTGTTTCATTGAAGTAATTATTTTTTTTATTGTGATTGGAAACCATTGTCAAATGAATCTGTGTCATAGAATACGCAATATATCAGATTTCCTTTGGAAAACCACTCATACAGCAGGATACTCCATTTTGATGTGACAAATAGACATGAACTTTTCCTCCGCTGTTATGGATCAGCAGAGGTCTCTCGTAGGTGAATGTGCTTGGGACTGATGAAGGGCTATGGAAAAATATCTTGACCGCGATCGTATTTCTATAGCTTTTCCCAGCCACGGCTGCAGAAGAAAGCTGTTAATTTCATTTTCCAATGAGGTTCCTTGAGAGAGGAAAGTGGCTGTAAGTCTGGCTGTGTTGCTTTGGAGGTGGCATTTTAGAAATAAGTCAGGATAGGCTTGGGGTGGTGTAACATGTTTTTCTCAGAAGATGGATGGCAACGTCCAAAACTTAAACAAGATTTCAGAAAATCCATGTCTCCTTATTTTCAAACTGTTAGAAGGTGACAGAGTGAGTGTAATGGGAGGAAGCTGAGGAGAAGGGATTATATTAAATGTCAGAAATAAATCTCTGAACTATTTTGGAGTAGTTTCCCAAGGGAAGTGTGGGATGCTTTGTATCTTTGAAGTTGTGTTTAAATTGGACAGGGCTAGAAACCATAGAACACTACAGTAAATGAGTAATGCATCCCACCCTAGGCAAGAGAAGGAAAATGGGAAAATTTTTTGGGAATAAAAATATTTTATCTGAAAACATATTCTGCATCCATTCACAAAATATATTTAAAAATTATTTTCTTTGCACTTGTAATTAGTATAATCAGCCAGTCCATAAAAGCCAAGTGTCATTAAATGTTGTTGTAATATCATTTGGGAGATTATCTAGCAAACGAGATTGTGTCTGTGACAAATCTGATCTTCAGTTTTCAGAAGATATGAACAAAAATTCATCAGACATTCCTGTTCTTTGTACTCCCACCTGAGTCAACAAGGGTTGGCAGTTGCTGCCAGCAGGGTGTTGGCTCACCTGAATAAGTGGTCTGGTCAGTTATGGCAAATCTTCTCTGGCCCTTTGAAAGCCCTGGGCCCTGGCTTGGCTCTTGTCTTTCTGTGGTTCTGTTTCTGCATTTACATAAACACACGACTACTTTAGCACAGCTTTGTGACTGCCCACGTTCATCTTACAGCTTTGGGTAGGATTGGAGTTTTTGGAATTGCTGCATTGCTTAAAAAACTTCAAATCAGGTGTATATCCAGGTGTATATCTTAAATGGTATAAACTTAGCTTTCTGAATTAGGCAGGACAGGTTAGACCTGGTTAATGGGAATATATTCTATTCTATTCTATTCTATTCCGTTCCAATTTCTGTTTCTGTTTCTAGTATTTCTATTATTTCTAGTATTTCTAGTATTTCTATTTCTATTTATTTTTTTTGGCATCTCCCACTGACATGGAACAACAGATGCCTTCAAGGTTGATAGAACTTATATAGCAAACACTCCAATGCAGTGTGTTTCTAAACTAATAGAAAGCCCAGATCCTTTGGAAAAAACTGTTGTGGGCGTTACACCTTACATTTGACTACAAATAACCCACCTTCTTTTTCTGATGTCTGTTTTCTACTTACACCCTCTTCCTTGGAGAGTCAGCCTTGGCCTCTGAGAGCTCTTACCTAACATGTAACACCCCGCTCTTCACACCAGAGGGTGCTTGATACTGGTGAAGTGCAGAGAAGAGTTGGAACGAACGAATAGAGAATGTAGGTGTCAGACTGGCAAACGTGCATCTTGCTGTAATAAGTTACCTTGTTTATAGCTGTGATAGCCTGTGATATAAAAGGCAGTAAGGCTTCTGAGGGGGAGTTTGTTTTGTTTGCAAGGTGGTATCTTTTGTTAGATCAAATGACACACATTAAAATGTTCATATTTCACTCAGAAAAACAGTAGTTAATGTTATTGCCAAAGACTCAGAGTATGTAAGTGTATTGGCCTTTGTTGTTACATGCTATATAAATACACTTTGTGTTATGTTCTAATGATATCTGTTTATGTGTCACTGAAGATAATAAAGGACACATAATTAATGTGCAAAATACCTGTTTCATAAATCACTGCACATGTTGTGGCTAATGCTTGGAGGGTGAATTTATATACACTGTACAGAGTTTAGACATCAATAAGCATATTTTAAACTTCTAATCAGAATTAATTGAAGATTCAGAGACATCTGAGACATCTTCAGCTTCTGCTGCCACAGGTAGGAGCTGAAGATGCCATGTAATTTTGAATCAAATAGCTGTTTTCTCAATTGCTAAAGTTAAAACATGCAAGAGGGAGAACTTGTGTATTCTCTGCAGCCAATATAAAGTCTTGAAATGAGTTTTGATAGCTTCAGTGTGCTAAATGATAGAATGCTATATACCATTCTTCATGAAATCACAGTGACTAGTGTTGTATCTTTGCCTTGGGTCCTAGAGTTATTAGAATTAGATATGTCTATGGGATATTGTCTCTGACACTATTTTTTGAAGGCTCAGACACTGTAATTTATCTTTCTGAATCCTGTCCTGTTTGTTTATGAGCCCATGCTGTGATAATGAGTAGGTGGAAGACTCAGTTTGTTTCAAAAAAGAAAGTAATTAAAGAAATTAAAATTAAAGTAAATGAAAGAAGTTAAAATTGAAGAAATTAATGAAGATTATTTAACGTATTTCATTATGGAAGACACTGCATAAAATTCTTTGATTTATATATAGAATGGAAGGAGTGGGGGTTAATTTTGGCAAACCCACAGCTTAATGTAGAATTTTCTATTAAATTTTATTTGATGTTCTGTTTTAAGACAATTTCAGTGATGTCCAGTGATAGGACAAGGGGGAACAGGCGCAAATTGGAATATAGGAGGTTCTGGGTGAACAGAAGGAAGAACTTTTTCACTGTCAGAGTGACGGAGCACTGGAACAGGCTGCCCAGAGAGGCTGTGGAATCTCCTTCACTGGAGACATTCAAATCCCAACTGCATGTATTCCTGTGTGACCTGCTTTGGGTTGTCCTGCTCTGACAGAGGGGTTGGACTAGACGATCTTTCGAGGTCCCTTCCAACCCCTAACACTCTGTGAGTCTGTGAAGACAGTTTTCTGTGACCTTTCTGGAAAAAAATTCTTCCTGACAGGAATTTTTGGACAAATCTTGAGCTAGCCAAATATGAACATGTTCACTCAACAGTGCTTTCTTTTTCAGCAACTGATCGAAACCTTTGGAAAGGTTTTGGTCAGCTAAACAGCAAATAGAAACAGTGCAGTTTATCATGAGGGACAGAGGGCTTGAATATTGCTTTATAATTACTGAACGCACTGAAATATGTATGGTGTTTTAGATGAAAATAGATTCTATTGAGATTTATGTTAAATCTACCGCTGACCTAGCAGGGGTGTTTCAGGAACTAAGCCATTATTCTTCCTGAAGACTTTACCAAACGATGATATTTTTAAACACTGACTCTTTGTTACAGTGTAAATATTTACAAGAAAATGTAAAAAAAATAAAACAAAATCAAAGACAATTGTTTTTATTATGAATGAGGTGGGCTGGTACAAGGGGTTGTTATGAGGTACAGAGATCTTTATTTCCAGTCCAGAGTTGGGATTTGGAACAGCTTGGTCATGAATTCTGAGTAACATCTGTGAAATGAATTTATTTCCTCAGTTTAAGTTCTACTGAGGCAATAACGATGCTGTTTGCAATATGACTAACATGGTGAGAAATGGATATCTGCATAGCTATCAATTATGATGGAAATGCCTTTAGAAATGCAGCTGATAATATTATAGGGGAGACCTTTGGTACTTTTTTGATATTTTTTGAAAATATCCCTAATGCCTTATTTGCTTACTTATCAAATATCAGAAATGGGTTCTATATCCTGCTTCAATTATGCCACTAAATTCTTTCTCACATCACTGTGGCTCAGTCTAGAATACGGACCATTAAAATTGATGGGAATATTAATGGCACGTAAAGGTTAAAGATAAACACCCATCGTTACTGGAGATCTCTTTATAGAAAAAGAGTCGCATAAATGCTGAACACTTTTGCATTAAACTGGAGATGGTTACCAGCTGTGCTAAATTCGCTTCTTAACAATTGTGGTTATCTGCCATGTTCTCAAATGAAAAGCTATTATGGAAAATGGGACTTGGACAGAATCACAAAAATTAAAAAATTGGACCCAGAGTAAGCATGGATCTGTTCACTGTGCTGTTTTTTCTTAAGGATAATGATTGTCAGGATAAAACACAGGATAGCCTCAGGGCTGTTACAAACTATTGTCAGGGGCTGTATAGATAGAATCAAGACTGGGAGAAGATCGTAGGGACTAGATAAAGACTGAAGCTGTGAGATTTCTTTTTTTAATCAACATTGTTTTTCTTTACACTGAATATTTTGTGAGGATAGACTTAGATGAACTATCTCACTTTTGAAGGTACTTCGGCTATCAGAAAAACAAAAGTGCTCAGCCTAAGTTGTCCTTATACAAAAAGGAACAATTTGTGTTAATGTTTTATGAAACAGTGAACTGACACAGTGACCAATCCTGAGATGCAGAATTTATCCCTGTGTTTGAGGTCAGTTTGGGCTGTGGGAGCTCATCACGTGTTTTGAGCCAGTCTGTACTGCATGTTTGAAAAGCAATGCAATGTGAGGACTTAATGAACTAATCGGTAGCTTGTTTGTATGGTAGGTATGTCAGAAGGGGGCAGAATTTTATTAAATTTATGTATTAGCAAGTAATTTCTTCTGAGAGTCATGTAGTTTGATTACAAAGCACATAAACATTATGAAAATTTCTTACAATTATTTGAAGGCAAAAAGTTGTTACTCTAGAACAGTTATACCTACAGATTTTACCTACTATTGTTCATATTTATTGCATACCATTTCACTTGGTCATTGAGCAACTGATAGAAATTGTAGGGGTAGATCTGTGAAGCAATGAACCATCATGAACAATACTGACAATATCAGGGCCTTGAATAAGTGATCTATACCTAATGTAACTAGTAGCTAGTTCTCATGTCTTCATATGGCTAAACAATTTTTCAAATGGTTTGTGCTTTTGGTGGGGTGGAATGTGTGGGTTAGTTAAGAAACCCACTTGAATTTTATCACTGATTTTAATTACTGTCCTGATTGTCTAAGCAGAGCTCAGACTTCAGAGCTCAGTATGGTTGCACAAATTTTTGTGTCTCATAACTTTTAAATCACGAGCCTTGGTTCTGTAAACAGATCCATACGGAAAGAGTTTGAGATCTGTGCTTCTGATCTACTGCAGTCAGTGGATATCAGCACACTGAGAAAGAGGAAAATAGTGGAGAGCTGGCTGTGGGATGGCTACTGCTGCTGTAAAACTAAACACAGCCAATACAGATAGTGAGTGCGTAGAGAAAATGCAAAACGGGTGAGTCTTATAAGTGATGGGATTATTTGGTGACGTGAACTCGGTAGCAATTCCAGAAGTCTTCCAAGCTTAAAGAAATTATTATTTCTTTTTTTTTTTTTTTTCAAATTAACGTGAACAAAAGTAGTCTCTTGATTTTTAAAATAGTGATGTAATCTGTAGCCTACATACCTGGTCCAAAATGAGAAGAAATAAGTCTTCAATGGAGTAATATTTTGCTCTCATATTCTATTAAATCTTAGTAAGTTATGTCAAGTGATGGTTACTAATGCTGTGAGAATAGCCAAAAACACAGCATGATTTCTCTTTAGGTTTATAATTATGATAAAAAATGTATAGTAAATTTCAGAGCTGCATAGTTTGCTGAATTTGAGTAGGCTTCAAGCACAGAGAGAGCAAGCATTCTCACTTTCCTTGTAAAGAAAATCTCATATAAACAACATTGACAAAGTAATGAGATTTTTTTTCTCCCTTCTACAATAGGGGATGATACTATGTGCTGAAGTTTAATAAATACATTGATTAAAACCAGCCTGGACATTCAGTCCTAGTCCCTCTAGGTAACTATTATTGCATTTTTCATACTCACAGCTTTAGTTACTGGAGTTTAAAATGCAGCACAAGTTTTTGAAAGGAAAAAGTGCTGTTGGCTTGCCCTTGCAAGAGATTAATTCGTACATTTTTAATTCAGGAAGTTATTTCCCAATATAGCTCATATAATGTCAGCCAACCTGGAAAAATGGATATTTGTGGATACACAAATAGGTAAAGTACAAAGGGAAAGAAATACTCATGGCTTGCCCTTGCAAGAGATTAATTCGTACATTTTTAATTCAGGAAGTTATTTCCCAATATAGCTCATATAATGTCAGCCAACCTGGAAAAATGGATATTTGTGGATACACAAATAGGTAAAGTCCAAAGGGACAACTGTTTTATATCAGAATATCTGAAGTGACGGAAAAGCTGATTGGTGAGAAGGGAATAATTTTTTTTCTGTAAGTGCTGTCTGTCTCTTAAGTGATAGATGTGAGCTTATCTATAGTACAAACTAGTGCTGGATCTGGAACAGGCCATATAGCATCTTACAGAGCCACTTATGGAATGAATTCCCTTCTATCTTCTGTACTGTGTAACTGGAAGGTGTCCCACAACTAAAATGCAGTTGTTCTTTATGACCTCTTCAGAGCTGTAGACCATGTGGGGGATGTTTGCCTTTTGGATGGGTAAACTTGCTGCCCTGTGATTGGTGAGAGACTTAGGGGCCCTCAAGGAAAAAAAGCCAAAAAGGCTGAACACAAGATTCAGTATTCCAAGGAACTGCAGCTGGCCCATAGTGAACAGGTTTGATGTCTTTTCTACAAAGCAAATATAATCTCATGGATTCTACTGCATAAATGAGAGATTTCACTACAAGGAACTGGAGGATAAATAGAGGGAAGTCTACATAAGCATAATGATAATCATATCCAAAACAAGTTTAAAGGTGGAATAGATTTCTATAGAACATACTATTGATTAGCTCAGGGGTGTAAAAGTAAAAATTAGGTGTGTAGTTTGGCATAAGAGCAAAGGCTAATAAACTAACAAGTCTGACATCCTGTTTCTAAGAGAAGATGTTGTCAGAAGAAGGAGGCATGAAACCAATTTAGTTTAGTGAATTATGTAATCCTAGACCTTGAAAAACTTCTCTCTGGAATCTATTCCTTGCTGCCTGGCAGGTTTCTAACCCTTTATTGAAAAAAATTGGCGGAGCTAAAAGATGGTTAGAGTATTGCAAATTGCCTTTAACTCAATGAAAAGTCTGAAGTCTATAATTTGGATTATATATCCAGATAAATGGGGTGCTGTAGTCAGTTAGGAGGCAATCGTTCTTGGAATCTGTAAGATTAGTTTCTCCCAAGGACAATGAAATCAGATATTAAGAAGAATTTACAGGATCAAGTGCAATGCATAGTTACAGTCTTAAGAATTGTAATTCTGATAGCTGCTTTAGGCCTGATGAACTTTAATGGTCTACTGTAGTAACAAGATAGAGCATATGTAAAGGAATAAAAATTGTATTTTTTTATGAAGTAATAATCTATTATTAGTTGGATGATTAGCCTGCTTGTCTGCTTCATCATGAGAGACATTTGAGCTCCTATTGGTTCAGAGAATTTTTTGCCCAAGAGCTCTCTCCTCAGTCAGATCCTGAATATATTCCACATAAAAAGTTATCTTTTTAAAAAGATATTTGATTAGTTATTTGATTATTATTTGCCACCACATGGTTTCTAATTTTGCTTAATTGATGATTTTTCCAAAATTCACAGAAATAAATTTCCAAAGAAAAACATCTCTTGAAAGTAGATCATGAGTGGTCTTTTAGTCATAATAACTTGATCTGTAATGGTGGTCCTGTAAAGCTGTTAGGTTTAGACTGTGTCCAAATAGGTAGTTCAGTGTTCTCTTGAACTTCAAGAATGCCTTAATTAAGTTCTGATTTTCTGCAAAACTAGAAGCCAACTAGGCTCTGCAAAACAAAGCCAAACTTCCAGCACTCCATTTTATAAGGAGACAAAAGAACTTTAAAGAATAGCCAAGAATTAAGTCTTGAGCAGATATGCCTACCTTCAAAGCACTCTTCTTCATCTCACAAGTCACCCAGCCTCCTAGCTGCACTTAGTATTGTCCTGACCTCTGCATAGTGATACCTTACACTCCCTCTCTGTCACTTTTCAGCTATTTACAGCTTTTTTTCCCCCTTTTTTAACTTGTTCAAAGTGGAACTAAAAATACAAATACTTCCAAAACTTCCTCTCTCCAGCCAGACCTATAGATTTCTGATGATTAACAGTAGCTTCTCGTCACTACAGTAGCATCTAGTCTTCTGAGGACAGCTGGAGAGCCAGGAGCTTGCTGCCCCAAAATGCTTACTGAATTATCTGCGGGAAGCTTGTCATGCTCTTTCATATCTTTATCTTGCAATTGATCACTGAGAACACAACATAAAAAGAGTATAATATATGGAGCGAGGAGTAGGTAGAAAGAATATCTTTTTATAATCTTGATGAGATGGCCTTAGAAATTGCTTGAAGTAGTTAGGAAAAAGATGGAATCTAAGGAATATAAAGTTTGTTATGCATCTTGATGATGGTATTATTGATGAGCTGAGCTTGGAATAGCATGTTATGCAGGTACAATGTTACTGTTAACATCGCAAAGTCATGAGTTCTGCCAACAAGGTGAATACATGATTTTCTGACAGTCGCAATAACATTGTGTGAATATTAATTTAGTAAGTTGAAAAGAGAAAGCTAGCCCAAATCCTGTAGGTGTACATCTTTGCACTGTCTTGTGCAGAGTAAGCTTCTCAGCATGGTGATTTCAGATACAAATAGACTGTGTGACCAGCCAAGAGTGACCTGGCTCAGTTTTCCAGAAAGGGTTAGTTCTTGCTCAATTGATTTGATTTGAATTATGTACTAATTCCTGATATTTTCACTTGTGCAGCCAAAATGCAATTGAAGCAGGAGGAATTAAACCAGATAGATTCTTATCTCTGACACTTACGCTATTTAGCCGGAATCAAAATATGTCTCCTGCATTCAGGAACAGCAGGAGAGTCCCTTGAATAACATCCAAATATCTGAGTAGTTTTGCATCTTGGGGGTGGTGACGTGCTTCTGTGTTGCTTTTGACAGCTACTTAAGTGACAGATGAGTAAGCTGTCCAGTTTTGATAAAGTTTGATCAGATACCAGAGGTAATCTAAAGTATGTGGATTCTATCTAAATGGTACACCAAAGGTTGTTATTAACCAATGTGGTATATGCCCTATAGCAGTTCACACATGCTGTATGTCTGTAATTCACACCTTTGCCTGAGAGAAGTTGGAAATGTGTGTTAGTGTTAATTGAAAGAGAGTGGATTTTGAAAGTTGGCATGCTTTTGCTGTTTCATTCTAAGGAGAACTCGTGAAACAGCTTCTTAGTGCCACTAAGTATTGCTTTAGTACTTACAAATCTTTGAATTGCAACCAGTCTTTTTGCAACACTTCAGCTCTTCTGTGACTTTGTTTGCTTGAATAGTAAGAGAAGGTGGCCACTTCTTTATGCTGAGATTTGAGATCAGGTTAGTCTTTAGTGTATAGCCTGACAGGTGAATAAAAAGCTTTTAGTTAGTGCCTAAAGCATTTTTCAATTATCTGGTAAAGCTTTTGTTCTTCAAAGTCAAAACTTGAGTTTTATTTATGGGCTATAATCCTTGGTACCTCTGCACTTTTTGTTACCTTGTAAAAGAAATTGTAATCCTGTCTTTGACAGCAGCACAAAAATAATCTGTTACTTGTGAATAATAATTGTATGTTTTTATAACTGAAAATTAGAGATTTATTTCTTTAAAATCCCCAGTATTCTTCAAAAGCTATCATTTCCCCATTGGTGATTTTTTCCAAAAGTTTTTGCCTCCTTAAAAAAAAAAAAGAAACTTTATATGTGACCAATGAAAATTTTGTTGAGAAGGCTGTTTTCTCGAACAAATAATGCTTGTTTATAATGGCTGAACTTGTCTAGGGTGGAAATAAAATTTAATAATCTATAACAAGATCATACTGATTTATTAGAAACTCTGTTAGCTTTCAAAATAGAAAATCTGTACATTTTTCTATGTGCTGTTTCATGAAAAGCCTGTCTTTAATTCCAGAAAACTAAATTGCCATTTGAAACATCATGTCTGCTGAAGGGGAGCTAGCACAGGGAATCCATTGCACTGTGCTAGGGAGTTTATTGATGCTAATATAATATGACAAGCAAAGTATTCAGAGAAAATACGAGGCTGTTATGTTTTAAAAGCTAGGCTCTGAGACTGCTTTTCCTTAATTGTTAATCTGAATTATGTTTCTTTCTCAGCCCCTGTGTTTTACTAAATTTCCTCCCGCCTCCATATTGACAATGTCATTAAAGTAATCTCTACAATGAAGCCTCTTGCATATGCACTGCTCTGTGCCTGACCAGATGCCTTGATGATGCATGATCTATGTTCTTACACGAGAAAAGCTATTTATCATTCCTGAAAAGTCATTCTCTTCTTCTTCATCTCTGATTAATTCTCCTAATGAGGTTCAGGCTTTGGCTTACTTGAATGTGTCATATATTCCCAAAATAGGTTAAATATTGAAACAAGTATTTGCAAGTCCCCAAGTAAAGGCGGAAAGAAATCCACTGCACTAACCCTATTGTGAGTACCATAAAAAAACACTGGAAAAAACAACAGTGTAAGGGCAGCAGCTGATCTTATAGGGCAAGTTCATTAGTATAAAACTAGCTGTATGAAGATGCAAGAACTGGTGGAATAGGAGAGGCAAAGGAACTAATTTAAAGAAATATGTTAGGAGAAAGTGATTTTTTTAAAGCCGTTCCATGCTCATTACTGTACAGTTGGTACAGGTGGTTCCCTCTTTGATCAGTAACATTTGCTAAATTGAAAATGCAGTATAGGGGTAACAAAGGGGACTGATACTGGACTGGAGACACAAAGATAATCTGGAAAACTAATCTGGCTGTCAATTAAATGCAAAAAAAACCCCACCCACAAATGCCCCAAACCACAAATATAGTTCCCCCCCAATTCCTAAAACACTTATGGTTCATTCTTTGGTGCTCTTCACGTGAAAATTTTGGGGATATATGTAGCCTTAAGACATGGTGAGACTGTAAAAGCTTGAGCAATCATATCTGTAATGAACACTGACATTTAAAATTATTAGTATCTATGCTAGGACTACAAGAATGTGGAATTTTGAATCTTTTCAGGCAATGGTCCCAACAGGTCCTTGAGGTAAGTGAATGTTTTGATCTTCAGTGATATTTAGTTATTCACTGGGGAGGTCTGCTTAACCTTCAATGAAAGTATTTTTATTTATATTTAATGAAAATAAATGACAACTTAGATTCGCCCTATTCAGAACCTTCCTAAAATCTGATTGCTGCATTTACTAATGGTGGCTTAAGACTGTACTCACCATATTTCATAACTATATGAAAGACTGTGCAGCAATGAAATACTGTGTAGTCAGAATGATAGTGTTTCATTCATATTTTTCAGACAAGTAAATAAAGCAGTCCTAAATTAGTTTTTATAGAAAAGTATTGCAAAGTGTAAACTGCATTGTACTAATGAAACAGCAGCAATAGTCTTAAAATACTACTCTGGACTTTAATTGGATATTTTATCCCATGGATAATTCTTTGTTGTATGTTAGGAATGGATACAAGTGGAGTGAATGAAAGATCATATGATAAAAATTATAATTTTCATTAATGGGCTGTTGTTTCATGTTCTGAAGACAAGCTTGGTGATTATGAAAGAAGCCACTAAGGCAAACAGCCAGCACTGCAGTATATTTATATGTACCTTATACATTTTTGTGTCCTGTTTTACATACATATTCCTTGTCACTGAGGCACAGCCAATTAACTTCTGCTGTTGAGAGAGCTTAAGCTCAGGGTATAGAGGTTTGATTGTTGCTACTCGAAAATCTTGATGAGTAAGCCTGCTCAATGGGCTGTCTCCAACAGCTTGTTGTATGATATTTGTTGGAAAAGCAAACAGTAACAAATCAGAGAGAATCTTTCTTGACAGCAGCCAGGGATTAATAGATTATTTTTGGAGAAGAAAACATTGGAAAAAGGTTTCTGGTTTGAGAGCTATGTACTTCACTGGAGTGTTTTCAGGTTCACGAAGCAAGAATCATTATAATTTACAGAATCAGTGTATTTCTCTGCAGTTTCTTAGACTGCTATGCTTGCTGCTTCGTAAAAAGTGTATTCCCAAAATGAACAATTTTATGCTTTCTGCAATGGGAAAAAACCCCAGATGAATAAGCAGTGATTGAAAAAGAAGGCAGACAGACTCTATTAGTATCTTTTACTCTACTCATCTTCGTTTGTGTGCTCAGTCTCACTCTTTTTTTTTTTAAGTTCTTCATAATCACGTGAAGGGCTTAAAGTTTTACACAAATATAGCTATTTGTACTGGTGTACCATTTCATCTTTTGTAAGCAAAAAGACCAACTCCTTTTTTACATACTGAAACTAAAAGCTTCAGAAAATTAGTTCTGATATTCCCTCAGTATCCAGGAGATGGTCCTTCAAAGTCAATACTAATTGAAATGAATCAAAACTGTAAATTTTCTAACTTTCAGAAGAGACAAAACCTTGATTCCTGTTATGAATTACATAAACTTGATGAGATTTAAGAAAATATGTACAGATTTTTTTGCAATGGTAATCTAATGCAATTATTTTGCATCACTTGAAAGAATTATTTGGCAGCAATCATTGCCTTTGATCAATAGTACATTGTTTTATACAAATAAGCAATCTACTAGGAATTTTTTACATATAGGAACAGTCTAATCATTTTTTCAGAAGATAGGAGATACCTGATGATAACCAGATGCCACTGGCCAATTTCATGTAAAAATCCCATGAAGCTTTTATGTTGTTATAGAGTTCCCTGTGTCACCTGATTCCTACCCAGCAGACAGCATTCCATTTGCTGTATGGAAACCATAACTTTGTCACAGAAGCTGAGGTCTTGATCTTCACCTGAAAAGGTTTGAGTAGTTTTATTTTACATTAGTGTCATAAAATGAGAGAGTTAATTATTTGACTGTTCCATCAATTTATTAGAAATGGCCTTTGAATTTTGTTTTAATGAAGGCAAAATAAAATCAGTTTACTCTCAGGTTGACCAGTAGCCATTATTCAATATTGTGTATTTCCCGTTTAAGGAATGAGAAATGAGGGAAAGACATTGCACAATAGAAGAAATCGAAAATAAATTAAGCTAGAACTATAGTGAACTGATTTGCCTTGAGTTCAGTTTATAATGTGCAAGAAAGCCAGCAGTATGCTGGTACACTCTCTGGTATCGCTTAGGACTGAACAGTTTAAGGCAGTGATCAGTTTAAAGTTCAGAATATTTCCTATGTGTTCTGGACCTCTGAAACCTGGCAGTGACATCTCTGTGGATAGCGGAACATAACCGTGACTTGCACAGTTGGGCTCTGTACTGAGTATCTTGCAATAGGGAACTTAATCTGAGTCTGTTCTGTCATTTCTGGTGTTTTGTAGTTTGAATCTTAGACTCCTGATATTTATCTCACATAGATATCGTACATGAACTTTGATGCTTCACCATTTTGGATCCATTTAGGGCATCTAATGTTTTTTCTTAGAGTTTGTGGTCTTAATTTGGCTATAATGTACCATAAAGTTCCAGCACAATGCTTGGAAAGGGTTAGGCTAATTTCTAAAATCAGTTAGCTGTGTTAGTTAAATAAATTAAAATGGGATCCAATTTAATACCTGTTAAAATAAACATTTTCTGTGAGGACTAGTAAATCATTTCAAGCAACTGCACTTTAGTTACTAAAATTTCTGTTTGCTCTAAAGAGTCAAATCTTCAAATGTTTGTCCAAGACAAATTATTATGTGCTCATAGCATGGTTGGAGACAATGACAAATTTCTGAAATAATTGTAAATGTTTATTTGAACAGTCCTAACCCATCATATGCTTTTACCATGGAAGGACTTCTAAATATACAGGTATGAATAAACCTTAATTTTCTGTAGCTCAGAGTGGTTGCTGTGCTGTTCCTCTGGGACTGGTGGCCATATGCTTATTAAGATATCAGTATTTCTGCTGCTACCATTGTCAATCAGCCAGGTCATTTTTCTCAGGACAGTCTGTTATAAACCAGCCTTTTAAACATATTAACCATCCGAGGCAAACATGTCCATATTATATAATTAATTTTCTGGGTAGATTTAGCTTAGTTCCTCAACCAGCCCCTGTGTTTCAGCATCAAAAAAACATGGCAAATTTTATCAAAAAGATGCATTTCCTTTCATCTTTTACTCTGTTTACAGACATTCTTAACATAATTAACTCAGATTCATAATGCCTGTCACAAATGACAAAAGTAATTACTTCTGAAATTTGGACTATGGGGCCTTATGTGGAATCCTTACCTTCAGGGGATTAGGTCTCAACAACATTTTGGGTCATCATTTATTGTGTTCGAGTCTAATAGCATGCCAAGTTCTGTAAGGTTTCAATTATGATGATTGAATAATGTAGAAAGCAAAGAAAAAGTAATGGTTTCATGTTTATTGTATTAATTTCAGTCAACAGAGAAGGAACACTTTGCACTGGGGGCTACAGACACGCAAACTGCAGCATTCTGTGAGGCCTGCAAACAAAAGTAGGCTGTGTTTTCAAAACTGGGTGAAAGTTACTCGTGCAAACAGGCAATTGAAGAAACCAATATGACTTACATGCTGGGATACAATAAATGCACACCTACAGTTTGGGGTTTTCCCCCTATAATTCTGTCAGGATGTTTCAAGGGCTGTTTGTGTATGCAGTAGGTGTGTTTTCAGGTACTAAGTTTTCAGTAGTGCTTGAAATATGTGGCCAAAAAGATTACGTCCTTCATAAGCAAAAATATGAAGCTATAATTTAAGTGACTTGCTTCAGACACTGCTATCTGCTGTAAACACATCTCAGAACAAAACAGAAAGCCTATGTTTGTGTTCAGTAATTTTCCCTCTCACACTTGAGTTTCCCAGTCTTAGAAGTGGAACTGATGTTTTCTCCCTGATGATGCTTTAATCTGGTGTTCAAATTACCTTGTTCAGTGATAATGTGTCCTTTTTGAGCATGGTTACATCACATGAAGTGGTTTAGGACAC
Organism: Aegotheles bennettii; assembly: GCA_013398125.1. Taxonomy (NCBI): domain Eukaryota; kingdom Metazoa; phylum Chordata; class Aves; order Caprimulgiformes; family Aegothelidae; genus Aegotheles; species Aegotheles bennettii. Next base: position 528,134 of record VZRW01010366.1, read on the forward strand.
ATCATTCTTTCCGCTGGGGACATCAAGTGTTGTTCAGGTGTGCTGCAAAATGACTGCAGCACTCATTTGCCATGGAAAGAACAACAGATGAATCATAGAATGGTTTGGATTGGAAGGGACCTCAAAGAACATCTAGTTCCAGTTCCCCTGCTGTGGGCAGGGACACCTCCCACCAGACCAGGTTGCTCCAAGCCCCACCCAACCTGGCCTTGAACACTGCCAGGAAGGGGGCAGCCACAGCTCCTCTGGGCAACCTGTGCCAGTGTCTCACCACCCTCACAGGAAAGAATTTCTTCCTAATAGCCAATCTAAATCTACCCTCTTGCAGTTTGAAACTGTTCCCCTTTGTCCTATCACTCCATGCCCTTGTGTGCCTGTATGCCTTAATGCTTCCATCTCCCTTCTCAAGTCTGAAGTAAGGAGCAGTTTGATACTTTAGGTTTTCTAAACAAATTTTCTTAGAGGCAACTGATTTATTTTTTCAAACACCAAAGTGGTAAACTATATATATGTGTATGTGTTTTACTTCGTACTCCTGAAGACTTTGAATAAAATCTGTTTATGTTTGCTGTCTATATATGAAGTATAATATTGGAGATCTGGATCCACAAATCTGGAAAGATTCTTGTAACTCTATTTAATAACTATGCCACTAGAGAGGCAGGGAACTTCTCAAAAGCCTGGAGGTAATATCTCCTGATTTAATGCATAGAGGCAAAGATTTTTATATTATGAGTTAGGAAAGGTTAGTCTAGTGTAACCAACTCATAGTCTGACTGTAAGTTTGAATAATTCAGTGTTACTTGCTTTTCTTATGCTTTTTCTTTCCTTTTTATTCCAGACTTTCTGCACATTACCATTTTCTGTGCTTTTTTATTTATTAATAAATATTTGTTTAAAAATTAGTTTATTTTAAATTCTGATTGATTGTAAAACCTGATTTATTGTCTTTATGCACGACTAATTTAATATATAGACATCTAAATGTTACACCCAGTGTCTAAATTTCAAACATGGCTGCTTAGTGTTCTGCTGCCAGAATAACCTGCTAATGACACCTTTTCTATTTTTACCACTTCTTGTACCATTATTAGTAATAGTTGTCATCATTATACTGGATCAGTTGCTGGCTGGAGGTGACTATGAAACTGTGGTTTTCAGTTTATGAACCAGTGATCACTTGTGAAGTAAACTCCCAGTGTGTAAGCTTCTAAATCCTTCAGAACAGCCAAATCTGAAAATGCCTGGCTTTGGCTACTGCCTTTAGACTCTTAAATCTTGCTTGTCTGCAACATTTGGTATTTAGGGAAATGTTTTTTAATGAGGATGACAGGACAACTCCACTGGTATTTTGAAAATGGTTATGTAAAATTGGGTAAGTAACTTTGGGGTGAATTTGTTCAGTAATATGCTTGAATAAATAGGTCTATGGCTGCTTGTCCTGAAAAGAAGGTGCTTAAGTACTGTTTATGGTATCAAACTGCAGCATGGTTCATGAACTCTAGATCACAAGTACTCTGATGTGAGAAATGTGCAGCTTCCACTATAGTATTGAAGTCAGAACATACTTTACAATCAGAAAAGAAAGGAACTTTATTTAAATTGTTTTAAAGAAAACATAGTAAATGAAGGGAAAGTTTGCAGACACTAAGAAATTATTTCCTGCTGTGCAATAAATTAAATGGACAAAGAGGAATTTATCATGGGTGGTTTGATGAGATGCTTTCTTTCTGGAGTATTAAAAAGAAATAAATAAAATAAATGAAAGCACATTAGAGACCATGCAGCAACCATCCTGTTGTCTAGGGATATAAGCTATATGACCCAGAAGGCCTTTTCTTTTCCTGAAATGTATGATCCTGTCTTTCAGTATCTAAACCCATTTCCTTTATGTTTCTCTAACTTTGCCCTAAGGTTTTCTTTTCTGACACAGGATTTTCACAACTGTTTCAGTTAAAAGCAAGCAGAGTTAGTGAGAAATGTAATACTTTAATTAATTAATTAATTAATTTTAAGTGGACAGATGAGACTTTTTTGTGTGAGTTCCATAGTAAATGCTCTGTCTAAAAAAAAATATTGCAGAACTTTACTTTAGTGTTAAACCCAGACAGCTTCACATGCAGGAACCTGCAGAATAATTGTCTGCTGCTGAGCACTGAGAGAATTTGTGTTGGTTAAATGCTTTCCGTCGCTCAAAAACTGGCTCCAGGCAAACCTAGCTGAAGTTCTTTTTTTCCTGAAGAACAGTTATGCCCTGGGTTCATACTTTAAGATGAGTAACTTTGGTCTGGGCAATTCCAAGATGAGAAGGTTAGGGGCTAAGGCAGGGGAAGTCTGGCAATGCCAGCATATTAAACTGCTGAAAGGGCTAACACCGTAACTGCCACTCTGCAAGGAATTGTCCACGTGCTGCTTCTAAGTCTTTCTGTACAGGGTAGATAAAAGCATGATGCTAAAATCTATCTTGACCGTGTGTCATTGTGTTCCTTTCAGTTAACTAATGCAAGGCCACTTAACCACATTGAAGGTACAACTGTACCAGTTACCACCATCCTCAGCAGTTTGTGAGGTCGATATGTCTCCTGTAAAATACTGAAGAGAATCATGAGCTTATGTCTAATGGCAAGTAGCACCTCGTGGGTGTATGAATTGATTGTGACCCTGTAAACTGGGTTTTCTCTTTTGCTTTCTGCCAGCTAATGTGCCTATAGTAAATGCCTCACTTCTTTCAGGAAATCTAATGGTATTCTAGCAGGCTGCTGTTTGAGTGGAGGGATGCCTTCGAACAGAGCAAGGGGAAAAGCAAAAGTTGTAATGCCATTCCCTTGCCTAATATATATATATACTGAGCTAAGCACAGTCCATCCCATGGAGTCATGCGGTTAAAGTGAAAAATGACAGGGACAAATCACTACTATGACAACCCCACAGTGACTCACTGCAGCTTTTTGAGCTCAGTGAGTCAGATCCATAAGCAGCTGGCCTTTTTGTTCAGCTCTATGGGTGAAATGGAGTAACAGTCCATTTATGCTCTGGAGACTGCCTGATACATTTATAGGAAATAATATCCAGCATATGTGCCTTTAGATGACTTTTTCTTCTTTTAAGCATGTGAAGGAAAAGTGACAGAAACAAGATCATGGAATTTGTGAATATTTTTTCTATTCTTTTCCCTCAAGTAGTCTTTTTCTGTACTTTAGAGCATCTCAAAGTCTTTCTCTCTGTTAATGTGCCTATAATTTTCAGTTGTCCTATTTTATCCATAGCTCAAGTGACAGAGGCTATTAACATTTGATGGTGAGTAGCCAATGATACACAAGGGAGCAGCTGCAGACAGTTTACAACAGGAAACTCTCCTTGGCAGCCACCATTTCTTCATTACCTGTATGGTAGAATTTCAAAGCAGTCTGTGATGCAGATAAAATACTGACTCTGGAATGGGTTGTGTACTGCCTGCCTTTTCCTGCCTGAAGAAGCTGACACTTGATAAACATGTGCTGGAGTCCTCTGTCATTGCTTCCTACCTGCGTGGAGGGAGGTTAAGGGGATGAGAGACCTTAATATTCATTTATTGAAGTATTCTTTGACCTTCTTTCAAGTGCCCTTATCCTGAGCCAAAATGCAGTTTTTCTTCTTTTTTGTTTTTAAACAACAAACAGAAACTTTGAAAGTGCTGTTGACTGCTGTGATGAATTGCTGTTCACCTGACTTAGCCATTTGTGATAATGGTCATTGTGGTCAATTTGCAACCAGTGAAATACTCACTTTGAGATCCTACCTTCAGATTTACAGAGTAGAATGGCTTAGTTCTGAATAAGGAAGCCCATGAATGTATTTTAGATTTTGTTCCTTCTCAGCTGTAGACTTGTGTTAAAACACATTGATGGGATGCCTTTTCAGATGCTCTCACAGAATCACAGAATCACAGAATTCTATTCTCTCCCATGAATTAAGTTTGTATATGATTTTTGTGTCAAGATGCAGACCTTGATTTCAAGGAATCCTGTAACTGGGAAGCTATTTCAGATGTTTAATGACCCTTTATGTTCACATGAGCACAGATATTTGCAAAATGGATTAAAATAATAAAAAAATGTGAAAACGCAAGTTTTGTCCAAAATCCAGATATTTTTAAATGTTATGAAGAAAAAAAGTAAATTCTAATGAATGCAATCAAAGGAAGTAAGAATATGACTGAACTGATGTCTCTCACTTCCTGTGCTACTAAAATGTACATTATCTTGGATCCTGTGTGCATCCCAATGCAGCGGCAACAGATATGAGGTTGGATCACCAATGGCAGGATGCTAAGAAAAGTTTAGGTTTTAGAGTTTCTAAGACTGATTGAGATTGTTTGCAAACAAGGTCATACCCTTGAATACACTTAGAATTAACAGAAGTGACAAGACTCATCCATTTGGAAGCAAGATTGTTTTTAGGGACAGAAGTAAAGGCTGTTAGTCATGGCTGGAATCACCTTGAGTTGTAAACATGGAGAAGACAAATCTCTATTGTGACTAAGAGATTGATGCAGTCTTAATCATGAGGAAAACCTGAAAGACTTTCTGTAGTAAGATCGGAGTTAACTCCTTGGGACTATACTGATGGCACTTAGTGTTCTGCAGCCTCTCATAGTGACAGTTGCATCCACCTTTTGTATAGCAGTTTAATAATTAAGGCACATCACAGGATATCTGCTTTTAATGTAAAATCATGCAGAGCTGTGAACTGAATAATTCATCAGCAAAAATACTGTATCCTGACTGAGCAGGCTTCTGTACTCGCCCCTCGTGTACCTGGCCAGACCTGGTGTCAGAGACAGGATACAGAGTAGATCAGTAGATCATTCTCACACCTGGTCCAGTTTGGTGATTGATATCAGGATGTGGTAGCAAGTTCTCTGCTGCTTTCCTTAGTGTATGCTGTAAAACTCCATTTCAGGACAAATTTAGAACTATGGTATTCATGCACAGTATGGGATGCTCTTCCATTTTGCTTTTTAGTAACTGTTTGAAAGTGAGTAAATGACTTAATAGAATTAGATTCAGGGACACAAGTATGAGAGACTTCATTGCTCTATTCCGTTCCTCTCACTGGAGTTACAAACAGTGGTATTAAAATGTGATCTAATTATCCTCATTGTTTAATATGTTCTGCTGTCTAATTTATGTCAATCTTGTCTATGCAAGTATGCTTGCTTAATAAAACAGCAAAATCACAGGTGAAGAAGGCTCTTAATAGTGCTGTTCACACCTTCAGAGTAAGGGGCTGGGATGTTTATGCCACTTAATCCTTCACTGAGTGTTCAACAGGATGCAAAATAGGCATACCAGTGCAGTACTCTGAAAGGAAATTATTTTCTCCATTTACTATTCTGAAAGCAAATGAGTTGATTTTTCAGTGAGTGTGGGATTCATCTGAAATTTATATGCAGGGCCCTTTTTTATATAAAGCAAGTGAAATCCTGAATTATTCATGGTTTTCTCATTTCTTTCAGTGGTTGGTTATCCTGGAAGGAAAGAGACTAGAGTTTATTCTACAGGCACTCTCTCTTTATTGCTGTAATGGGAATGTAGCACTGGTAATTATAGTTTTACTAATTATACTTATTCATTTGTTTAATCCTCATAAGAAGAATATTATTGAAGTCCTGTTCACTGTTTGATGCTATAGCTTAATTATGAATTATAAGCAGGAAAAAAGTCAAGTTTGTGCAGTCTTATCCCTGATTCTCTATTATGTTCCTGGGAGGTTCCTTCTGAAAGAAGGTTTAGTCAATTTTGAAAAATTCATTCTACAGACCTTATGCTTGTACAGTGCAGATACACACATTACAGGAAAAAAATGTTGAAGCGTTTCAAGCCCTACTACTGGTTGCGTCTTGCTATCACAGTTTTGTTTTATTGCTTTGTTAATAAAATTCTTAATGTCTTTCTGTCCAGTTAATTCTCACTGATAATTGTAGAGGACTGCTCTATCTTGTTCTGCTTAGAGACAGTGTTTTCTTTTTTCAAGTAAGAAATTGGCTTCTTCTTTCATCACAGAGAATATAGAGTGAGATCCAAAATGTTTCTAAAGGAAAAAGTTGTTCTCTTTGTTGGTTTAAGCAGATCTTGGATCACACTTGTTACTAACAAACCTCAGAATGTGAACACTTCAGCAAAGTACTAATCCCAATTCTAGATTGTCTTCTGATTCCTATGGTTTTCCTAGATAAGTTAACTTGTTTTACTCACAAAATGTTGGAGGCTGAACAAAATCCTTTTAATTGCTTTATGTACACACTTGCAATTTATTGAATGCTTGAGTGTCTGCAAAATCAGAACGACTGACACTGGATAAGACAAAGGGCAAATAATTATACAATGTCATGACTAATTGTGTAAAGTTCAGTGAATTTTAATAATTCTTAAACCTGCAAGCCTAAATGTACCCAGCAAAGAAATTATGTTCCGTAAAAATCACCAATTAGCACTTAAGTGTTCCATTCATCTAACACCGTCTGTAGAAATCAGGTAACTGTTACTACATATGGCCAATGTTATTAATATGAAGCCTTTCATTAGGTGTGACAGGAATTGATGCTAAGGCTGCAAATAATTAACTCCTGAAAATCCACTGGGTGTAAGAATTTCAATGATGGTAACCACACATCAATTTCTGTGGTAACCTTTTAACCCAAAAGCTTCATGTTGTATTTGAAAACAGCCAAAACTTCTTGAAGACCAGCTTTTTTATCTGAAGTTAACATGACCTCATAACATCATGGGCTTGATCCTTTGTAGAAGTGAAGTGGCACGACTGTTGGAATTGGTGTGAGTGTGCTGAAGCATAGCATTGGAGACCTCAAGACATGAGCTTCATAAGAATGGGATTCCTATAACACTGTCATTGCTGTATTTACTCCCTGTGGAAAAAAAATCTTTATTGAAAAATGAAATTCTGAAAATAAAAATAACAACTCATGTCTCTTGATTGGACAGTATTAGTAGATGAACATCGATTTACTCATTGGATGAGAGGACAAGTACATGGTTCATTATTTAATAAAGCACAATAGTCTTTGTCAATAAGTTTTGAGGCTGTTTCTCAGGAAGATTGAAATAATCATATATTTATTGTATCATACTAGATATGTAAGCTCCTGTCTTCTCACTGACAAATTTGCCTCTCAAGGAAACTGTCTGAATGACCACTGGATCACTTGCTTTCTGCAAGTCATAATTCACATTTTCCCACTGTAGAGCATACTTGGGTATGGCAGTTATCTAATTGTCTGTTTTAAAAATGTAGTGTATTATTATACTTCATATGTTAGTGGAAATGCTTCTTGCATTGGCATTTGGGTATGTTCTCCCTTTACTTTTTTCATAAATGATTCATCAGCTCTGTTATTGCTTGCATGGTCCTTATTATGCCTCCCAAAAGACTTTTCCAGAACCACCTTTCCCTTAAAGACAACAGAGAAAAGATGAATGAAGCTTAATATTTGACTAGGAATTTACTTTAAGTTTTTTAAATAACATTTTGTAGCCACTGGCACATCCTTAATAGTCCCAGAGGGAAAACAAAAAAGGTAGCTGATCTAAGTTGGACATGCATTTAGTATCCTGTAATATGCACTGAAAAGCAGAGACTCAGGAAGCCAGCCAAATACTTTTCTTAGGAAATCTTCAGAAAATGTGACAGCAGGGCTTAGACTTGACAGTACTTAGCTCAGCTTTGAGACTCTCGTGACCCGGAGAAGTGTCTAACTCTCACTGGTGGGTGTGTCTTTGGGTCCTAATTTGTTACAACTTCCAATGTAACCCTAAAGTTTATCTCGTTTTAAGTCCTTCATGGTTTTTGTACATATGTTTTTGGCACTGTAAGAAAATACTATAAGCAATGATGCCCCTGGATCCTTCTGCATGCAGAGAGGCTCCTGAATGTGTGAAGTATTATAAAACTACTCAGAGCTGCTGTTCTCTCAGGGTCTATCAAGTAATGTAATTGCTCTGGCATGTAATTCCTACTGGCCCATATTCCTTCTTGTAGGATAATTCCTCACTTTTTACCAGGAAAAGCTGAAGCAATTATTTGTTAAACCTCATAGAAGGGTGAGAGCAGTGTTAGAATTTTGGATGACCTGTCACTCAGATTGACAGGTGCCACATCTCCTCACAGAAATCACACTGGAAGTTGTGCTCAGCATGCTGTCAAACCGGGACAGCCTCTCTCTTTGATGGCACTGCCTGTGCTGATGAGAGCTGGGGTAAGAACTGCAGGTCACTAGGGGTGAGCGATGTGAGCTAGAGGGTTCTTTTGGGTGTGAATTTGCATTGTGCCTGTACAAGACTTGCTGGATGCACTGGAGCACATCGTGTTTTCCTTCCTGCGGGATCCAAGTCTGAAGTCTTGTACTGAGGTGCCATTCAGGCTCCTCTGCCTGTAGGGTAAGTGAAGGAGCTCCAGCAGTGAGCTCTCCCTGTGCAGGCACAGTGTGTGCCCAGTGTTGTCACGTAGCATGAGCTTCACTGTGGGTAAAGGTACAGTGTGGACACGTGGTCCTGGAACCATAGTGGAGTGCAGCACATCAAACCCCCGCCCCTCTTTATTTGCACCTCTCTACTTGATACTGTAAATGCACCCAATATCCTGGAATTTCTAGAAAGTGTTAATTTCAGATTATGTATATGTGAACAAAAGTGCATGCTTAACATGAATTGTAACTATTCAAAAAGTTCCTTCATCCAAATTATATAGACACTTTGTTTCTGCTGTTCATGTTGCAACTGAATTATTTTAGGACTTTGAATACTCTAAGTTTCCATGTTTTCTTCCAAGAACCTGAAGTGGAAGAAACCGAGGCTTGAGTTTTGAAATAGCCTTGATCCAATATGCACAGTAATGTTCTTTGGGAGCAATTAGGAAAAATTCTGTTGCTTTTCAACACTGTGGCAATGGTACTAATCAATATGACATGGTGTCGAGACACTCCATAGGAGAAGCTTTGCTTCTACTGTATAGAGCATTATTCCTTAGGAATGTTGATGTATATGCATCTATTCCCAGACCATGGGACACAGATATGCATTCTTCCTCCATTAATTTTGATTAAAATACCTTTACTCTGTATTTTCGTCTGTTCCATGCGACATTTAACAGACAACAGAAAATTTTAAAAATACCTGGAGCAGGAAAAATATTTGCAGGCTTCGTAGCTTTTCTTATGTGAGATCTATCTTGAGCGACCTGTTAGCACTTGTTCAGTTGGTGCCTCTGCATAACCATCACAGAAGTGAAATAGTACTGCTTGGTAGCAGGCACATTTGTCTAAATTGCCATGCTGTGATTTGCCAAAGCATTTTCTGATTGCAGGCCACTCAACATAGTTTTGGGAACTATAAAAAAGAGAGAAAGGGAAGTGGATTAAAGCTTTTGTTATTGACATGGTTTAATGTTGCTTTTGAATATTTTAAGAAGCAGCTCTGCATTAGAGATGCACTAGAATGACATTGAAAAGATTTTATGTAGTCAATCAGCTATAGAATATGTTCTAATTCTTACTAAATGCATTATATTGCAGAATAAAAATGTCTTAATGGTGTAGTTTGTCTATACCTACTGCATCTGTGAAAAAATCTAAAAACTCTTAAAAGATTGTTTAGATCAGCATATTTTTCTGGGATATAAAGGAACTGCCTATACTGAAATCTAAGCAGATTCTTATTGTTTGAAATATCTTTCTACTGCAGAAGTTCAAAGGTGTTTATGCAGACAGCAGTCATTTTGGGATGAGCCTATCTCCTGAAATTCTTAGTAACTTTCCCTGTCCTATAGAAATGGACATTTTCTCTCCTTTCACATTACATCTACCAGCCTGCAGACACGAGATCTTTACATGACTTGTTTCTCAGGTAGCGTAGTCAATGCTGCCTGTTCCAAAGGGTGTGTGATGGGAGGGCAGTGAGGGCAGTCTAAACTGGTGAAGAGACAGGAAAAAGAGAGTAACAATTCTTACAGATCTGTTTCCCTCCATTCTCCCTTCCCCCTGCCTCCACAATACACATTAGGACACTTCACCATTAAGAAATGTTGACTGATTAAAGTTGTATTTCCTAGTACAGTAGGGCTGGGTTTTTTTT
>VZRW01010369.1:1383-16513 GCA_013398125.1 Aegotheles bennettii
GACCCCGCGCCTGCCCGGCAGCCCCGGCCCGGCCCCGGCCAGAGCGAGGAGATCGCTTGCCCCGCACTCCCCTGCCTTTCCCCTCCGATTTTGCACCCCGTGGCCGGTGGTTTGGCGTCTCTCGAGGCCGTACAGTGAGGCCCAGACCCCGGTACCGGGCCCCGAGGGGGTCTCCTCCAGGCAGGGACCGTGTCCGTCTCCTGGGGCCAGCCGAGAGGAGTCACCGCTCACTTGAAGGCCATTCGTTTTGTCAGAACCTGAGCATCACGTTTTTCCTGCCCCTTGAAGGCCATTCGTTTTGTCAGAACCTGAGCATCACGTTTTTCCTGCCCGTTTCCTTTTTTCTAACCAGCTGAGGCAGCTGGATGCCATAAAGCATTCTTTTTTGTGTGCTCTTGGCATGAGCCAGTGTTCTGCAGAAGTCCAGGCGGGCTGTGTTAAGCATGTTTGAAGTTGGACGATATTTTGCAATATGGATAATGAAAATTATCCAAAGCAGTCATACATAAACACGATTGCTCCATATTATTAATTTTTCTTAAATCCCTAGTTTAACCATGCAGAAGTTTTGGGAAAAAAATCCATGCCAGGTGCCATCTAAACCTCATTTTGTTTTCCTGACTTCCACAATCTTTTACCATAGCAATGTACTACAATTACTTGATCCTACAGGCTTTACTCACAGGCTTAGCTTAGCAATCTCAAATACTATTACATCCAGCAGCACTTCTTACAGCGCATGCCTTTCAAGATACGAATCTTTCTTTAATCAAAACCCAAACCAGAACAAAATAAGTACCTTTGTCTGGCTGTTTTCAATTTATTATTTTTTAAAAGTCTTTCATTTTCAAGCTAAAATACCAGATAGTATTGTCATTTTTAGTAAATGCTGGTTTCCAAGGGAGATTGATAGTTAAATAAAGAAATAATTATGAACCAGATGAAAAGCATGGGAATAGTTTTGAGTTTTTTTCATTAAAGCTCTTGGGATTTTTGCATGATCATTAGGTGAGAAAGAAAGAAAAAGAAAAATAGGAGAAACAAATCCTGCTACAATATATCTAACTCACTATCAGACAGCATTTGAAACACCTTAATTTTGCTCAATGCCTTATATCCTTCACTGGTTTTCAAAGTGTTATCAAATTAAAATCCCAAGGTGTTTTCAGCATTTTCAACTGCTGAACTTCCTGTTTAGAAATTACTTTCAATGTCTATTAACCTTCAGTCTTTATTTCTTGACTAGCTTTCAAGCAATTTATTCTGTTCATTGTAAAAGGATTCCTAATGAAAGTACAGATGAGCTGATTAATAGTACATGCTTAGGGACTGACAAGTTTCTCCTAAGAGAGCTATCACCTACAGTCTCTGATACAGCATGAATAGACCTCAGACTTTTACTCCTTCTTTCCTTGAATGATTGTATGTCATGTGAAATGTCTCGCAATGATATCCATGATGATTAACTTGCCTGTAACTCTACCTTAGAGGACTGAAAAACTAGATAAACAGAGAAGACAGCCATGTCACTGAAGCGACATGAAGTGACTCCTCTGCTGTGTCCTCCATGAAGAACTGACATCAAATCTTATGTACTAGCCAGCCTCCCTTAGATGTCTAGACTGTCATACCTTTACAGGTAACAGTTTGGCATCTAGCTGGGGAAAGAAATGTAAACTCACAACTGTCCAAATGGAGAAGATGCAGAAACCCCACTGAATAATGACCATAATATAACAATACCCCCACAGAGATGCTAAGTTTTCATGCAAACAATAAAAAAGGGAAACCTTGGCATACTGGTACCGAGAACCGGAAAACAGAAGAGTTATTCTGTGTGCGATCAATGCCATAGATCTCAGATGACCCATACTGCCAAACCCCACCTGCACAGAAGCAATTCTGCAGCATAGCTACAAAAGAGGAATCCCCTTTTCTAAGTAAGTTTAGGAATGATTTGATTATCCAAACAATTTTAAGGAATCATCTAAAATACCTTTTTTTATATATAAATTGATTAAAAAAACACTTCAAGTTAGGCTAATACTTCAAGTTTAGTCTTTGTAAGTTATACTTCTATGGCTAAAATATTACAAAGACAGGAAATACAAATGTTTTTCTCCAGTTGCTCAGAGAAAACCAGATCCTTTTCACAATATAGTTCTTAATTGTACTATAGCTGATCAGGAGAATGCACACACCACAGCCTGAAAGGTTACTGATGCCATTTCACTGTTTCTGCAACCCAGTGTAGTTTCTCTGAACAAGTGTGCTGCATCCTATCAGTGTGATAATATGCTCCACACTGGCTCATAGGGTTGCACGGAGCTCTGCAGATGTGCTCTGTGTTGCAACTGCTTCCTCCAAGTGAGCTGTATCTGCCCTGTGGATAAGCCTTAAGGCTTTCTGACTCTGCCTATTCTAAAATTTTAGAGCTGGAACATACTAAGAATACTCAGAAGTTGCTTGTGGTTAGAATTGGTCACAGCTCAGAATTTATACTTTCTGAGAAATCTCACCAACTTGAAATCTTAATTTGCCCCAATTTAGAATAAAAACTGTTAAAACATTTTCTAGGAAATAGAAAAACAATTTGGGAAACAAAGATCCACAACATTTCCAAAAAACAACAATTTCTTCCAGAGCAGTGGAGCCCTGAATCCCACAAGATCCTTGCATTCCCTGGACCCCTGAGATAAGGAAGAGGCCACCATACAGGAGTAAATCTGACTGAATGGAAAACTGGCAGCTGACCTGCCCAGCAGAGAACTATCAAAAGTTATCTGTATTCCATTATAAGGCTTGCTGAGATAAGCTTTCATGAAATATTTCACTCTCAATGAACCAGCAACTTTTGACAGAAAACATTCCAGCAGAATGGCGTTTCCAAAGAGATGCATTCATAGCTGGATGACACAACAATAAAAGCTTCTTAGTCTTGGCTACACTAGCTGATCAGCACTAGTTCGGTACTACAAGTCTCAGCCTCCTCAAGTAGCAATCTTTGGATCACCTTCCATTCTACTAATTGCTGCTTTCACTCTTTCAATAGTGCCATATGTGAGCACTATTAGTGCAGCACAGAATCCTTGTCAATGTATTTATTCTTGGAAATAGAGAATCTCTTGGACAGAGATTTTTGCATTCTACTTTGAAGGCTTACAGTCAAATACAGATTACCAGGCTGCCCAGAAATTCTCCTGATCGAATCACCTTAACAAGGACTCTGCCTTGTTCTGAAGGATCCCTATATCTTGGTAATGGGAATAGCAAGCCAGTGATGAGAAAAGGTTTCTCTTCAGCAACTCTGGAGTTAAGTTTTGAAAGATCCTATTGTTTTCACAAGTCTTCATACAGGTGGTCTTCTACTAAGAGAAGAAGGTGTGCTTGAGGTACTTCACACTAATGTACTTATGGGCTACCGTGAACTGTGGAGTAGGGTCCCCTGCTGGATATAAATAATGTTTTTAAATAAATGTTATCTAATGCAAGAGATACCTAACTGATCCATATTAACCACTGGATTTCCTTTTATATATTGTTTCTAATGTCTAACCTCAAATCTAACCCGTTGTCTCTCTTTCTTATTACAGGAGCAGCAGAAACTATCACTTACTAGTAAAACTGTCACAGACTTTCCCATTATAAGAACTGGTTTGAGTTTTTTATACTTTTACCAGTTTTTAACTGTTTGGACTGATACATACTCAGGTAAGCTTTTGCCTCTGGCAGTGGTCTATGGAAAAAAGCATGGAGGGCATATAAAAAGCTATATACTGCGTGTTTGAATGTGACAGAAATTAGTTTACATCAGCAGTCTTAATTCTGGCATTTCCTATGTCAAGAAAATTTTATTTTGCAGCCTTAATAAAAGCTTTGGTTTTGTATATGCTTACGTGTTAAATATTTGGTATAAAATAAATCACGGGCAGTTTACCACCTATCAAAAGTCTATGGCCCCTGCAAAAGTAAACATATGTAAGTATGGCATAGGTTGGACTAAAATGTACCAACTACTCTTGGAACATCAAAGAGCCCTGAGGGAAAAGAGATGGTGGTTAAAGAAAATATTTTTAAAAGCTAATACAAGTGAAAAATGAGGAAAAGGTCCTGGATCCACTAAAGTCAATGGTAAAGCACCCAGAGCTATAAATGGTGTCAGAATTTCACACAAAAAATGAAGCAGAAAAAAACCTCCAAAGCCTACAAAATCTGGTGCTAGCTGGGTGCAAAACTGGATTATTTATCTTTAAAAGTCTTTGAATCACAAAACAATGTTTTTCCAAAACAAAAAGTATTTGGCTTAGTACAGAGTGTATGAGTAGAAGCTTTTGACTTGTGTTATAAAAAAGAACAGGCTGAGAGATCTAACATTCACTTCCAGTGTTTCTTAACCAGGACTTGTCAATATGGAAGTAGGATGAGCTGGTCCTGTTTTTATTTTACCTTTGGTTGCTGGATTCTGTTAAGATCAGTCTCCTTGAAACTTATAACACTAAAAACAACTGTGTTTGATTACATATAGTTAATATTTTGAAAAGCTTTTGGCAATGTTCCTTCTTATCAATGTATGTCTAACTGTCAGAAACAATGACTGTGCCAAGCACTGACCAACAATGAAGAAACAAAATCTAACCAAGGAATGTGTTAGCTGTGAAATCTTCCAGTGAGCACTCTGGACTAGAGACACTTCAGGTATTAATCTGATAATGTTTCTACTTTGTTTTAGATAAGTGTACAGTCACTGTTAAAAATGAGGTCTTGAACCTGGAAATCAAAATTACAAAATCTTGAGTGTTGTCTATATTTCACTGATGCTGAAAAATATCACCATTCAGTATCAAGGCTGCCAAAGAGAACAAAAAAGAAGACAGCTACATCCCAGATTATTTTTATGCACACAACTTAAAGCAGTGTAATTTCAAAAAAGCCAAGGCTGCAGAGTTACAAGAAAGGTGTAATGCATCTTGATGCCTTTTGCCTTCAGGGTGAAAATGGAAAGAAAACTACAGTTGTAATAGTTACCAGAGCCACTTTTTTCCATTCTTTTAATTAATAAGAATTTCTCAGACTAACAAGGGGAGAAACAGCACAGCAGTGATACCATGAAGCACTTACAGGTTTCCAGCTCTTTATCTTCATTCATCCAAGAACAGTTGAAGGTTTTTAGTAAACAGGAAAAAGTTTTTCAGACATACTCAATGAAATGGCATCGCCACCAATGGCTTCTGCAAAGATAGGCAGCATTGTAGCCACTGAAAATGTAGATCGATGCATTTCCGTATGCAAGCTTAGAATTTTACAAAGGGGTGTTATTCTTGGAAATAATAAATTAAGATTGTTTAATCTACTAAATACTGTAGACTTGATCCTCATTTATGCCATGTGAAGGAGCTTTACTACAGGTGAATCAGGTTCTCTGTGTGTTTTCCAACCTATTATGAAATGTCTCGCAACAAACATCACATATTAGCTTATCCTAGTGCCTTTCTATCAATAAGAAGCCAGTTTGCTCCTTAGGAGAAGGAACTACACTCTTCCTGTATAATAGAAAAGCAAATTACCTTCCTTGGTTCCTAGTGCAAAATTCCACACAGTAACTCACAAAGTTCTCCTCAATAATGCTACAGTGTTTGGTGATCTCTCAAATACCCTTTGTACACAGTTTACATTGATCTTTGCTCCAAGCTGTGAGATGTTTATGGATCTTTTTTCAGTATGGCTATTTGCCCACCATCAAGACCCAAGGCCTTATTTTGGTAATCCTAAAAATAGGCTAGGATCAATTACAAAGACTTTTCCTTAACAATGTAGTTCTAAAATAAATTTAAAGCCTAAGATTTTGGCAAAAAACACATTAACAGTCAAACTGGAAATGTTTCAAACCCTGATTGATCAAGACCCAGCTGAGTTTACTCTACTCAAGATAGATTTTCATCAGATAGTCCAAGAAGAGTGTTTGTTTTGGCCTCTGCTTCTAGAAATAATATTAACCTGGCAAAAATGTTATTTCTATAAAGAAAAAAGGCAGTTGAGCGGGCTAAATATCTGTGTCTTTCTTCTCATGTGCTACACTAGTTTCACTTACATCTTGTGTTTGCTCAGTATTTTCTGTGCTGTGGTTAAATCACCTATCTAGTTCTCTGAAGCGCTTAACTGGCCAGAGTTTGTGAGGAGGTCACAGTCCATCTGAGAACCATCTGAGACCTAAAGAAGTGTTCCCTCCCCATTCTTCACGCATAAGGATTTGATTCATAGACAGTTAAGATGCAGATTTCCAGGCGTTTAGGTACAGTCACATAGCTAACGGGATAAAAATGACATTTAGCGCTTTTGACATTATTAGGTGGTTTTAAATGCCTTTAGCAACCTGGTTATGAATGTCTGGTGGCAGACTCAGAAAATCAACTCAGGTCTTCCAAACTCTCATCCAGCTCCTCCATCTCACTCTCTATTGCTTTATTACCAGTCTTCTGTGCTTTAAGGGAAAGAGCAGACTTCTTTCCCCTCTAGAAATGTTTGAGGCAGATACACTGGAGAATGTGAGACTCAGAGTTAATAGTGTAAAAGAAGCCCATAAGAGAGATTAAACCTATGGAAATTTTTATTTTTGGTTGAAAAGGATTACACTTTTCATTTCACATGACCCTTACAGAGGAAAAGTGCAATACAGTCTTGTCCAGCAAGACTATCTTCACTTTATGAGATCACAGAATCACAGAATCACAGAATTGCAGAGAGATGAGCACATATTTGCAAAGTTGTAATGTTTAAGACTTTTTGCTGGAGTATGTTCACATATATGAGACGTTCCTTTTGTATGTCTGTATCATAAGGCAAGGAATTCTTTCTTCACAGGAAAGGAAAAGAGAACTGAATACAGAAAAAATATGATTAAAGATGGTGCACTGGTCTCTGAAAGTCCAGGGCAAAGTGTAGAGTTTGCTTTTCACAGCCTTCACAAGTAACTAGTCACATACGTGACAATACTGACTGCATCAAAAATCAGTGCATGCCAGTTGCTGAATTTACTTGGAATGCACATTTATATGTTCCAGCTTCACTAGCAATGTATGCTTTTCAACTTTTTGTCCAGCTGTCAACTCAAGATCAAGTTGAGCAAATGAAGAGATTTAAGAAAAAATTTGTTTTCACATGCTTTCCTTCCATGTTGTAAACTGGGCATCATCTTTGACAGACATATATCCAGATCCTCCCAGATCAGCCATGTCTAGATATTGCTGATTATTTCTTTGCAGCACTAAAATAGGTGCCTGCTTTCCACATGTCAAAACTTGAAGCAAGGCTCTCACTTCATATCCTTATCCTTATCCTTATCCTTATCCTTATCCTTATCCTTATCCTTATCCTTATCCTTATCCTTATCCTTATCCTTATCCTTATCCTTATCCTTATCCTTGGTCCTCCAAATGCAGTCTTTCCCTTCTCATTTATCCTGTCTTGCTCTGAAGAGTAATTTCTAGGCCAGATGCTTTTATTGTATCACTTATTATCTGCATTCCTTAGCTGGCACTGGCTTCCCACTTCTATCAAACACAAGCTGCTGATCTTCATTTTCCAGTCTCTCTGTGGACTCTCCACATTCCACAGCACCTCTCTTTCACTAGAGATTCATCAGCTCTCATCCCTCTTTTGCCCATTTATTAAAGTTTACAAGAGCCTTGACATTCTATTCTTCACATCTGAAACTTCTAAAAGGCCTTTTCAAAAGTTGGGTTTTTTTAAATCCAGGGATGATGTAGCACACACACTTGCTACTCTGCTGCTGCTACCAGTACTTAGAAATGTCTCTGTTAGCTGGGGATAACCTAAATGCTGCTGCAAAGGGTTTTCTTTTGGAAATGAACAAAAATAATATTGAAGAATGGAATGTGGAGAGTACACAAACAATGTGAACTACGTTCAGAGATAATCCAGGAGACGAAAATAGTGTTACTGAGGTGAAAAAGAGAGCAGAAGCAGAAACTTCAACACGAATAAAAGCACAGAGTATAAACAGCAAACATGATGGACTGAACATGGGTACGGGACAAGCATTTCTTTAATTGTTCTGCTGAAATACAGCCATAAACCATAACATACGTCTTTTCCATAAAATTCGGGACAAAATTGGTGAAGAGCTTGAAGATATTCATTAAGTCTATTTGAGAAAATAATCTGCTTACTTTCAGAGAAACAATATCAGCCAAAAGATCTTTCATGCTTATCATATTTTTAGAGCAGAAGGAACCATTTTCTCAAAGGCAAGCTGCATTATTTGAAATATTTTCTTCAGAATTTTACCCCCATACTAAAGCCACATCCTGCCTTAATGTATATTGCAAGAAATTCTTACAATTGCCACTGACATAGCTGGTACATAGGAACTCTCATCCCCAGGAACTTGAAAGACCAGTAAAGCCTATGATTCTGGCTAGAACAATTAAACAGTATAACAATTTTAACTACTGCTGCTGGGTCAAAGCTTGCTTTATCTTATTCTCATAGAAACCTCTGTTGAGGTCAGCAGAGAATTTGTATTCTGGGCAAGAATACAAATATGTGATAATTGGACACTCAAACTATCACATGACGAAAATATGACAGTATATTATTTATAACCATATTCTAAAAATAATACAAAATGTACATTGCAACTGGGCAATGTAGAAACTTGAGTTATCAAATGAAAGAGGAAGTGAGAATTCACTTCCTCCTACTAAAATTTTAAAAAAAGCTACCAAAGGAAGTACAATGCTATTGTCAAGTTCCTCTTTTACGTATTATTGATTCTATTATATTCAAATTGAGCTCATATTTGACTTGTATTTAATGGAAGACTATATTGTCAACATTATCTGGAAAGCACTGTTAGGTTGTTAAATCTATCTCAGTAAATCATTCATTGTCTTGTGCTCTTGTGACTCATGTGAGATGCTAGTCTTGAGTAAAAGTGATGCAACTGCCCACAGGTGGGTTGATGTCATTTCTTTGCACAGTGGAAGGACAGTCTCACATTGACTCTTGCTTGGCTCACAAATTCTTGCTTGGCTCACGGCACCAACTACAGGCCATGGGGAGCTGTAGAAGAACAGAGGATAGAAATTTCAAGGTCTCCAAATTCTTAACAGTAATATTGAAAGCTCAGCTGTACATTACCCAAGCAGGGTACATACTATCCTACAGATAATCTATAATTTTATGGAAGCAATTTTTTATGGACTCAAGTGAAATAAAAAAGTTCCATGGCAATATTATACTTATTTAGCAGCAGCAGTGTAAACCATCAAGCATGAGCTGAGACCACTGCTGTGGCATGTTAAGCTCTAGCAAGCAGCTTTTCTCTTAGCATTCGGCATACAAGATGGTGGAAACAGATTAATATTTATTTACTTAACAATTGTCCTGCACCTTATACAAATTTAACATAATGTTCTGAGGTAGCCATGACAGGACAAAGCTGTCATGGTATGACAAAGCTCTTAGCCTCAAGGTTTTGTATTACGTGTACCTTTTCTGTAGTCTTCACTTTCTCTGCTATGACATCACTTGGTCTGGCTCACTGGGACCTACCAGAAAGGATTGTCTGTGTACTCAAATGCCAGCTGTAAATTTCATATGCATGAGCTAATTTCATATGCACCTCCCTTCAAGATGGAGCAAAAAGATGAAACTCTATCAGCTTTCTCCATCTGCTTCATGGACTTGAGGCAAGTTCTGCTTTCTGCTTTGGCCCCTTATGAGCAGTAAGGGCTACACTCCTAAAACGTATTCTGCAGGAACTATCAGGATCTTCTGCTGTAAAAAAAAAAAACAGATCTGAAGACTTTTTCTGAAGGTTTCTACCATTTTCTTGCTGACAGTGCTTACACTGATGGGAAAAAAGTGATTATGCAAAACTTCCACTTCTCACTTCTTCAAATTAGAAAAGAAAATATGCTAGTTCATAGTGTTACTTTTCTCATACTGTCCCTCACCCTACACACACATTATACCTGGCCAAATGCTATGCACTGCACATATGCTCTAAGTGACAGACATAATTCCTATAAACAGCAGAGAACTTTACAGCCTAATATTGACATGCAGACTACAGAAAATCAAATGCATGTGCAAAAATATGTAACCCAACATTTGGACTTGAAAACTACCCACTGAGATAGAAAGATGAGTGAATACAGACTCAGATTTTGGGGATACTTTTGACAAACAAAAAATGCTGACAATTATTTCCATAAAGCTTTCTGTTTCCATAAAGCACTGAAAATTACAGGAGATGGGGGGCATGGGGAGGGTGGGGGTGATACAGTTTTATTTTGAACCCTGACTAACAGAAAAAAATCTCAAAATAAAGTTACAAAGTTGTTTTCAACTACTACTATGTAGGCAAAATAAGACTGTTAAGTGTTTCAAAGGCCTGGGTCTCCAGGCAATGGGGTAAATTTTAATATTCATGTGAATGTAACAGAAGAGTCAACAGGGAGCAAGTAAAGGAGAAAGTTTAACATGGGTGTAATCAGAGAACTAACTTCAGAGCTGGCTCTCACAAGAGTTAACGCAGGTTGACCTTTGGATGGAAGAAACTGAACATTCTACCTGTGTAAATCATGCTTACAACACTTAAACAGTCAGGAAAAAAGGTGCAGAGGGGAATAAATTACAGAAGAAAGAAGTGAGTAAGGAAAGGGTTAAAGAGCTTGAAACGAGTAAGATGTATCATTAATTGATTTCTATTAATGAAGCCAGTTAATTCCATCTTCTTTCGTCTTCAAATGCTTTTTATATTCAATTCAGTAAGAAGCTTCAAAACCTTGCTTGTATCATGCTTAGTTTGTCATACATGTGAAATCTAACATACAGCATTAATAAAATCAAATGTCCAGTTTAAAATTATGCTTCTCATTAAGCTAACTTTTGTACATGTTGCTCTGAGCAAGAGCTAAAAGCCTATCTTGTAAAGTTAAAGAAATAATGTTAATAATAAATGCTGACATTTTCAAATGAAGACCCTTAGGTTACAATTTTCTAGTTAATAACAAGTAGCATTCTGAACAAGACAAGATTTCAATGTTCCATTTCACAGCATTTACAGGTTTCCTTTCAGGGGTGCAGACAATTTCATTTAATCATAAGATTAATAAAGATAGTAAACAAGATATGGTAGTCAGGCTTTTTTACCCCAGCTGCAATTTGTGTTAGATGCTCAGTTCTCACAGTGAAGAAGTGGGCTGACTTGAACAGATGTTTCTGAAGAACAGAAAGGATATATATCCACTATGCACAACAGTCACAAGAAATATGGATGTACGCAGAGTGGTATTTATACGTGAAAGCTGGAAAACTTAAGCTTTGATCTAAAACTCATTGAACCCAGAGAAAAAGGCTCATTCAGTCATCCCTGGCTTTTGAATAAAGGATTTTGAAATTTTAACAGTGTAAAGCCTGGATGTGTAAATTGTTGCCTGAACATATTCTATACACAGAAATGGAAGCCATTGACTAACCTGAGAACCTACCTTAAACAGAAAAAAACCTGGAAATCTATCTTCAAATCATCATAGTGGGCAGAACTCTAGTAACTAAGCTTTGATTACAAACTTTCCAGAAGTACCTCTGTCCTAATTTCCTGCAGTTAAAAGTGTTAACTTCCTAGCTTCACTGCTGACGTTTTCAGACAGACTTCAAACTTCTTCAGCTTTTCATTCAGGTTGTGGTTTTGTCTCGGTTTTGGTTTTCTCCTGTAAGAACCAATGCAAATAAGCTTTCCTATGAATAGTAATGGAGAAAGAATTATGTTATCAGTTCAGAATTGCTGAAACATGCCATGAAAAGGATGGAAGCACAGATGGGCAGAAAGAAGTTGATCTGTCCATGTACCTACTCTTTCGCACAATGAGTTTTAGCTTCACTTGTTCTAATTTAAAAAAAATTAGCTAGCTTTGGTATTTAATGCATTTGTACTTAAATTTGGTTTTCGGTGATTTTTCAAAAGCTATTTTTCGTTATTTCTTCCTTATAAACTCTCAAATGAGAGCTTTCAATCTTCTCCTAGAAAGTTTTACAGTCTACAGGTCTTCACAAGGGAATATTCAAAAAACCCCACAATTAATTCTCATTGGAAGAACATGAGATCTATAGTTGTTACTTGCTTATCTCTATACTTTCTGCTCTTGGCCTTATCATCTAGGAAGACGCCAAACAGAGATACATTTTTTTCCAGAATGCCCTGACATTCCAGTCTGATTCAGTGCTGTGATTCACTTCACTCTAACTGCAAACTCTTTAAGGTTTCAGGAAAAAAAGTGTTAGTGCAAGAAACTTAAACCCCACATGACCATCCAGTCATTGTACCAAAGATTTTCACAGTCCCTGCAGAGCAGTACTTGAAAAGAGGATACCTCATTCTTTAGACATCACTCACCTTAAACTGATATGTTTTTATCCTATTTTGTAGCTTGTATCTAGGCCTTTAATCTCTATGGTCAAAACCTTCATTCTTCCACCATTCTGAAGGTTGTTTTGTTTAAGTAACAACAAAACAAACCTTTTAATTTTATGTGTTTCGCTATGACAAAAGATCTAATTAATACACTGATTAATATTTATTTTCCTTTTATTTACTATTGGCCAGTGACAAAATGGCTTGGCAATATTCTACCTGCCTGCAGCCTTTCCTATCATAACGCTGAGGGCTATGGGCTGGTCTTGCATTACTCCAGGCAGGTAAGATCCTGGCCAGTGTAGTGTCACATATAGGGAAAATGAAGTTCAGGCTCTAAGTCATTATCAGTGTATAAAGTGATGTCAATGAAACTTAAGAGAGGGCATATGTAGTAAAGCATTACATTTTTTCCAATGAAGCATTGGTTTCCTGACACTAGAAACATATCTATTTGTTCCCTTTCAAAAAACAGATGTTCTGCTCTAACTCTAAATTATCTGCTGCTTTATAGAAACTTACATTACAATGAAATGCAATCCAAAAGGACTGTGGAGGTCAATAAAGCTCCCCCGAAACCGAGGGTGTATAATGACAGCTTATCTACCCGGTGATCTACTCTCACATGATGAGAAAAGGAAAAGAACGATTTGTAATTGTATACATTAGATCTTGAGTCATGCAACTGCTGTGAAATGTGCAATTGTAACGTGGGTGGGGCGCACGTCTCTTCTTCACATTAGAAAATGAAAAGCTTTCGGAGAAGAGCAGAATGCAGAGATGGAATTCAGTGGAATGATTCTGCTGCACATTTTAGCTGAGAGAAGAGAAAACAAATTGGGAAGAATTACATATTTCCACCTGCTCTTGCCGTGAACTTTGCCTCTCTAACATTAGGACACACACTGTTAATCAAGCCCATATCTGCTGCAGCATTTCCCTCATCACATTTCTTCCTTATGAATACATGATGGCCTCCACCCATCCCATTGGAGCACAGTGCTCATGCTCCTGAATGCAGCCCAAAAACTTCTCAGATAACATCCAAGATTTTCTGGGATTTCTATGATTTTCTCCTTGCTTCCTAGGGATGTGCCCTTCTCATCTCCACTGTCCCTCTTAGAGAGAAGGATGCCTGTCTGTTACAGCTAGGCTCAAGGAGAGCTGGAAAATACTGCCATTCAACTTTTTCAGGCTTATTTCAGGGTAGTTGAAGAGGACAGGAACAACTCTAGATACAGAAAAAACAAAGGCTCATTTGTACAAACAGAAGAGATGTTTTCCACATTATCATAACAAATATCTTACTTATTTATTTCAACAACAGCAAAATAAGTGTGAAACCACTAGTGTAATCTGGATGTAGTCATGTTACTGGTAGGTCACATACAGAAGTGAGAAAACACTTTTTGACAACAAAATGCACCATGAAATATTCTTTTACTACATGCAAAGTGTTCACTGCAAAGTACTGGTTTCAAGAATTACTTTGGTATAATAATTAAAAAAAAATTGTCAATTGATTTTTTGAAATGACCTCTTTCCTTGGCACCACAATGATCCCAAAAGCCAAAAAGAGAAACTGCAAAGAAAGTTGACAAAGAGAATATGCAGTATCCAAGCAATCTCAGACTCCCAAGCTGCTGAACTAATAATTGTTTATTAACCATGTGCATGATTTTCCAAATGCTAAGAAGTTTGCCAGATTTAGACGTATTTTGATGTGCCTGGCCAAAGATGCAGTTCTGACCTCAGTGAAGTCTCTGGTAAACTTTAGCCAGCTTCTCAGTGAAATAACTTGGAGTTTTTTTAAATAACATGAGCAGAACAATGTACTATTCCCTAAATGCATTCTTAAATATGGCTGAGCTGTCTCAGCTGGAATTTTTCAAAGCAATTACCCCTTAAAGCACTGAAACATATTTGCTGTGCAAAATATGGTGGTAATTTAAAATGCTACCAACCTTCTGCTACAATTATTTTATCTCCAGCAGTGTTGGAACGGAACATGGTATTTCTTGGATGCTTTGGAGCAAAACCTGGTGTTTTAACATAAATTGCCTGTAACCACAAGATTAAGCTGAACTACCTGATGTCTTTTCTGAAGTAACAGAAGAAGGAGATGGCGACATCTTCACCTCTGTTCACTACACTTTGCTGTCTTTCAGTGTCTCAGCAATACGTAAGAAAAAAATCATCTGAAAGCATTCGTTTGGCAAAGTCCTGGACAATGAAAATAGGATTTTAAATCGAGGGAGGGGTTTACCTGCACGCCCCTGCTGCACTTAGAATCTCATCTTTCCAACTTGACATCAACCCCGCCAAGGCCACACTGGATTTTCTAACTGCTATTTGCCTTTTTAACTTCAGCTGTAAACCTCTGAATGTTTTTTTTATTCTCCCAACTTTCTCATGGCACTGAACACACCACAACACTGTTCCTACTCAGTGAGTAAAATCTAAACACGCTTTGAAGCAGCACTTTGCAATGCTCTGAAACGGCGTTCAGACGCCACAAGAGCGGTTTGCTGCCTTGTGGGGGCATGGTTTAAGAGAGATGTGAAGGCACTGCACGGAGCGGGGAAAGCAGCGCATTTCTGCCCGCAAACCAGGGCGCGCCCGGCGGTGCCGCCCCGCCGAGGTGACCCCGGCGGGCTGCGGGCGAGGGGCCGAGGCGGCAGGGCTGGGCAG
>VZRW01010369.1:17269-110141 GCA_013398125.1 Aegotheles bennettii
GGTGGGGTGGGCAGGGCCCGGTGGGGTGGGCAGGGGCCCGGGGGCGCGGGGCCCTGAGGACGCGGTGCCCGGTGTGGGGTGGCGGCCTTGGGAAGCGAAGGGGGGCGGGAGGAGCTGCAGGGAAGCGGCCTGACCCCGGCGGCCCAAACACAGCCCGTGTGAACGTGCGAGCCCGTCCGTCTGGCACTGAGCGTGTGAGAGGGCCGTGTGGCTGTGGCCAAGCGGCTTCCAAGGAATGCTGCTCGCCGTTCTGCTGGTGGTGCTCTGGGACACGTGCGTTAGGGAGGAGATGGATGAGTCTCCTCCCTTGGAAGGCCCGTTGTGCACGATACCACGAATCTGAATACCATGAATCCCAGTACCACGAAGAAGTGACGTGGCTGCAGTCTCCACCCGCTCAGGGTGGCTCTTCAATCCCTGTGCACCAAAGGAGAGGTTATTGAATCCATTCATTGTCGCACTGGGAAGGTGTATGTGGTGAGGTCCTCAGGCACCCCATCATCCAGCCCGTCTGAACTGTCATCAAAGAGTTTGGATGCAGGAAGACAAACTACAAACAAAAAGTGTGGGGTGGCACCAAACTGGGACAGACAGCTTGACTTTCTGAGGTCCTTTCCTGCCCCCAATTGCTCTGTGATGAACATGGCTCCAGCTTGTCTCTACCTTTTGTTCACAGGATTTTGGCAGTCACTTTTCCTCCTTGGTTCTAGTTCCCCTTTGTGAATTACATGACATGCAAGTTCCGACTTGCTTCAAAAAAATACTCATTTCACATATGACTGTTGATGTCTCTGTTAATTAATTACCCTGCTGCTGCACAACAGTGGTGTAAATTTAGTGTTTCCAGGACTCAATTTAGGGCATCTGTTTCGTTAGAGACAAATAGGTCAGCCCCAGTGCTTCATGGGGCTGTACTAGATGAGCTGCTCCACCTGTGTAGGCTCCTGCTTGTTTGTCTTCACTAACTTTACAAAGTATTTTTCCAGAAACTTTGTAAAGAATGCAAATTTAGGTTAAAACATTACGTTTAAAACAGAATGTTTAACTTTTTGCTGAACCTGTTCAGTTGTTTTCCCCCATGGGCTTTCTAAAGAGACTATTATATTTAATTGTACTTCATGCTTTGTGCAAGCATTAAAAATTGAGATAATTTGGTTTGAAACATGGATTACAAATGTCTTCAGGAGGTTTAATCAACAGAGCATTACAGATAGTTGAGTGATCATTGGTTTATATTTTCAGAGAATTGTGATCCATCTGGGAGCACACGTAAGTGGAAAAATGTACTCTCTCTTAAAAAGGGTACTTTTAATCATTCCCTGTGTCTTCTCTTTCTTTTTTAAATACCTCCTGTGGGTACTGCAGACTATTCTGGTGTTTGGAAGAAAATATGACTGAAGGCTCAAAGTAATTATTGAGTAAATAGTGTTTTAATTGTTCATGCTGGAATTTGTGATTATTTGAAGTGTAGTACCTTCAAGCAGGGTATGATGCCTTTGAAGTGCTGGTTTGTTATCAAATGTGTTTATTCCAGCAAAGTTTGATTTTTACAGATCAAAGTCTGATTCTTTGATACTTGAGCAATGTCTACTGGATCACACACTGTAACTCATGCATGTGTAAATCAGGCTGTAAACTTGATCTTTTAAATTTATAAAGCTTTAGAGACTGAAACATTCAGGAGGGCAACAATTTGCACAAAGGGCAGAACAGAGGGGCTGGGTGTTTTAACAGACTAGCTCAGTACTGTGGCCTGAGATTTCATAGGTAGTAAAGAATTCACCCATCCCACTAAGGTTTTGCTTTTGTTGTGTTTCACCTTTCCTGTTAGAAGAAATTTCGTACAGCAGTGAGAGGAACAAGAGGCAGAAAGCTTTCCTTCTCTTTCTCTGCAGTATGTGGTGAAGGGAGAGGTAGGGCTTGGGTAATCTGTGGATGGAGGGATCAGCTATTGCATTGCATCTCTTTGGCCCTACAAAATGTCTGAGAAAACTGCCAGTCTGGAGTACTGCTGGAAGTGAGAAGAGAGGTTACCTTGTTCAAGAGAGGACCTGTCTTGTTTGCAGATTCATGAACATCTGTCTTCTGAGAAGATCTTGGAAGTTGGATTTTCTTGAAAGAGTGTTTATGTTTCAGAGGTGGCTTCACAGGCATGTAGCTGAATTTGGCTTTCGTGCATATCATTCAGATATCAAGGCCCCTATCCTTTTCCTGCTCTCTCTGTAAACTACATGTGTTTTTCTTTCCCACAGACCTTTTTTTCAGCTTTCATTTCAGTATGTCTTGACTTGTTTTGTTGTAGGCCCATCTGACCTGTTGTGACGATGACTTCATGTTGTCAGGTGTTGATCTGGGGTGAAAGTGAAAACAAGACCTCTTACTTGCCTGCAGCAATATAGAAGCTTTAGCTTGTTTCTTTTGGAAGGTCTCTAGTGACAATGGTAACTTGCATCCATGCCAGACTTTCCAAAGCAGTTTTTGGACCTTAAAGGCAGATCATTCTCACCCAGCTGTAGACATTAGCAATTTAGTTAAGTCACCTGAGGATGTAAGTCACCTTTGCAGTCAATGGAGAGAGGTAGATACTGCCAAAACTTGGTTCAGCTGCCCAGTTTCAGACAGCTACCATGAGTCATGCTTTTCTTTCCCTTCATTGACTAAAAAGAGCCTGGGATGACCACCTCAGGTGCAGATATCATAGAAACTCCACCATATGTATTTTCGTGATTAGGAGTGATCCATGATACAGTAAAATGCCTGCTTTTCCAAGAGAATTTTAGGCAGCTTTCCTTATCATCCAGCCTGTCAATTTATGACTACCTTAGATATTAACAGTATAGCTGCCAGTGTAGAAGATAGTATGGCGCACTGTGAAAGAAAGAAGCTAGGGTGCCATGTTCTTCTTAAGTTTCTGTAGGAGACTTTTGAACATCTACATGAGCATACACAAAACATGTGTTCCTCACCACCCCTAAATATTAATTTAT
Source organism: Aegotheles bennettii (assembly GCA_013398125.1). Taxonomy (NCBI): domain Eukaryota; kingdom Metazoa; phylum Chordata; class Aves; order Caprimulgiformes; family Aegothelidae; genus Aegotheles; species Aegotheles bennettii. The sequence continues at coordinate 20,257 of VZRW01010369.1, forward strand.
AGCATTGTTCCTGGGCTGTGAATGAAAAGGTAGCACAAAGGACTTTGATCTGACTTAAACTTTAATATGGGAATTCACAAGCTAGTTTGATAATGACTGTTTAAAAAAGTTCAAGTCTGTCAGTTTCAAAGCCTTTCTTCCAATAAAGTGACCTTTTAGATCTGCGGCTCTCATGATTTTTGCTACCAGAAGCTATGTCTGCCTGCACACAACACTGTTTCTTCTTGTTGAGCATTGATCCAGTATGCCATGAGTTTAGGCTCAAACAAATTAGAACTACAGTTGTTAGGAGGATTAGCAGTATTTTGTGGAGTAGGTACATTATGAATCCTAGAAGAAAAAGAAGGTTCGGTATATATGAACCCATTTTTTCTATGATGCTCTGTTTAGAAAAGCATAGAGACAGCATCATACAATAGCTTGAGTTGGAAGGGACCTTAAAGGTCATCTAGTCCAACTCCCCTACCATGGGCAGGGACATCCCTCACTAGACTAGGTTGCTCAGGGCCCCATCTAACCTGGCCTTGAACATCTCCAGGGACAGAGGATCCACCACCTCTCTGGGCAACCTGTTTCCAGTGTTTTACCACCCTCATGGTGAAAAACTTCTTCCTCATATCCAACCTAAATCTCCCCTCCTTCAGCTTAAAACCATTACCCCTCGTCCTATCACAACAGACTCTGCTAAAAAGCCTGTCCCCATCTTTCTTATAGGCCACCTTTAGATATTGAAAGGCAGCAATGAGGTCTTCTTGGAGCCTTCTCCAGGCAGACGTTTCTGATAGAAGTTTTGCCCTGGATTCACATCGTCCATCTCCATTTTTACTTTCACTCCATATTTGCATGCAATCTGAAGCAGCAGATGTAAAAGTGTGACACGCAGCACTAACGTTAAAGGATGAAACACCTTGTGTGTCTGCAGACACTACATGGCTGATATCACTGACAACAGAAAGTTCTCAGTTGTCCTCAGACAATTCAACTGATATAATAAAAATTTTGGCGAAAATCTTGTAGTTGTACCTACACCTATCAGGGAGAGTGGGGGTGTATGGGGAGCAGTTCTGCTTCCAGGAGCATTGCTAGTCCATTAAGCATAGAGAGAGCAGCTAGGAGACAAAAATCAAAGAGGCACTCACTGGATGCTTTTGCTGATAAAAATTACGAATGATCTTCTGAGTCCCCAGTTTTGGAAAAAGAATGTGTCTGCCTAGAAGGTGGCTCACCAAGAGAGTGGATGAGCTCTACGGATTTGTCACTTACCGTCTGGCATCAAGTCAGTTTGAGCAGCAAGTGAAAACTTGCTCCTCAGTGACCTTAGAACCATTTTGATACTCACTGCATCATCAGGTAGCCCACACTGCAGACACGATTGCTTTTCTTTCGCTTCAAAGCAAGACTTTGATGTACGATTTTTCTAGTTCTTTCTAACAGTAATAGAAGCCCCCATTCTCTCACTTGCTGTGGGAATTTCATTGAAGCACACAAATAAGAAGGATGTAGTAGCCCATACAGCACTTTTGAAAGTTGACGTGTTTTTTGTCTCTGCAAATTTTTTTTAAAAAATAATCATTTAAATAATGGTGGGGTCTCCATTACTGTTCTCTGTGCTTTTTGATGAAATCTCTTATTTGGAAGATCTGTACATGTGGCTTGGAGGGCGTAAGTTGCTGAGATAACACTGAGCAAGTGAGAATACATGCGAAAAACATGAACACAGATAACATCCCCAAATACTTGTTGTGGTTACATCTTAGTTTTGTACTTTGGTGACCACATCTTCATGACTGAGGGGAAGCTGGCAGACCTAATGTTTGAGAGACCAAATACAAATGAGCCCATGGTTTTGGGTGCTGGTCCTAGGAAGGGATTCAGCATAAACTTAACTGCAGTTTTGTCCCATGGGGGCCATGTTGTTCCATGAAATTCAGCAAAGCCCTTCATATCTGTCACTAGATTGACCTCCTTTGTCTGCCCTGTGTCGTGATGGAGTTGCTGTCTCTGACCAGATTGATTGTTCTATCTGTCCTCCACTTGGTAAGGAAAAAAGAGAAGGAGGCAGTGGCATTTCCTTCTCATGGAAAACCTTACAGAAATGGAAGAATTACACTGGAAATGTCACAAGGTTCTTGCTGCATTTTCTTCCCATAACTGTTTCCTTTGTGTGGATCAGGGCCTTGCTGGGCTGTGACAAAGCAGCCACAGCTATTCCAGTATCACATCCCATCTGCAGTGACTCCAGGCTTCCACTTTCCTTACAGATCTTCATCTGAAACCTACTGCTTATAGCTGTTTGTGATCACCGTGCATTATACAGACCGAGAAAAACTGCTTTTTTAGGTGGAAAGTTAATAATGGGCCTTGAAATTGTACCCGACTCTTCAATCAGTAGTAAAGCTGAGAAAAAGGTTTAGAAAAAAAATCTTAATTTAGTTTTTCTACCGCTCACCATGGTACTGAACACTGTACTTTGGTGAAATACCTAGAAATTCATACTAAAGCATTACTTGCTTCATATGATTTTAATACACAAGCTGTGTGTGATACAAAGAGATGGGTTCAGTAACATTTTTGCAGATTTGTTGTCACCCGTTTTGCTTCACTCTTACCTGTTAGAGCATTTCATGCTAGTATTTTCCTCTTTCAGTCTTCTTATCCCATACCATGTGTGCCCTCTCTTAAACATCTCTGGCAGTAATAAGAACATGTGATTATAAGAGATAAGGTGGTGACTTAGAGCTTTTGCCGATGACTAGGGCCTAGGAATAAGCTCTTTGTATGAGCAGACAGTTCTGTCAGGGACCTTTGCAGCGTATCCTCTGATGGCTCACTGTGGGGAGGGAGGGAGTGAGTGTTGGAAAAGATGAGCCACTGATTGTTCAATGCAGCAGCTCCTGCACTTAAACTTTGTACTGTAACTTTTCATTCCTTTTGTATTCTTCCTAGGTTTGTGCTCTTATTTTCATAATTCTACACTTAACATCTCTTGATTCTATAGAGAACTGGGGATGGGAAGGATTTTTCCCCACTGTGTATCCCTGTACGCCTTCCTCTCCGATATGTGGGCTTCCTTGTCTACCATTTTCTGCTCATTAAACAATTTATTCATGTGGGATCAAGCTACCTTATGGATTATGAAGCTAAATATCAAAATCTTCATTTAATAGAGAGCCACAAGACAAGCTTCCCATTGCTCGGTGACTTGAGGATAAGGAAATTCTGGGAATAGTTCAAAAGTAGCAAATAGGAGTGAAATGCATACAGCCCATCTGCTCCATTGGCAGGGTGGACTTGGGCTGAACATTCTGCTGGATAAAAAAAATATTAATTGCACTATTCTCATTTGCTGGCAATTTCTTAAAGTCCAAGACAGTCTGTTGTTGTCATGTAAGTTCTGTATAGCAGTGTTGGGTAACTGGAAAAAACGGGAAGGAAGACATTACACCAACATCAGCAAACTACAGATTATGGGAAGGAATGTGGAAACAGAACAAATTTGCACTACTCAGACTTACATTACTCTTTCACTATTCTATTCTCTTATCAAGGCAGGGAATGGGAGGAACCTTAGAACTGAGCTTCATATTTTCTGGTAACTTGTATGCCTGCAGTTGTTTATACCTGAGTAGAGCTGAAGTAGACATCAACACAAGATGGATGAGCCTAGACCAACTGGTGGTTCATGAACTGAATAAAGCTCAGGGGACACACTTCCATCCAGCTTTCTGCCTTTCCCAGGAGGTGATAAGTTGGGGGAATGGAGATCTTGTTCCTGTGTGCCAATAATCTTCATCTGCATGAAGAAATAGGACTGGAAATACATCTCCTCCTACCATTTCATTCTGTACAGAGACTTTGTGCTGCCTTTATGGCTCATGGGGAGAAAGTCCCCAGACTGGACCATTCTGCAGTAAATAATTCTGTGACAAAGGAAAAAGGATGACCGAATCTGTATCTGAACAGTATTTCTGTAATGTTCTTGGACCCACAGGCCAGGCTGAAGCACACCGTATAAGGACAAACAGAAGTGGCACTGCTTTCAAGCTCTGTAAAAGCAGTCCTCTTTGGGAGCTGACAGGAGGCTACAAAGTGAAGTTCTGGTACACAGAAATTGCTCCTCAGGTTTCTCCTCCCTGAGTTTGTGCTTTACACAGGGGTTTCTTTTTCCCTGTGCATAGTCTTTTAACTTGCAGTCCCCACCTGCTGGAGTACGTTTGGGATGCGTTTTCTGGAGCCTAAGATCCAAACTCTGTGTATGTGACTGAGAGTGGTTCTGGTGAGGAGTTTGGTGATTGAGCTGTCTTGTACCCAGCCCACATGCTATATCCTCCTACACTGCTTTTCCACAGCCATAGCATATGCTGCCTGTTACTGGTTAAATGTTCTTCCTGTTTCTTGTCTTAGCAGAGAGTGCTTTGCTAACCCCCTTCTCTAGCCTTGAGTAACTTCCTCCTGACACTGTGGGTAAGTTTTTAGGTAGTCCCTTGTTCCTCTCAGCATCTCTTAACTGAGCCTCTGGGACCATTCAGTAGTCTTGCCATCCTGCCTCATCCTGAGAATAGGACCCACAGCTGCTTCTCCCAGACACCACTCTCAGCAAGTGGGATAGAGAGGAGAGTATGTGTTTGGGACAGTGATAGGGGTGAGGGGAAGGCTGGGGAGCACAGAAGTGATGGATGCCGAGTCAGTGTCACCTGAAGAGTGACCTCAGAGACAGTGTCCTGTGGTGCTTTACAAACATGCTAAAACTCTTTCTTTCCCTCTCTCACCAATGGAAAATTAAGTACTTCAATATGTATCACTGAAATAGATGGTGGTGTACTAGCGCTCAGTTAGTGTACTCATGCATAGGAGTTTCTGTGGTGTTTAAACTATCATTATCATCTTGGCAAAACAAGGGTAAAATACAACTGCTGTCATCATTAAAGTGCAGCAGTGTAGCTTTCAGGTCCATGAAATTAGGGTCTTTAGGACTAGAAAAGTCTTCTTCCAAACTGAGTCCTAACTGCAGGCTTGTTCCTGTAATGCAAGTGAGCTAACTGTGAATTTTCAAAACAGTAAAAAAGGGAACAAGCTCTCAAGAGGTTTAGTTGTATAAATGGCATAATTACAGTTTCTGTTGGGGTGCTCTCATCTAAAGATGTTTGTGCTTACATCGGGGTGGGTGATTCTGGAGTTAGTAATAAGCTTAAATATCAAGTGTGCCATTAGTCTTGCTAGAGTCATTAAGAGCAACGTGATACAAAATCGGTTCCACAGTGTATGTAAAAACGTGCCTTGAGCAATCAGTGGAAAGTGCTGTGGAATGTTTTTTGTGGCATGGTCACCTAAAGATGCTCCAGTGCCTCAGATTAACATTAGAAAAGGATTCTTTCCTATGATTGTATTTATCTGCCATTTTTATTTTAATCCAAAGCCAAATGTAACTTACTTTTGAACTAGGAAGGATACTTTGCAATTTTGTCATTCTTCCTGCAATTCCTAGTGTTTTAGTGTGTTGCTTTTATGCCATCATGAGCAGAGTTACAACATGTCACACCGATCCCTGAGATAAATACTCAATGTCATTTCAGCTGCAGATGAACCTGTAGTCATTGGCACACCAGATTTCCCAGAAAAATAGCTGATATGAGTAAGAAACTGCTTTCAGAGTTATCTGTGTACAAGCTTTTTCTTGGAAAATGCCATGGTTATCAATGCTAGGTGAATGCTGGAAGAAGTCTAATTGTTTTTGATCCATCCTTTTCAAAATTAGTATTATTTAGTCACTATTAAAACAGAAGAGAGTTACAGGGTCATGTTATGTAGGTAAGAGAGAGAAAAGTCAGCATGCTAATTGCTAGATCTGATTGTGATTTTGAAAGCATGGGGGCAGCTGCCATTTCTGCTTTATCGCTCCAAAACTTTAATTTAATTTGGTACTATCTGCTAGAATTAGTAACTAATTGAATTGTTCTTCTAGGCTGAATTCTGAAGAGATAGGTATTCTCTTGTATTCTACTTCACAAAAATTGACCTGAATGTTGTTGGGGACTTTTTGCTAGATATGATGAAATACCTGGTTAAGGAACTTCCATTCTCCCTCACTTAAGTATATGAGAGACATTTGAATACTCAGAGTTTTCCTTGACAGCTAACTGTAAAATCATTATAAGAAACCTAGTTAGAACTATGCCAGACCTGTGGTCAATTTGGCCAGCAGGTTGTCCCCGACAGTTACTAGCATCACATGCTTCAGAAGGAGATACAAGAAATCCTGTGCTGGAAGGTGTTGTGTAACGTATCTATCATGAAAGCTCTGCTCTGGTTCCAAATTGGTGGAGCCTTTGTTTTAGATCTTGAAACACAAGGTTCATCATCCTTGCCTGAAACTCTGAAATACTAACACTTCTAGCTATAACTGCTTGTAGAGCAAACCAACTGCTCAGCTTGCTAACTCACCGGTTTTGATGATGAATTTCATAATTACACTGAGCACGTTTCCCTGGAACAGTTGTGCAGACTTTCAGTTTCATTTACTATCCCATTGATTTTGTGTTATAAGCCAGGACAAAATGATGCCTCAGTAACTTTCCTCTAGGTTTTGATGCATTTTTTTGTCACACTACTTTCATGTATGTTTCCTTTGACAATCAGTTACTCGCTTTCCAGCTTGCTCTTTATGGTGGGGCTTCTGTAACTTTCATCCCTTTTCCCTAATTCTCTTTTTTTTTCTATCTTTGATATGGGAGATCTGCTTTGCATTGTCTGCCAAAGGTAATGGTGAATCTCAGATTTGAGTGATTTAATCATTGGGCTACTGGTAGGTCTCACTAAAACATTAAAGATTTCTTCATTCCACTCCAGAAAGCATTTAACCATCAAGCATTAGCAGGAAGTTACAATGCTGGTGGTGGTCACCTGGATAGTCTAACAGCTGGTGTTCATTTTGGTGGACTTGGTACCCCGATGCTTGCACACTGTAGTGCAGGGACTAGGCGGTGAAGGTGTGCTTTTGATCTTCCTGTGTGACTTGTAAAAACATATTTCATGTGATTTTCTCCTTGCTATTTGCATATGTAGCAGTTTAAGAATAACATCAAAGCTTTGAATTTAAGGAATGTGTCTGTAACTGGTCAGCAGATCACTAAGTGGACTGGTTCCTAGTGCTGTTTGTAGCATGAATATGCTGCATGTTTTTGTTCTACTGATACCATGTTGTTCTTCCTCATTCCTCTAGGCCTTAGGTTGATTGAGCTGCATCAACTCAACTGAGACTGGGTTGCAGAGATGGTAATCTTGTGCGCGATACCGTTGGTGTTTCCTGTTCGGTGTTGCACAAGGGCTTTGAGCTTGTTTTCAGATTGCAAGTGCAGAAGCCTTGCTACCGTGTGACTTAGACCGCTCTTCCTGTTGAAAGGGACTGGCTTTCAGTAATTCTCAGAGCTCGCAGATACTAACACTTCAAACTCTGCTTAGTGTAGTATCATGCCTGGGTTTTTTCAAGCCACACCATATGATCACCCTGACAGCTTTTGTGATATTTTTAAGCAGTGTGAATTTTGTGCCATTGTTTTATTACTTGTTCTGTTAACTTCCTGCCAAGTGATAATGATTCTATCAAACAATTTCACTTCTATTGTTCATAGACATAGTGCTGCTGTCTTATGCAAGTGTGCAAATCACAAAACTTTCTTCATTTTTAAAAAAATAAAGTTGTTTTATTATTTTCTCTAGTATCTGAACACATGAAAATGTATGCAGCCATGCAGAAATCATATCCTGATTTTAATTGCAAAGTTCATATTATAGACCAGGAAAGGCAGTTCCTGCTCCACCTGTCAGTGCATGACACTGAGAATTGTGCATCTTGAGACTGAGTACGAGGACCGCTTCTCCATTCTTGCATCTAAGCAAGAAATGTCTCAGTCAGTGTTTTTCTTCAGTGCCTTTGAATACTGGACCAACCCCATGGGAAAACAGCATTGTTCGCTGTCAGTGGAGTATGTCGCTCATGCAAGAGCAAGAAGCTGGACCAGGGAATGTTTTCCATCCATCTCTGTGGGCTAGCTTGATTTCTTTGCATCTGACATATTTCTTCCGTTAGAAGTGAGATAACTTCCAACTTCCTAGCCCATAGCTCAAAAAATCCAGAAATTTACATCTCAATTTCAAAATAAGAATATATATGAAGTAAATATTTAGAAGAGGGAAGAGGTTTCCTGTGGGTCTGTTGCTAAGTTTAGAAATGCAGTGCACAGTAGTTTTGTGTTGTCATCCTGGGCAGCAGGGCTGAGTCTTGTGAAAAGGAAATGGTTGGAGCCCCCCTCACAGGGGCACCTGAATGGATGCAAGTAGGTCTTTGGAAATGACAACAAAGTGTGTGATGGAGAAAAGACGGATGCTACAAGAGATAGACACTAACAGGTGAGGAGAGGTAGGAAGAAATAAGTAGAAATTATTTTTTTTATTGGGTGAGCTTATGGAACTTATTTTTAAGTGTTTTACAAAGTAATCTGCTATGAACAACTTATCCTGATCATGTTTGCTAAATTCCACAGGTTTGGGTTATTCTACTCCTGTAGCAATGGTTGTGTGGATTTTTTTTCAATAAGACATTTTATTATTAGCAAATAATTTTGCTGAGGATGCAGTTAAACTTAAAAAGCTTTCCAATAAACACTAAGCAGTTACTTCAGTAAAAATTGCAGCTCCAATGATTAAAGTATTTTCATGCAGTTGTACAGCTTTGTAAGTAGGCTATTCTGTTCAGAAAGTTGCAGTGGTGCTTTGTTTTCATACTAGATAGGATGGGTGGGGTAGAGAACTTGGGAACAAAGTAAACTGTGAACATTCTTAATCACGTTATTTCATTAGTCCTAAAATACTGATACTTTACAGCAGAAGTCATCCTCATATGTATTAGAAAAGAGAGTATGCGCGCTCACTGCAGTGCCTTCACATTGGCCTCTACTGTGGTCAGTACAAAGATGCTAGAAGTACAGAGTACAATAAAATACAAGAGTTTTGTTATTCACATCTCTTAATTTAGATTTAAGTTATTTTTATCAGCAAAGAGGCTGCTAAATCTGAAATTGGGAAGGTCAAAAAATAATAGATTTAGCAGATCCAGGAGACTTCTGGTAAATGTTAGGTTGAGAAAATATATTGCTTAGTCAAAATACAATGAGTCGATACTTATGTTTTATATAAACCTGTGAGAGTGTAATACACATAAACTAAACAGTGAGACTTGGTGGTTAGAATAGTAAGCTGAAAAGAAAATGCCCCAACACCTTAGATATACAATATGAGAAACGTGAGAGTATTTTTTTAAAAAAACAAAAAAGAAATGAGAGGTTTTCATGATAGCTCAGTGAAGATTTGAGAATATGAAATTTGGGGGGAAATAAAAGATAAGAAGTACATTTGCCTGTATGCAGTTTGTAAATCAATCACTTTAAAAGTAGGTTAGGTTACACATGTATGCCTTCCCACAAGCCCCTCCTTAGAGTGTTTATTCTTGACAACTGCAACTTCCTCTTTTCATTTTAATTCTGATTTTTTTCTCTGCTTGAAATCTTACTTATAACATGGGAAATTTATTGTAAAAGCACTGGGGTTTTTTTCCCTTCAGTTTATTGTAGCTGATAGTGATTTTAAGAGTTACTAGTATTAGTACTATATACAGAAAAACCTGACAGAAAAGTTACTGTTTAGTGGATATAGGAGAGGACTGTGTATGAAGCTCAATATTCATCCTGGGACTTTGGTAAATATTTTCCCTTTTTTGTTAATAACAGCTCATACACCTGCAGGTTTCACTTAGAGTTTCTGGTTTGAATAAGTTCAACGTTTTTTTTATAAAAGTCAAAATGATTTGCTGGTCCGAAATGCAGCAACATCTTCCTTGAATGGGATCGTTCAAAAATCTACATATTGTTTTGTCTGTTTGTTCCTACTGTGGCAATCAAATAAAAGAAATGGAAATGGTTGTGGAGAGGAGTCAAAGAGCATGAGAGTGGATGGAGACTCTTGCAGTTCCATGTTTTTGGGACTCTTTATTATCTTTTGCTTCTCTAGCTCTTGAATAAATCCCTGATGAATTTGGAGAGTTCTCATATAATTGTAAGAGATCATTCAGTGTGTTTTAACATAAAAATATTTCCAGGGTATTTGGTGGTTATGATGCTAATTTTGTCTTCCTAAATCAAATGAATAAAAATTCAAGACAAAAGAAAAAGATACCATCAGGGGCAGTGACTTGGTAACAATATGGTTTTATCAGCCTGGTCATGGATATGTCCAGACATGATGGATGTCTGTTCATTGAAAGTGACACCTGAAAGGGGCATTGATGTATTTCCTTCTCAAAATATAGGTTCAGGCCTTTTCCCTTCCCCCATCTACTTAAAGTAAAAAAAAAATCCCCTACTATTAAATGTCATGTATTTGAATTGATAAGGAAAAGTCATCAGTGACTAACTTGGCTCCGATTTACAGTGGAAATCCTTACAGAATTCTTTGTATGTTATTTTTTCATAGGATTACATTATTTTCCCTATGAATCAAATGTATCTGAAGATTCAGGGAATCATATAATTGCAAAGAAAGAAGCTCTAAATTTACTACAACCTGTAAAAATCCTCTAATTTGGTGAAAGTGTTGCATAATCCAATAGTCAGGTGTTTTGCCTTTTTTTTTTTTTGTTAACTACTGAAGAGGGTTCTTAGGTGTGGGTTTTTTTCCCTTTTAGACAGTTCTTACTCCTCCTCTTGATAAGATCTTCTGGTTGTAACCCAAGAGTAATGTTTTTGACATTTTTATATTTCAATTATGGAAAAATACAGCAAAGCAGGACTTCAGAGGAACCAGTGCGAAGCCTTGTTCCTGAAAGTAGATCTATCCAGTGCTTAAAAAAATCCACAAAAACATACAGCTAGAGCTGATGACATTACTCCAGCAGATATTTTGTTCTCCTAAATCAGAAAACATGAAAATGTAGAATTATTCAGTATTATTTAGGCACTGATGAGATACTTGTCAGTATCAACTGCAGTTCCATTTTTTGTCACATAACAAATGTGACTTCACTCTGCCTGATCAAATAAGTGCCATTTTTATCCACCCTTTTTATGAAAATTGAGTCTCCAAGTGCCAGGTGTGTAGGAAGCTACACAGCTGTTGATTCAAGTGAATGAATTAAGATTCAGTCATCATTTAACCAACCACTTTACTGCTGAATTTACAGAAATGGAATTTTAAATAGTAACTATGATACATACAGGGAGAGTAAGCCATCCAGTGTGGGTTTGTCAGCTGGAAATGAAGCAGATAGGACGACCTCAGCACTCCATTTGCTCAGTCACATGTGATGTTTGTTCCCTGTTACATGGGCATAGCTGTGCTGTCTTCACTGCTGGGCTAGGGTTACCTTCATCCCTGCTGACCACATCCTACTAAAGTGTCTTTGACAGTATCCAGTTCCTAAATGTTTCAGTCTTTGATTTCCGGGATCTGAGAGAACTGTGAAAGTTCGAAGTCCGGTTCCTTGTTGCCCGTGCCTTGTTTAGTTACACCAGCTCCAAAAACATCTAAAACAGGTAGAATATGCGCCGAGCCTGACTGATGAAAGCGGTACATGCCTACTCCGAATGAGTTCTGGTGCTGGGGCTAATACAGGTTGTAAGAGGACAAATGGAAGTTAGCTTAGTCTTGCTTACATAGATGCCAGAAGGACCAAGTCCAAAGGAAGCAGAGCAGCTCAGATTACTGCAGTGTTAACTATCAAATTAAAGACATGCTACTGAATAATTCCCCAACGACTGATACTGACTTTAGAGTTCAGTGGCCTTTATCATTTAACTATGGAATATTTATGTGACTAAAGATGCTCTACTAAAGGAAAAGCATTAAGATTGGAGAAGGGGATAATTGCTGGTCTTCTTTTCTTGCCAGTCTTCATAGTCATTTGAGTTGTTCCTGTCCTCAGCTGATTGCTTTCTTGCATCAGGTTGGTCCTCGTCCTGTAAGGTGCTGTGGTGGGTTGACTTTGGCTGGCCACCAGGTGCCCAGCAAGCCACTCTATCACTCCCCCTCCTCAGCAGAACAGGGGGAGAAATTAGAATGGAAAAGCTCATGGATCAAAATAAGGACAGGGAATTCACTTACCAGTTATGGTTGAGCAAAACAGGCTCAATATAGGAAAATTAATTTAGTTTACTGCCAGTTATTAAGACACTAGGATAATGAGAAATAAGAACAACTAAAAATACACCTCCCTTACTCCACCTCTCCCTTCTTCCCAGGCATAGCTTTGCTCCCAACTTTTCTGCCTCTTTCCCCTCAAGTGGCACAGGGGGACAGGGCATGGGGATTGCCATTGGTTCATAATGCTTTGTCTCTGCTGCTCCTTCCTCCTCATGCTGTTCACCTGCTCCAGTGCAGGGGCCCTCCCATGGGAGACAGTATTTCACGACCTTCTTCAATGTGGGACCTTCCCACAGGCTGCAGTTCTTCAAGAACTTCTCAATCCTAAGTCCCTTCCACAGGCTGCAGTCCTTCAGAAACAGACTGCTCTAGTGTGGGTATCCCACGGGGTCACAGGTCCTGTCAGAAAACCTGCTCTGTGCAGATTCCTCTCCACAGGCTGCACTTCCCTTCAGGAGCCTGCTCTAGCGTGGGCACACCATGGCCTGCAGCTTCCTTCAGGGCATGTCCACCTGCTCCAGCATGGTCCTCCATGGGCTGCAGGGAACAACCTCCTTCACCATGGGCTGCAGGGGAACCTCTGCTCCGGCACCCAGAGCCCCTCCTGCCCCTACTTGTTCACTGACCTTGGCGTCTGCAAAGCTGTTCCATTTTCTCACTCCTCTCTTACAGCTACTGCACAGCATTTTTTACTCTTTCTTAAATATGTTGTTGCAGAGGTGCCACCTTCTGTTGCTGATAGACTCAACTTTGGCCAACACCAAGTTTGTCTTGGAGCCCGCTGGAACTACTGTTGCTCTCTGTCATGGGGGCAGCTCCTGGTGTCTTCTCACAGAAGCCATGCCTGAAGCCCCTGCCACTACCAAAACCTTGCCACATAAACCCAATGCAGGTGCACACAAACCCAGGGAAACAATAGGACTACTTACATGTTTAAAGTTTGACCCTAATTTGAACCCTAGTTTTATGTGATCAGTGCCAGAGTTCTCAATCCCTTGCAGGCTTGAGCCTCTTAAGAAAATGATGTTTATAGTTTTTGACTCTGGTAGTGTTCCATGTCAGACATCATTTTACACTACTTCTCTCCCTGCAAAGGAACAAGTTTATGGAAAGAGGAGGAGGATTATTACAGAAGCTGCATCTCCCCAGTATCTCAGCAGCAGCAACAGCGTGTGGTGCTGTCCTGACCTCCCCCTGTCTTTCAAAAAGAGCCACTATTTACTGTCATGCAGCATGTACCCATTTTCCTCATGTCAGTGCTCTCCCTCAGATATCTTGAGGTTAGGTAAGACTGGGGTTCTGTCAGTGCACTAATATTTGAAATAAAATAGGGCAAAATACTGAGATAAAAAGTTAGTCATGTACCTAACCACAACAAGGTCCTGCACTAGATAACACCTAATAAATTCCTGTTGTATTAGTCAACTAAACAAAAGAGAGCAAGCTTTCAAGATGAAGCATTCATGAATTTCTCCACCTTAAACTTTGTTTCCCTCTCCTTTTCTCACTAGCTTCATTTATTTGATGTTTAAGATGCGACTGTGGTTTATGAATTAGTGACTTCCTATGAAATGTAAATGATAAAAGGACATTGTTTGAGCTCCTAATGTCTGTATGTGTTTAAGCATATGCAGGATTGAGATTCTGATCTGTTAGTAGTTATTTCTAAATTGTGGATAGAGGTTTGTGCAAGTCATGAACAGTCGTTTTAAAGTTATTTGGGAATACAATCCTCAGTTGCATATCCTCTGTTTCTGACCATTGCTGGCTTTGAAATGCACTTGTGATGATTCCTTGTCTGTGGATTATTTTTTTTTCAGATGGAGCAAACATGTGATGATATAGATGAAATGTTCAGCAATTTACTTGGGGAGATGGACATGCTAACCCAGGTAAATAATTAATTTTTTCCATCAAGATTAGAACAATAGCTGATATGTGTTAGAGAAAAGAGGTCTGAATAAGTACAGATACATTATTTTGAAAAATCTTCAACTAAATTTCTCCACTTGACTTTTGAAGCAAGTTGCCTGAAGAATAAGGTTAATATCAGTGCAGGCTAGATTGCTAAAAAGCTAACTGCTTATGAAAGTTGCTTTCTCCAAAAAAGCTAATAAGCAATTTAAATTCCTCTGGACTCGGTCCCAAGAAATTGAAAGATTCTGTCAAAACAGGAAGAGTTTGAGTCAAACTTTTCAGGTATGAATGCTTTGCATACATGGGTAAATGGGATGTAGCGTGAGTGTCAAATGTAAACTTTGGAAATGAAAGCAACATTTTGAATATATACATAAGAGTAATCTTTAGATATGGCAAAATACTAAGTTACAGCTAGGGTGGCATTCAAAAATTCATATAGACATTATTGTCATTGCAGAATACACTCTTGAGAGGAAACTATAAAACAGCATGAGCCTATTTCTACACTTATAGTCATGAAATACTTCCTGTGAAACCCGATGAAAGGAGAAATTTTTATTTTTAAAAAATACCCACAAAGTCAATAAAATTGTTATATTTTAATAAATGCACACTTGAAAACACTTAAGCTGTCATCTTGGATACTGTGTGAGTTTGATTGCTTACAGCCTCTGTTTTGAGGGGTCTTTCCTCTTAGTGCATCTCAGTGCTTGCCAAATGAAATACTGATAATTCTGAGCCACAGAATAGGAATTGTGCTTAAACTGTGTGAAAGCCAAGATTTCACATGGCATTCTTAGCTGTCAAAGCACAATACTTTGCCCCTTGGTAGCCTTTCTGCTTTTTAAGGGCTTTTTGTAGCCATGCATATTTATTTATTTTATATATATATATATCAGGGGGAGAAGATAATTTCATTTCAGTATTATGCCTTGACAATTAACAAAAGACTGCTTGTGATAAATTTTGCCTCCTCAGATTGGACACAGCACTGTTACCAGTGCAGGTGATGGGAAGAGAGTAAGAGAGTCAGCCTCTTCTCTCTCCACTCATCCGTGCAGTACTGGGGTGGGATGGGATATGTTCCTAAGATGAAGACTAACTCCTCCTCCTCCTCTCTGAAGTGCTGGCATCACCGCTTACCTCAATATTGTATGGGAGAAGGAGACAGGCATGTCTGAAAGCCTGAAGACTTTCAGTTAACAGGCTTGCATCTGATAATTCCTTTAGACTCTTCATTTCCAAAAGGAGAATATAGATAGTTTTTCACCCATTTTTATCAATCTGTTTGCCTGTTCCTGAAGTAAGTGTAAATGATAGAAGTACACAGAGATGCCTTCACATTGCATACTAAGGCTGAAAAATAAATGCAAATTCAGAATTAGGCTTTTCTGCTATTTTTATGTATTTAATTTTAAACTTTATTTTATCATTTTGATTGTTTTCTCTTTAATTTCCCGTTGCATGTACTTTTATTTGTTTACTGCACTTTTATGGCTGTTATGAGGTTGGTAATGAAAGTATTTCCTTTATGCTCTTAGTCTATTTCATCGCTACATTTTGTGCCCTCCCTTTTTCTCTCTTCTTCTTTTTTTTTTTTTTTCTGGTAGGGCACTGTAGAACTATCTCATGTGCTTCATTTCTCCCTCTTCCCCTATTTATATCATGCCTGTTTTTATGAGAGTGAGTATTAACACAGAAACAGTGTTTAAAGTTGTCACTGCTTTGGTTTCCAGCCCTGTATAACTTCAGAAGAAACCAACATGTGCTGGTTGGGAAATAGGTGAACAGAGCTGCCAAGAAAAACATTTGCATTAATTTTCATGGAAAATGCCTGTCAGTTTCAGGCAACATTAAGAAATGTAAATGCCTCTGGTACAAATCGAGTATGAGCACCAGTAGACAAACATCTCACAGGGATGTATAAACAGGGGTATAGTTGTAGGATAGATGAAGTAATCCTTCCATTCTGCACAGCATTGGTAAGACCTCAGCAGGGAAACTATGTCCAGTGTTAGCACTGCATTTAAGGAGGAGGGTTGACTGGAGGAAATCCAGAGGAAAGCGATGGGAATCATGGGATGGAAAAGAAACATGACCTGTCAGAAAAGATTGCAGGGGGATGTTGTTTAGTCTAGAGAAGAGGAGACTGATAAAAATCTTAAAATACATCAAAGGCAGCATCTGAGCAGAAAGGAGTACTGGTTCCTCATGTCCACAGAGAGTGGTCTTCAGCTGCAGCAAAGGAAGTTTAGGTTGAGCATCACAAGAAAGGTTTGATGGCAGGATTAGTGGTCTTGGTAGTGAAGCAGTGGAACAGATTGCCAGAGGTGATACAGCATTTGTCTGACGGGAAGCTTTTAAAATCAGGTTACGGATACGTTTTTCAGGTATGACCCAGGTGTAGCTGCCTTGCTCTAGGACAGGTGCATGGTCTAGACAGACCCTTGAAATGCCTTCCAGTCTTGTCTACAGTGTTTGCCTATTAGAGCTATCGCCTTCCTCACTGTGGGAGAGAGAATTTATCTATCTTCACTGTATGCATTTTTCCTAACTTGTGAAGCACTGGTTCCCTGCCTGCTTCCTCACCACCAAGCCACAGACTAGGAATTCTCCATTTAAATATGCAGACTTGCAGATTACATTGCAAACAACAGCAGGGTTTGGGGTTTTTTTTGTTTTATTGTTGGGTTTTTTTGCAAACAGCATGAGAAAGCAACAGCTAGGTTACATTTATATTACTAAATAAAGTACTCTGGAGCAAATAGCATTGCACAGCTCAAATGTGTACACAGCTAAACTCTATCAACCCCCTACCCCTGCCCCCCCCCAAAAAAAAACCCCAACACCAAAGCCTAAAAATCAGTCTGGCTTTATACACTGTCTCTACTAGAAACAGCCCTAGCCTTTGTTGTTCCTGCACCGAGCCTGGGTGTTGCCTGGCAAGAACTGCAGTTGGCATGGGTCAACATTGTATTGAGAAACATCTAAACCATGAACAGTTGGTATGATTGGGAGACAGTGCTGGAACCTTCTCCTGGCTCAATTTAGCTTTTACCAGTGTAAGCGTAATCCCAGAAACTAGTGTGTGTCATTTTCTGCTCCTTGAAGAAGAATCAGTTTCATTAGACAAATTCAGGTAATTGACTTACAAACATTAGTATCTGTAATAGTAATTTCATCATCACACACCTGTTTTTTTTCTTCTACCTTAACAGAGTTTAGGAGTGGAAACTTCACAGCCTCCATCCCCCAAAGTGTCCAACAATGAATTTAGCTTTACAGTGGGTTTTAAAGATTTAAATGGTAAGTAGCTGAATGGACTCTTTCATGCTTTTTATGGTTATTTAAAATACCTCACAGCAACAAATGAGAAGAGCTTCAAACACCCTTGATTTAAAAACCCAACAAAAACACAAAACAAAAAACACTGTTTTGTTGAAGGGGAGGTATATTCGTATTTCTCAATTTAGGAAACTTCAAAGGGGCAAAAGCTTTTTTAGAGGGACATAGTCATATGTAGGAGTCAGACGTTTTAAAATGTCTGACTGTAGAGGAAAACAAAAGAGAGAAGTCACCCAAATTGCTTTCTAAAATGCAACCTTTTTTTTGTAAACATTTAACTTAATAGAAGATGAAGTTCCTCAGTGTGAGGTCAGATCTGCATAAGCGTTTTTGTCCAGTGGAAGTTCGAGCTTCAACTGCTTCCACTTTACACTGCTAATTCTTACTCTGGTTTGCGTGGTCACTTCTTCATACACAGATTCTTGTTGAGGCTGTAGGACAAACCAAATGAGCTAATTTATCCAAGTGTAAAAAAAGAGCCCCGCCTTTGGTTTTGTGTGTGGTGGTTTTTCTTTTCAGTGGAGGCTGGTTGTTTGCATTTGCCTGGGTCAGTTTTAACCTGTGTTTCTGTCCCAGGATCAGCTCACTGTTAAGCTGTCTAATGCCTCTACCAGCAAAGTGGGTAGAGGTATGTAAATAGAAGGGATCATAAGCCAACTTTCCCACTGACAAGAAAAGCTTATGAAAATACTCTGTTAGCATAACAGGTAAAGCAGAGTAAACTGAGACAGTCTAGTGACATGTTCTCATTTAGTCTGATGAATGATCTGTTCTTTGTTGGACAGTTTTAGCGTTTTTGAGTATCTAGTTCAGCACTCTCCATCCCTTTCCAAAATCTCACTTAGAGCCTTCTGAATTTGTGATATTTTTTTCTAAATTAGACTATTCAAAGAGATTTAAACCACTGAATCTGTTGTGTCTTAAAGAACCCTTCTCTTCTAGAAACTAAATCATCCTACAGAATGTTATTCCACAGGATCTTTAATACCATGGCTAGTTTAAAGAACCAGAGAAGAAAGTGCATATGAAATTCCAGTATAGGATTTTATCTTCTACTCTAACAGAGTAGAAGACAGAAAGCAAATGTTATGATATTTCTATCTGGTTGATAAGGTGCTTTTGAAAAAGAGCTTGTCTTGTTTGTTCTCTTGCTTAAAGAATCCTCAAAACCCTGCATATTACACGAGGTATGTCACAGATGTTGATCACACAATTACTAATGTGTTATAAATGATACCATACAATTTTGTGTGTCTTAGAACTCTCATTCTGCTTCATGTTAATTTTAAAGTTGTAGAATAGTAGTAATATATGGAGATAATCATGATCTAGGCCTCAGTTACATGGTTTGTTGTGTGCTATATCAAAACTTGCTAAGCATTTATGATGTACTTAAGATAAACAGCCTAGTGGGAGCTAATGGAATTTCTTGCATCCATATCACTAAGCACGTGCCCAGAAACCTTGCTGGGTCAGGGCCAAGTTTGATAAGATCATAAGAGCCTGAGACTGTGTCACTGAAGGTGAAGCTTCCTGTCCTGTTTATTTGTATTCATAGAGTTCCTTGTACTCTGTTCTTCAGTATAACCAGATTAATGGCTATTCTTAAAACACATTTATTTTCTTGAACCCATGTAAAATGTTGTTTCCCATAACCCTTATATCTTAAACTAATCATGCCTTCTGCAATCTAATCTCCACTGAACTCGACACGTACTGGTTTGCATTGCACTCTGACGCATTTTGTGGTTTTCTTTACAGAATCCCTAAGTGCCCTGGAGGACAAAGACCTGGATGCTTTAATGGCCGATCTTGTAGCAGACATAAATGAAGTTGAGCAAAGAACTTTACAAGCCCAGAAAACTCCTGGCAACCAGCAAAGTACGCTCACTCAGCCTTCAACAGGCTTGGAAAGTGACTTTTATTCTAAATTAAATCCCTATGTTACCATTACTGGACAGTGTGGGGATGACTTGCCCCCTCCACCTCCAGATCCTAATTTAGACCTTCCACCACCACCACCACCACCTCCTCCTGAGCCACTCACCCAGGTAAGCCTGAGTGGAACCTTGTTCTAAGCGTTCAGTAGTTCTTGTCATTTTGCAAGGGTATTTGGCATTGGAACAACAGTGGATATCCCAGGTAGAAACATCTTGGGAAGTTTCTGCAATGATGAAACATGTACGAACTGTGGAGCGAGAGTTTTCTGTTATTGTGGGCTCAGCAATTTTTGCCTGTTCCTTGACCTGTTGTGCATTCCTTCACCTTTCTAATCATAATTTTGTTACCCCAAGACAGGCATGAATTGTTGCAGATAGTTTACTGTAATGGGAAACTTGTCACTGATTTATTTTTTTTTAATAAGCACTGATCAGTTAATACCTTCTCATAGAGAACCTGGCTTTGGCATCAGTGCAAAGTATGGCCAAAGATCTGACCATTTTGTGAAGATGTCACTGTGTTTATTGCAGCCTGTGCTGTTGGTACTGATGAGATGGTTCTGTGGATGTTTTCCAGATCCATCCCTGGCCTAACTGATTTTTTGCAATAGCAAGAGCTGTTCAATTGTGTAAAAACATTTGCTGTAAGGCTGGTTGCAAGGCTGAGCACAAAAAGTACCTCTTCTAATCCCAACACAGAATCACTCTGTGCTTCTTGGTCTTTCTTTGAAGGGAAGTAAGGAAGACCATCTGCAATATGGAACAAATGCTCTTTACTTAGGGGGGTACCATTTATAAACAATTGGCTTACCTGTACACTGAAATTTCAGATTTATCACAGCCTCCTCCATGTTTTTGTTTCTTGCAGATTTGTTTAACAACTGAAACAGAATGTGATATTTCTGGTAGAAACATCAGAAGTTCATTTCTTTGACATGAGGTTGTGGAGAGGGAAGAATTCTGCCCTGTCACAGCCCTACACGGGAGAGTACATGCATTAGAGGAGTGATGTAGCCCAAAAACTGTGAATATGAAATCATGAAAGATTTACAAGTATCTCTTTCAGTATTCATATGCATAGTAACTATGATGGAGAAAAGATGTTTACTTTTAGGGAATGGAAAGATTTAGGGAACACAAAAAGTGCTCTGTCAGCCCATGTAGAACTGTATTGGTCAGTTTTGCTTAAAACCACAGACAGTTCGTTGCAGTTTAAAAGTCCACACAAAATGAATATGAATCACCTCAGCATCACTGCTGCCTCTGTGCGTAACATCATATAGCAAACATTTAGCAAAAGGAGCAGAAAATTTGGTAGGAAGAGGACCTTTCTGATTATACAAAAGGTGATTCACTAGATAAAGCTTCATTTGGTGCACAGGACCTTTCAGTGCTCTCTGAAGAGCGAAAGTCCTAAACACGTTGGAGGAACTCCATTTTCTGTATCTCAGTGATACTAGTTAACTTTCTATCTTAAAGAAATATCAACATTTGCAAAAACAGCTTCAGAAACTGTAGTCTTTTATTTAAGTATTGTAACTGATATAGAAGAGATGCATCAAGGTAGGTTCTGTCCATTGTCCTACAAAAATGTCCCCATCGTGATTTAGACCCATGACCTTCAAGGAGGTACCAGGCTTCTAAATAGTCTAGTTTGGAAGCTGAGTAAGTATGCTCTGGAAGGGTAGCTGGTTAGGTGGGCTGAGACTGGCCAAACTGCCACACTCGAGGGATAATAATCAATGGTTTGCTGGCTGGTGACAAGTGGGGTCAACACTGGGGCTAGTATTTGTTATTTCAAATGTAACCTGAGCGATGACATAAAAGATGATCTGCAGATGTGCTGAAGATGCTTTTAGTTAAAG
The DNA here is from genome assembly GCA_013398125.1 of Aegotheles bennettii. Classification (NCBI taxonomy): domain Eukaryota; kingdom Metazoa; phylum Chordata; class Aves; order Caprimulgiformes; family Aegothelidae; genus Aegotheles; species Aegotheles bennettii. Next base: position 41,516 of record VZRW01010369.1, read on the forward strand.
GCACTGACTGACAAGATGAATGGCAGAACTTCAGTGCAGGGAGACCTCAAAATGTCAGGATTGGACCAGTAAAAACCCAGCCAGGTACAAAGTCCTGCTCCTGGGGTGGAATAGCCGCATGCATTCGTACTGTTTGGGAGGCAGCAGGCTAAGCAGCAGTCCTGCCGAAGAGGAGATGGAATCATGGTGGATGTCACATTGAATAAGAACTGAGTGCAAAGTCAATGCATTTGTTGCAATATGGATAACTGGCCTGTGCTGGGAGGAGCATAGCTTGCAGACCAAGGGAGCGATGATTCCTTTATCTTGGCACTGATGAGGCCACACCTGGGATGCTGCACCCTGTTCTGGATGTGAAGATATTGGAGAGTGTCCAGCAGAGAGCTGCTGGGATGGCCAGGGGGCATGGAGTGATCAGGGACCAGCAAGGACAGGCTGAGGGAGCTGGGCTTGTTTAGTCTGACAGAGGAGGCTGGAGAGTGATCTAATGACAGCCCAAATACACCTGAGGAGTAGCTACAAAGCTGGTGGCGCCTGCAGTAGCTATTTTTGGATTCTCAAAGTTAAGCATCTCTGAGCTGTAGCAAAGCAACTTTCCATACCCGTGGAGAAAAAAAAAAGATGTTTTTTAACTGATTGCCTGGTATTTATAGTGGAGAATTTGACAGCAGCAAAAATACTTAGTCATCTCTTTCAGGTTGCCCACCTCACCTTGCATTTTTGGCATCCTAAAGGATGCTGGTATCCAGGGGAGGCAGTGATAAACCAAAAGATGTTTAGCTCAGTGAGAGGGATGTCAATTGAGTGTGCTTTAGTTCTGCTTGAACATGCTTCAAGGCTTGGGATTAATAAGATAACTTTCTTAGCTCTAATTTTTGCTATGATTCTGTGTTATCTCTGTAGGAAGGAAGTTGTGGCAATGCTTAGTTAGGCGTAGTCTCTTGCAAGTGTGTCTCCCATGAACTATCCTGGATTTCTTTTAGTCCAAAGACCACTAAAATTATGACTTCGCGGTAGAAAATGGAGGCTGAAGGTAACACAGAGAAAAATGTTGTGTGGAAGCAGGGCAGGAACTTTCTACCACAGTCATCAAATTTCCATTTGATGTGTGTGCCTGTCAGTACTGTCGCAAAAAATCCTGCTGATTTAAAACAAAGGAAACGCTGAAAGTGAGAAAGAGCCACAGGGACAGTAAAAATCAGCAAAGAAGCAAGAAATCAAAGACAAGATAGTTTTCAATGAGGGGAGCAGGGATTTTAAGTTGGAAAGAAATTGAACCCTCCAGTAATACTAAAAGCCCAAGGCAACCTCAGGCACCACAGTTACTTGCTGTCCTAAATGTACTTTTCCAACTCTGTATGTGACTGGAGGAAACTGCTGGAAGATAGGTGGCAAAAAGAAATAGTCACAAGCTATAAATCAGCCACAGAGGCAACAGTAGGCACTGGCATCTGACACTTGTACCTAAAACCCTCAGCAGCTGAGGATCCAGAGTCTGCTTGGATCAAAAACCTCACTGGTATTAAAAGAGAGGCATAATATTGATACAGATGCTTTGTAAAAGAAGAGCTGGGTGATACTGCGATTTTTAGGAATCTTACCATGGCATTTGGCAAAAGCTGGAATTAACTTCAGTGATGTAACTGTATCTGTGTGTCACGGTTTAACGCTGGGCCGGCAATTAAATGAATGACAGATGCTCTCCATTAACCGCTCTGCCTTTCCAGAAAGGGAAAGGAAAGAGAATAAGGGAGAGACTTATGAGTTGGAAACTAAACTACACAGCTTTAATGGAAGAGTAATGATGAAAAAGAAAATAATGAAATATATACAAACAGATACAAAACCAATATCTCGCACCCTCCCCCCCTCCTCCAGTAACGCTTACATCACCACCTAGGCTGCAGGGCAGCCCCGGGAAAGTCCTGGACTGGGCTTCTGGAGTCAGCAGCAGACAGGAGCTGGATGCAGGGATGCATGGATCAGGATCAAGGGCAGACAAACAGATGGAGTCCTCCCAGGACACCGGCCATGGACAAAGAGAGCTTGACCCTCCCCTCATCATCCCTCAGATTTATATTGAGTATGATGTGTATGGGATGGAATACTTTGGTCAGTTTTGGTCACCTGTCCAGTCTGCTCCTCCCTGTAGGAGGGTCGCAGGTGTGACCCCTTTGCTCCCTTTTGTTTCCAGAGCATAAGATGTTTAGCAGAACCAAGCAGTGACCTTGGTTCTGTGTACTCTCCATCAGTAACTATAAACATAGAGTGTTATCAGTCCTACAGACAGACACCAACTGAAAAACATGCAGCTGATTTCAGCAAGTGCAGCTGCTTAGGAGAGACTTAACTGAAAAGTGAAATTACTAAAAGAAAATTGGTTCTATCCTGGCTCAAACCAGAACACTGTTTTGATATGAATAGGTCCATTACTAGAATAAAAAGCTGTGATATCATTCAGTTTAAGGAGGTGTTCCTCTCAGTAAGTATGCATGAGCTCATATGTGGCAAGGGAAAGGATTCAAGTACTTAACAGAAAGTGTAAAATTATAAGTGGTATAGTTGCAAGCCAACTTTTCAATAAGATCCTAAAACCTCTAGTTCTCTTAAACCTGTTGAGAGGCAAGTTTTCTTCCAGGTGGCTGCATCCGCAGCACTGTTTGATTCAGGCTAGATCTTCCTTCATCTTCTCTTCTGCATGAGCTGTAACCCATATGGGAACATCGAAGAGTCCAGTTTTCAGGCATTCCTGTAGCATTTGAAGAACAGGTGATGTAAGAGCTGTATGACTGGGCAGCAAAAGGAAGCATTTGACTTGTAAATCAGAGCTTTGGCTGGAAGATACTAGCTCAAGGAAAGCTGAGGATTCCCTGTAACTATGAAGTTTCCCATGACAAGCGTTATGTTCTGGATATAAGTAACAAGAAACAACTCTTGTCAAGTAAACATAAATTCCTGGCCTTACTTAACAAGAAGTATACCTAATATCTTGTGTCTTTTCAGGAAGAGCAAGAGTCACGAGCTAAAGCTGACAAGATTAAACTTGCATTGGAGAAACTGAAGGAAGCCAAAGTTAGAAAGGTGAGCCTTCAAATACTGAAATGCTACTGTCAGAGCTACCAGCTAAGTACCTATTATCATTCTTGTCAATATTAAAGTTCTTACTAAAATTGCTAGGCTTTTCATATGTTGTTTGTAACTTGAGACATCTAAAGACAGTCTGTGGAGTCCTAAGTCATCTTAAAATGACTTGGAAGACTCTGCCTCTTTTTTTTCCAGTGTTGGGGCAGTCTTCTGTTCTGATAGGTTGCTTTAGAGAAAGTGGACTGTACATAAAAATGTTGCTTACTTATGCTGTGCTGATTCCAGAAGTATTAAACTTTTCTACAGTGGATGTGGATTTAGCTAATCCCAATTAAATTAACGAGGGTCATCTTGCTAAATCTTTTCACAGCAGTGTAGTAATGTGCAAGGATAATAGAAATTATTTTAGACCAACAAATTAGAAAGCATCCATCCAGTGTCTGCACAGTGCTGTGGTGTGTCGTGTAATTATGCCCACTCATCCTAAGCTAGTATTCCAGCTGATCTCAACAGAAGCTGCGGATGCTCAGTAGCTTTGAAAAATGGATGTGAATTAAATGCAGTCGTGACCTTTCAGTCATGCTCAAATAGGAGATGGGAAGTGATGGAGATCAGAGCTCTTAGGGCTTCCAGTAAGAATGGAAGCTTCCAGTAAATTTGTGGGTGTTCAGACTTGAGAACCCTTTACATTCATGTACAAATGCTGCTTCTGAGAGAGTGTATTGGAAAGATTTCACCAGTGTTGTCTTTGGAAAGCTCTATAACTAAACTTATGACTGCTCATTGCTCACCTTCTTTTCCTTGCCATGTTAGCAATTTTCATTTGGGAGGAAACATTTATTTTGAAGACTTTCTTTTTTACTTCTTTTTTTCCCCACTCTGAATATTTGTAACTATAGGGTAGAAGTAAGGCTTAATCTTCTTGTGCCTGTGTCACTATAATAAAATTACTATGTCATTCTTGAATTCTAAATTGGCTAAATAATTGTCAAGAAAACTGGTCTCTCTCTTACCAAAAACAGAGGGCAGAAGCTGGGGAGGATGGTGAAAAGCAAACCCACAGCCCTGGGCATCAGGAGAACAGACTTTGGCTTCTTCAAAGATCTGCTTGGAAGAGTCCCATGGGATAAGGCCCGGGAGGGAAGAGGGGCCCAAGAAAGCTGGTTAATATTCAAGAATCACCTTCCCCAAGCTCAATAGGGTTCCATCCCAGTGAATGAAGGGCCACAAAGATGATTTAGGAACTGGAGCATCTCTCCTATGAGGAAAGGCTGAGACAGCTTCTTACGCACAGATTTTAGAATAAGGAGCTATTTAAACAAGACTATATGGAGAAGTCCTCCCAACTCACCAATTTAGTTCCAGTTTCCACATACAGATCCTGAAGACAATTTTTCTTCTGTTTTCAGTACTAATGGAGCATTTTAAGTACTTTCCTTACAATGTTATTGCAGTTCTTTATCACATTTTATGTACGTCAGCATTTTCTTGCATTGTTCCTTTCTGAAAAACAAGTGCACACTCTTTCTTGTTTAACAAATACTTCACATTATGAAGAAATAATGAGTGTCTTAGGTTGATTTGCTCAATATAAGTAACTCATCTGTTTGCTTATTGATGGATGTTGGACTACTGCCCATCTTAGTGCAATCTGATTTCAGGTTAGTCTGTTGGCATGGCAAGATTCTTCCATTCTTTTTCTCATTTAAAACTAAGCTTTCTGCATTTCTAGCTTGCATTAAGAACACTCTGTCCTTTTGTACTTGGTTTCCCTATCAAGCATTTTCCTTAATTGCACGCCTAGTAGATTTAGAGAAGAGATTAACTTCTGCTTTTTCTCCATAGCAATTTCACCTTTCCTGAAGTCATGCACAGATCAAGGTTCAATTTCCTTTTTTGAGAAAAGGTCTTTATTTTGGTGGCAATGTAATGTGAAAGCTTCCAAGCTGTTTCATTCCCTCGGCTCACTGTGGGACAGAGTGTCTTTGAATCAGTAATAACCTTCAGCCTTAATGTTTCTTATCTGTGTTAGCAGATTCAGACTAGCCTTTTACTTGCTTCTGAAATTAATCAACTCTTCTGTGACTCTGTACTCAGCTTGTTGTCAAGGTGCACATGTACGATAACAGCACAAAGTCACTAATGGTGGATGAACGTCAGGTGACGCGGGATGTTTTAGACAATCTCTTTGAGAAAACCCATTGCGACTGCAGCGTCAACTGGTGCCTGTATGAAGTGTATCCACAGCTGCAAATTGGTAAGTGGCATAGTGACAGAGCATATACCAAACAGATAAAGTGCATCCTATGGTATTGGTAATCTTTAAAAGATAATTAATAACATTTCTCCTGCCAATGTATCCACTGGTGTTGGAACACTGCAGTCTCTAAGCTGAGGGATGCTGCAGGAATGTAATTGGGTCGTTCTTGCTGTAGAATTGAGCCTTCCATTCGTCCATGCTGTGAGCTGCAGAAGGGTCCTTGCCCACCGCCATTTCCATTACTCTATTTTACACTAAATGAAGGGGCCATGTGAATTTTGCTGTGTTTGTCAAGGCAGTGACAGACCCAAACACACCAGGACACAGTGCTTAAGTGAGTCAGTGGCTTGTTACATACTGGCCAAATGTTGTAATTAAACAAGACTGTCTGAGAAGCATTTCAGTAATTTCTAATGCTTTTCACTTGTGATATTCCTTTTCTTAAGTGTAGTTGTGAACATGATAATTGCTCTCTGAGACTGCAGCTTTGCTGGTGGTACCTTATGGTTTAGGAAGTAACTAACCTGGCCTCCAGGTCCCCAGGAAACAACTGTGCAAAACTCACATATTGCTTGGTGCAACCTAATGAGTTCTGTTTCAAAAAGGGTTCAAGGCCTGATTAAGAATGGAGTATTCTCTAATTGTGAGTGATTTCAGAACCTTTTTATTATCCAGGCTGCAAAGGTAGTCACATCAAAAGTAAAAGAAAGATTGCCACAACTTTCTTCCAGAATCACCATCGACCTAGAGAAACGGGAAATTGTCTAACAGTCTTTTGCATTCTCAGTTTGCAGACTCCCAGCAGAGATGTAAAAATGTGCAGAGAAAGTTAAATATCAATATTGCACTTTAAAAGAGCCACAGGAATAATCATCTTGCTAAACTAAAACAAAGAAATGTAAAAATAGCCAGAAAAAGCCTGACTGCTCATGAGCAAGGAGATACTCATCTATTTGTAAGAATGGCAGAAACATTAACTGCCAATCTGTTCTTTCTGTTCCATTAAGATGATATGTAAAGCAACATTGCTACATTCTTTTGTACGTGCTGGTACAAAAGACTGAAAATGTCATTAGACCCTGTAAGGGTCACAAATGTCACTTTGAATAATTTTAGAGTGTTTTTTTGTCTTGGAAAGTTGCTCCCTCTGATCTAGTGTGATTTGGACAAACATTTCTGAGTGTTAGGATAACAGCATATAAACAGATTGTTTTCTGAATCTCCATAATCATTAAAAAGAATGTACTTGTATTTCTTTATAATCTCTATAGTCACTTTGAATTCTCGATCACACAATTAAAACTGAAGGTATCAGGGAGATCATATGCTACAAATATTGGGGTTAATGGTTAGACTTTTTTTGGGGGGGAAGGAAAAATTACTTTTGTTACTTTAGTCCCAGCTAATGCTAGGTGCTTTGGGTTAGGGTATTGGTATAGTAAGGAATTACCCTCATGATTAATAAAAACTATTTTAAAAGAGAGGGCAGAAGGCCAGAGAAGGAAATAAATCAGTAGTTGGTTCAGGAAAAAAGGAAGTCTATGAACTTCTAATGCAGAAGTCTTATCACCGGGTCCAAATCAGCTGGGAATGGAGCCTTTTTGTTTGCAGAAGGGAATTTCGATATGGATGGAATGGTACATATTCTTTGTTCTGCTTCCAGTGCACAGTAACATGCAGTTAATTTTGTTCAAAATAAAAACAACGTGAACTATTCTTTATTCTTGTCAATATACTTCTTGGCAGTTCAAGATAGCTCTATTATTATCATCATGCTTAGAAGACAGGCTTTCCTGCCCTTTCTGCCTGCCTTCCATGTTACTATTTGAAATAAAATCATGTTTCCTTTAAGAAGCAGATCTGAGCAACAACTATTTCAGGCTGAATTAAAAGTCCAGGCTAGTTTTATATCAGAAGATCCTTGACAGAGTATCTTATATATACCGTTACTTTGAAAGATGGTCATTGCAAATAAAATGAACTACAATTTTAGATTAATTGCCTGTTAAATATCACAGATAATCTCGGTAGTGAGATGGTGATACAACACTGTACATGCCAGCATGACTTTTGAAATAAAGAGTATTGTCTTATAATAGGCATCCAGATTTAACATTTTTTTGTAATGGTAGTTACAAAAAAGACCCTCCTGAGCATGGTGAGATCATACCTTTTATACAAGAAAAGCCTAGTACTGGAAATCAACAAAGAAAAGAATATGTGGTAAAAATTAGTGCTAAATAACTAGCGTTACTGACCTGAGAATTATTTTAAGGCTATCCTGGACTGTAAGATACTGTTTAACCTTCAAACTGTTAGTTGTTTTTTATATGGTGCTTTATATTTCCAGTGCATTGCAGAAGTATCAGTTGCTAAATGAAAATCTTGTGTTGCTTGTGTGCATGTGAACTAGCCCTGAAGCTGATCTCACTTTGTGAATTTAATTAATTCATGAAATTTAGTTTTGATAGGACATACTGAACCCTTGTCAAAAGTAACAAGAAGTGTTAAAGAGAGCCTACAAAATGTATGCTTTGTTATCTTGTCTTATACTAGGCCAGTCCAGGCCATTGAAAGATGTGATCACCACAGACCACTGAAATGGGAGTATACTTGTTCCTAGGGAACTGCCAAGATCATACTGAAAATTGGAGCTGAGTGAATTCACTGCCTTAATACTGAATTCATAGAAAAATGTAGTTTGATTCCTTCCAAAATGACCTGTCAAATTATGCTCAATTCCTCTTCCTTCCAAAGAGGGTTTAGGTGACTGTTCAGCTACTGTATACAAGTGAAACCACAGAAGAGATCAGAGTTACCTAACCTCAGTGTACTCTGTGGCTTTCCTGGGTGGAGGATCTGGGTTCAGATCAGCTCAGGAGGGGAGAGAACTGACACGTTTCTGAACGTCTCCCACGTTTCTGGTTTGGATTTTAACAAATCATACTCCATACCTTAAAAAACATAAACAAAAGCAGAAAGCCATTGAGAGGCATGGGTGTAACCATCTACTGCTTGCGGGTCACTGTTTTCATCCTTTGCAGTCTTCAGGTAACAGCATGGAGAAGCAGGAGGAATCCAGGAGCATGCCAGAGCTACAGAAGGCATCTTCTGTAGCTGATTCACCCTTCCACGTGACACTATTTTCATGTGGTTCTGCTCCCTTCCGTGCAGTCGAAGAGAGTGCTGGGCTGTCCAGCTCTGAGCGAGTGTCAGATAATGATTACATTCTTACACAGGAATTTCTACAGCCTCAAGAGAGGGGAGAGAGAGTTTGAGTGTCTTACATTGCCTTTTCTGTCCTTACAGAAAGGTTTTTTGAAGACCATGAAAATGTTGTTGAAGTGTTATCAGACTGGACTCGAGACACTGAGAATAAGATTCTGTTTTTGGAAAAAAGTGAAAAATATGCTTTATTTAAAAATCCCCAGGTAAGCTAACATGGTGTTTGGAAAAGTGTCTAAAATTATGTCATTTAGTCGGTATGGTGCCTATTGCATTATTATGTTGCTTTCAGCTCTGTCAGAATTCTGTTCAGAATTAGAGAAAGGAAAATTGTGATTTCAACCAAAAAAATCACGGAATATTGAATGCAAGAATTTGAAAATTGGTGCTTTCTTTTCTTTTCTGGTGCTGTTTAAAGTCCTGTCTGCAGTGGTAAAAAATAAATCATGTAGTTCCCCACTGGTGCAAGCTGTTACTTAGGCACAGCTTTCAGAACTGGAGTGAGATGGCACAGCTGTAAAAACCTGACCCATTGTCATAGCTACAGTTTCTCCACTCTTTCTACTGATGAAAATCAACATTTTCTTGAAGGTCCAGTTTTTGCCAGTTGTACGTGAAATTTCATAAAGAGTCTGCTGAGTGCTCCAGAGAGTTTGTCTGAATTTCATTTAGTCTGGGGAGAATTGGATGAACAGTAACTTGTGCACACTAACTTTGTAAGAAGAGGGTCTGCACACTTGCATCAAATTATTCAGAGTAGGTGTATACACAAATGATTTATTTCTTGTGATCTATGGTCTAAACCGTATTTACAAACACCCTAGCACATACAGTTGATGGATTCTGGGGCACTAGATCTTTTCCCCTTGTCAGTGGTCTGCTAGCTCACTGAGCATCTGGTTTATTCCTGAGGGCAGCAAGAGAAAAATGAGCAGTTCAGCATTGCCGAAAAAATGAGCCAAATATATAATTTGGCAGCAAGTCTCACCAAGCCATTCCTTAGGAAGTTGTTTTTTTTAGAATGAACCAGTGTTTCAAATAAAACCTTCAGAGAGGAAGTTTCCTTCGTTGACATAACAAGTATCCACAGTCAGGGAAAGAAAACTTACCCTGCAGTGTACATGGATTGATGTTGATTTTTAATATGAAACAGCAAAGCCAGGTTTGGAAGTAAAACATGCATGATGGCTCAAGATGTCATATTTTTCAGTGCACATAAACATATCTAGCAGCAGAGGTTCGACTGTACATTTGAGTCGTACACTAGTAGTGTTATTTGGGCAAGTGGCTTAGGGCAAGGCTGTGAGCCTCCCATAAGAAGTAAATTCTGGACATTTTGATTGCAAAGAACTTTAGAAGTAAACATGACCTAAATCAAAATCAGAATAAGAGTGTAGCTCTGTCATCCCATCTCGGGACATGCTGAGCTTGGTCTGGACACGTCTGCAGTCCTTAAGCTTCAGCCTCTCTGTGATAAGTTCTAAAATGTACAGCCTAAGGAAACTGGATCAGTTGCAGCTATCACACTATTGAAGTGTTTTGCCAGTAATGAAGTCTAACCATCTGTCAGGCTTAGTAAATCCAAACATTGTGAGACAAGCACAATAGTACAGTCATATTGGTGGCTTGTCTTTTTGGCAATCAGAAAATAATCAGTATTGTACAGAGTTCACACTAGATAATGAAATATGGTAAAATACATGATCTGGAGTGAGTCTCTGAAAAGGTAGACGAAGTGGAAATGCTGAGTTGGTGGGGGGCAGGGTGTATCATTACTTGACTAACTACTTATGGAAATTACGGTGTAACCAAGGGGAAACCGAAATCCAGTGCTCTACTGTATTCTCAGTATTTTCAGCCTTCTCCTCCTAGCTCAGTCAAGACTGACTTGTAAACTCATTTTGCGAGTACAGAAATTGCAGAATGCTTTTTTTTTGACACAGCCAGTGCGGGTAATGCAGCAGCAGTTGGATTCCTTGTTGCTCCTTTTGTTGGGGTTGTCTGTGGAGATCTTACAGTTTTGTAACTTGCAGATATTTTTTGGGGAAAAAAAGGCAAATTCCAAAGGTGGCCAGGTGCCTACAATTTATTCTTACACAAATTAGTGATACAAAATTTTCATTACAGAGTTTTGATGCAATTAAATGCTTTTAAAAAAATCTTAATATCAAGATGTCCAGATGCATTGCTAAAACAAATGAACCTCTGAAGAAAGTCTGTGACCTGTGACGATATTCACTGTTTCTTTCTGTGAACTAGGTGGTTTGTTTTTTTTAAAGTATTTGGAATACATTTAAGAAAAAGCATCTGCAACATCCTCAGGTGTCCCCCTCTTCACAAAACAGGCACACTTTTGTCCTTTTGTCAATGTGACATAATTTACCCTTCAGGGCACTCACAGACCATTCCATGAATGGCATCAGTGACTCATCTTCAGAGATGGAGCGTCACAAGTCTGTGACTAAAGAGTGAAACAAAAATACATGTTGCTGTATGTGCAAATAAAGAAAACCTTTATCACATAGGAAGGGTGATGCTTTGTCACGCAGTTGAGTGATGCTGTGCTCGACTCTTGAAAGGAAAGCTTGTCAGGTCGCAATACCTCTTTTCAAAAAGCTCAAAGAATAATTTTCAGCTAAAAGAGTCTAAAAAAAATGAGTCTAAAGAAAAATGTAGGAAATGCTTTTGCTTCATTTAAACAGGGTTATCTGTAAGGGATGGCTGAATCGAAACTTCTGACTGCAAATGCTGTTAACAGTCTTAGAACACTCTATTTGATTTTTGCTGACATTTTTATTTCCTGTGTTACTCTTCTGCTGGTACAAGAAGACAGGATAAATTCAAACAGTGCAGGTGACACCACATGCATGTGGGGTTTTTTTGTTTGTTTTGTTTTTTATTATTTTTGGACTGTATTTATGAAAATTAATGAAAATGTGTATAGTGAGTACTTTATGCTTCTGCTCCCTCATATGTAAGCCAAAAGCAAGAGCTGTACCCTCCAATGGAGAACTCATACAATAAATTGACATTTTATTTCTTCCAAAAAGTGAGAATACTAAACAGTGTAAGAATGAGGTAGAGTAAGAATTTGTAATGTATTTCATGACAGGACAGATATTATATAGTGAGTTTCACAGGTGAATATTTATTTTGAAGTCAATTCAATTGAGCTAGTATTCACGAGGTGTTTTTCACCACTTTGGCCACCTTTATGAATCAGGGTTTTTCTTTTGACTCTGATGTTATCCAGTGGAGGAAACAAAGAAGGGTGGCAGGGAACCTGATTATTGAGTGTGCTGGCAAATGCACAAAGAAATAGAAGGAGAAAAGGGAAGTGTTTTTCTCTGTACTCCCACTGTTTGGTAATCTTAATTTCTCTCTGTATTATTGTATCTCAGGTTATGGTATAGTTTCAAGTTGAAGATGCTACTTCAATAAATATTTTTATTTTTCTGCCGTGGGATTGTAACACAGAAACAGTCTTTACACATCTGAACCATTTTGCAGGTGACTTTTAATCAGCTTGTTAGGTGCTTTGCTGTTGGCTGCATCCTAGCTATGTATGTCTTCATTTGTTCCATGTTCCCCCTTCTGTGGTGGTGAAGACCATCACCCTCAAGGCATGCAAGGTCAGCTGTAGTGATTTCTTCAAACATTATAAAATCAAGTAAACAGAGCTGAAAATCAATTTTTGGGTCTTCAAAAGCAATGTGCCTTTAGCTTCATATATTCATTTACATTTGTGATCTTCAGAGCAATTATAGATATCTTCTAATATTTTTAACGTGCATTTTTTAGGGGACACATCATGATATAGGTTGCAGGTCTGCCTGTGTTGTGTTTTATTTTTTCTGCACAAACCGTGCTGCATTCAGTACGCAGTTGCCATGGGCTGCAATGGGGTGTGAGCTGGTCAGTTCTTGCCTCATTATGCATGCAGCTTGGGTGGGTGTAAACAGGCAGCTCCTGGCACAAGGAAGGTAGCCATGAGTATGGAGCAGCTGCCTTGTTTGCTGCACTCTGTTTGATCTGTGCTGTTGTGGACCTTGCAGATCTCCTGGAAATAGCTTGAAAGCAAAAATACAACCGAAGGGGAAGGGGAAGCAGAGGGAGGATGCTGCCTTGAACACCGGTTTTTTGTTATGTACTGACAAGTGGCTGCTGCATTCCAGCCTGAGCGGGGCTGGGTATGAGCTGTACTGGTGAGGCTGCACCTCGAGTGCTGAGTTCAGTTTTGGGCCCCTCACTTCAAAAAAGACATCAAGGTGCTGGAGCGTGTCCAGAGAAGGGCAACAAAGCTGGTGAAGGGACTGGAAAATGCCTTATGGGGAATGAATGAGGGAGCTGGGGGTGTTCAGTCTGGAGAAGAGGAGGCTCAGGGGGGACCTCATTGCTGAGGTTGGGGTTGGTCTCTTCTGCTGTGCCCATAGTGAAAGGATGAGAGGAAACAGCCTTAAATTGCAACAGGGGAGATTCAAATTGGACATTAGGAAAATTTTTTTCACTGTAAAGGTGATTGGGTATTAGAATAGGTTGCCCTGGGAGGTGGTGAAGTCACTGCCCCTGGAGGTGTCCAAGATGTGTCTGGATGTGGTGCTGGGTGATGTGGTTTAGTGGTGATGTAGGTAGGCGGTTGGACTGGATGATCTTGGAGGTCTCTTCCAACCTCGATGATTCTATGATTCTATAAAAAAAAAAGATGAAAGATATGAGAGAGATGCTGTTTGTTTAGGAAATTCTTTTTTTATGAATATAGAGACATGGAGCACTGATCAGAGAGTTTGGCAGTGCAGTAGTTAAGGCTGCTGTTTCTACCATGGTCCAAGTTCGGTTTGCTTACCAGAGATATTTTTGGAAACTATTAAAAACACCTTGTGTCTTCCACTGTTTGAGGGCTATACAGTGGAGAGAGAGAGAGCCTGAATTTTATCTGCCTTTCCACACCAAAAGAAAAGAGATGGCTGTATCCCTTAGTGGAAAGCCTGTATGCATAGACTAGTGGCACTTTATAGTACAAAGCACAAAATTAACTTAAGCTGGCTATAAAATCTTTACAGGATTTTCTTTTGTGCATGTGAGCTTTCCTGTGAATATAAAGCTATAGCTGGATCATCAGGTAGCTTCGCCACTGTCCTGCGTGCGCACAGCGGGCAATGCTGGCGTAATGTCTCTTAGGGATGTCATACCTGGCTAGCTGTACATGTCAAAACTGCCACTGGAGCTCTGCATTAGTGTGAGTCAGGCAGAATGGCATGGTAGGGCAACTGGCTTTGTGTCAGCTTCAGCTGCTCTGGGGTGTGTAGTCACAGGGAGTCATTCAGCAGAAACACTTGACTGCTCATCTCTGCAGTAAATAACATAAACAGTGCAAACGTAGTATACCCAGTGACAGAGTGTGCCAGCATACTTCATTTTGGTTCTTAAAATAACACTTTATGTTTGCTTTCTTATGTTACCAACCCAAGAGGATGAATCTGTCCTGATAAGTAAGCTCAGCTCTCTATCAAGAGGAAGACATTGTCTTTTGAATGTAAAAAATAGTTAATTCTCAAATCTGTAGACATATGCAGAGAGCTGCCCTTTAGCCACATCTTGTCCCATTAATGACCTGCCATCCCAAACCAAACATGCGTTTCCCAGTGGTGTCCTCAGACAGGAAAGAGCTTGCCTTTTATCATGACCTTTGACTACCAGACTTGGAATGACCTCTTGTGGACACATGTGGTTTGCCTCCTATGGGATGAAAGTTTCTGACCAAAAATAGAAGACCACACAGTGATAAAACAAGTACAGTGTAGAGTCTGCTCCCCAGGATTTTAGCCACTGACAATAAGTACCACATACTTCCAGATTTCAGGGCAGAGACATAAAGGAGGTAATCAGTAATACATGAAGTGTGTGTTGACAGGTGAAAGATGACAGTGTACAGCTGTGTAACATTGGTTTAGGTGACAGAGCCGTGTTGCCCTAATGAAAAAGCTGCATTGTTAAGAGAGCCAGCATGGATATCATTACAAACTTTCTCTCTTTACCATTGGTTATGTCAGTACAGGGTGGTCTGTGTTTCTGTTAAATAAGTGCCAGATGCCTGGATGTGAATCAGTTGTAATCAAAGGAGCTTTGTTTTCTTATTATCAGTGCACTGAAGGCTGTCTGAGCCAGATGAATGCTCTCCCCATGGGTAGTAAAGCTGATGAGCCAAGCCTTGTTGAGACAGTGATAAGGTGTACTTACCTTGATAGGCCTTCATTGTGTATTTTAAGGGTTGTACTATGTCTTTATAATGATCTATAGAAGAAGAAGGCTTAAAGCTTGTGTGTCCCTCTACTTCCGAAATCCATCCCAAAGTCTGGTGGCCCAACCATGCCTAACAGTGCCCTCTGACGTTTCTCTTCATACCTTCATCAATGCAGAAGTGTGTTTGCCAACATGAAGCCAGCAGTGCTGTGATAGTGCTCCCTGTCAAGAAGAGCTGCTGCACACGTACAGAGGACTTTTTTTTTCCCAGGGGGTTGAGTGGAGCATTGTCATGCAGTCAGACCTATGGTTTTGGATGCGCAGGCAGGAGTCACTGTAGGAGTTTTACTGAGAGCACACTTGTAAGCAGGCTTTGTTTTGAGCTGGTTTGGATTTTTTCCACTATGAATGTCTTCAAATGTAGTCATGAAGCTGCGGTCCTTAGTGTTTGCTTAAATTCATCCATGAACTGAAAATGCACCCAGGCAGTCTGGAGCCAGCTATGTACCACTGCACATGTAACTGTCTATTGTATAGTTTCTTATGTTCATACCACAGAAATGGCATCAGCAGAGGCCAGATTGCAGGTGGCTATGTTTCTGATGTCCCCTGTCTGACTTAATGTGATTTTTTTTAAGAAAGCAGTTTTAAAGAACTGTTTTTGAGATCATCCACACCTCTTCCCCTTCCTTTCCTGGTACCCCTCCAAAAACTGTCTGCTGTGAGGCTTGCGTTCTGGCAGACAGCTGTTCACAGCACTGCTTGAAAAAGAAGATGTGGTTG
This sequence comes from Aegotheles bennettii, assembly GCA_013398125.1. Taxonomy (NCBI): domain Eukaryota; kingdom Metazoa; phylum Chordata; class Aves; order Caprimulgiformes; family Aegothelidae; genus Aegotheles; species Aegotheles bennettii. Next base: position 57,108 of record VZRW01010369.1, read on the forward strand.
TGTGGAAGAGCAGGGTTTCACTTCAGATAAACCTCATTGCTGTAAACATGGTATGCTGGCAGTCTAGATTTGCTGCTTGTTTGTTTCTTACACTGCAGCAACAGCATGTTCCTTCATTTGCACACTTCTCAGTTACCTTTTGGTAATGCAGTTACCATTTGTGTTGCAGTTTAGCAGTTGTGGAGTTCTAGGTATGTAAATATGTTGCCACATTCTCATATTCTTGAGACATGAAAAAAATGGAGAGAGTTGAAAAGTCAGATAAACGCTTAGTTTTCTTCATACAAAATTGCTGAAAAATTGCAGAATTAGGAGTAATTTTTAAGTAGCTAGCTTTCAAAATTTGTCAGGTTTATATGATTTTGTCTGTTTCTTAGACAATGGTGTTTGTTTTATGCCCTTTGTTCTGCAAACTTACATTCTTGACTAATTCCAGGGAAATCAGTAAGGCTGTCCCATGCATCAGGTATTTTCCAAACCCAGGCTTCTCTTCTCCTTTTGTTTAGAAAATGATAAAACATGGGAACTTCGAGTGTTATCATTCTCGCTTCAAGCCCATGGGTCCAAATGCTACTTGGTGCATAGCATAACTCCTTGATCTACCTGCTTCCTTCATGCCCAGCTGTCTTACTGTCTGCAGGCAGCAGGGCTCTGCTAGCTATACTTGCTGTTGAGCAAAGCCACTGCGTGTGCTCTGGCAAACGTCATAACATGCTCCTGAGCTACCTTCCCGCTGCCTGAATTTGCACATATGTCTGAGTGCTGTCCTCTTGTCCATCTGTGCAATGCAGATGGATGCAAATTGGTTTTGCTGTTTAACAATGGGTGAACTTATTTTATATCATGGTGATCATTTCTTCTGACTTCTTCTAGGTTTTTGAATACTTTCTTCATTGCATAAAAATACTTAACAGAGCATAAGCAGGAGTTTAAAAGTAGAAAGCAGTAATTTTGGATAAAGTCCTTGGCATATAAGCACTTTTATTAAAAATTAAGAGCTCGGTTGTATCCAGAGTGCCAGATATGAAGTGTGCAGAATACCAAATTGGGTTGTTAGGAAAAATGCTTTCTAGCCTTTTGATACTGCATTGTATTCATTGTATATCAGCATGCAATAAAATGTTATGTTCTTTACAGCCTGTAACAATACAGGAAGCAGTGAAAATTGGAATGATAAAATCAAACCCATTGATCCAGAAAAAAACAGCCAAAAACATAAGCCAGTGTTTTTAAAATTCTGGGAGGTTGTATCTATATAGGCAAAAATGTTTTTGTTATTACTTTTGAATTATATTAAAAATAAAGAATTAAAACTAATGTGCAGGCAGCTGTGTTTAAAGTTTTCTGTAAGAAGAGTCCATAAGCATCTGCTTCTTGCATCTCCTGGTTTGGGTATGCAGTATTGAAAGACCGAGTAACTATTGAATGGGTTTGTAGTGATCTAGTTACTTGTACTGTGGTCTTTATAATGAACATCAATTTATTTTTTGTCTTAATCAGAATTTCTACCTGGCAAGCAAAGGGAAGAATGAGAGCAAAGAAATGAATGATAAAAGCAAAGAGGCTTTACTGGAGGTAAGCCAACTTTCTGGGTTGATGATGCAAATGTCACCAAAACTTGGCCATCATCTCAGTCTGTTCTGCTCTGCAACAACAGCATTTAATTCTTTGTGGGCAAATGTGTAGCAGCAGGAAGTTTCGTCATGGTTGGTGTCTTTGTGTCTAGGGTTTAATATGTGGATTTTCCTCTACGTCTGCTGCTCACCATTAAAAACGTAGATTATATCCCCTATCAGAGAAATTAAATGATGGAGAATTATTTTGTTCTTACAGACCCCAACAGTGCCATGAAGCGTTTTTTACTTTGTGTTTCTATGAAGACTAATGCCATGATAACAATAAAAATAGCGTTATACAAATATGAATAAAAGAAACAGCTGTGCCACATGCTTAGTCCAGCCCTCATGACTTTGTATTGTTAGTAAGGTTGATCAGTAGCGAACAGTTATCTTTTGGTTTAGAAGCAGATGTCCTTCTCACTACCTCAAATTATTAGCTGTACTGCAACAGAAAAAGAACCTTTACACTTTTTCCAGAAAGTCTGTTTAGCCTCTTGCCTTTCCTGCTGAAGTTTTACTTCAGTTGTATGTTTGAGAGAGAAAAATCCAGAGCTATATGGAAGAAAAGATTATCACAGTTCTCCTGGCAAACATTGTGACTTGGGTAAAAGTTCACAAAGGAAATGCTGTTCTCAGGTGAATGAAGGTTCTCATTTCAAAACTAGTGCATCTCACGAAGGCACCAGATGTCAACCATCAGAAGTCCTGGTAAATTCCAAATAAAAGCATTAAGTGATAAGTGTGTTGGCATCAAAAATTATCCAACAGTTGGTTCTTTAAGCAAACAATGAAGTATATTTGCTTAAACAGTGTTGTAAATGCTGGCATGTATTTCAAAGTGAAAGCAGAGATTGCGGGGGACTTTCTTCTTTAGGTTTTTTTTTTAGAACTCTTAGAGAAGTCTCTAAAGATTTTCTCTACAGAAATGCTTCTCTACCGAACACAGAGATACAGCAATGGAGAAAAAACAACAGCAGGCATACCAACCATTCTGTTTTATTGCCTTCACCAAGCTCTTCTATGTTTAGTTAAAACCTTTTGTAGGTTTTTGCTTGATCCATTAGAGAATGGAGGTTTTGCAAGCCTTCTTTTCCAATGTGAGCACCCAACTTGCATGGCTGAGTTATCACATTAGCTTAGAAAAGTTTCCTTTGCCTGTCTAAGGTGTTCATCTCCCTGGTAGCTGCATTCCCCATGTTCATATGTTCACTGTCACAGGAAATATCTTTATTTTTCAAGGGAGCATTTTTCTGCTATTTATTAATACAGTTGTGCTTACATCAATTTATTTTGTGCATTATTATTCTTGTTGCACAGGAAAGCTTCTGTGGGACATCTGTCATTGTGCCAGAGCTTGAAGGGGCCCTTTATTTAAAAGAAGATGGAAAAAAGTCCTGGAAGAGGCGTTATTTTCTTCTACGAGCTTCTGGAATTTATTATGTACCCAAGGGAAAAACCAAGGTCAGGAAGCCAAATAATCCTTTTAGCAATAAAACAATTCATGGAGGTGAAAGGGAAGAACTCCCAAGGTGACATTTTTAAGAGCACTCTCTGGTGCATCTGAGAGGGTTGGTTTAGCTTTGACTACACCACTTGTGCAAATATTCGAATGTAGTCGCTGAATCCTGTCACGTTTCTCTTCTTTTGATTTCTATGGATAGATAAAAGCATTAATGAATTAGCACTCCTTCGGAAGTCAGTAGGGGAAAGAAAAACAGTGCAGCCAGCACCCTTCAGTTGGTGTTAGACTGCCAAAATGCTTCAGCATTATATGGGTTCCCTGTGGAAGAATATTTTAAAAGTTCTCAAGTAAACTAATTTCTTATAACAAAAAAGTTGAATTTTACTTTGTTTGATACTGACTTTCTGCACCAATAGCCAGCATGCAGAAATGCTATACATTTTGTCCTGCAGTGATCTTTACCTAGAGAATGTGTTGTAGCTCTTAAGGCTTCTTAAGACTGCCCTTTGTGTAGAAAGAAGTGAGACAGAAGCATTCGCCTGACTGAATCAAATGCACTGACATTTAGTATTGCAGAGTTATTAAAGAGTCTGAATTGCCAGCACTGGAGAAGTAAAGGGGTCCTGGACATGTTGCACATAAGGGTGGCTGGCTTCTCATTTTAGGGATTTTGTTGTTTTGGTTTTTTTTATATTCTGAAAACCACTTCTGTTACCTTTTACAGCTCTGCTGATGCTTCGTATTTGAAAATTCTGATGCTGCTAATGGAGCTATACTGTTATGTTTTGTGCTGTGAAACTGAACTGTTCCACTTATTCCCTTACTAAATTACAAAGGAAAAAAAAATAAAATTGATAGCTTGTAAAGGAATGCCATGCTGCTATTCCAGTGAGCTGTTTAAACCAAATCTCAGTGAAACACAGATCTAGAGTATCTCGCTGCTTTCACAGCAATTTATTTTGACTTTACCTGACCCTGAGTGAATGGCTTTCAGTCCTCAAAACATTTTGCACACACACAATATCCTATCAATTAGGAACCAGAATGCTATTTTGAAAGCACTTAAGATGGAAAGAGTATAAGAATAGTCAAATGAAAAGTCCATCTTGGACATTTCCTTCTTGCCTTGTAGCCATTCTTTAAAATGGTACCACGATCAACTGTTTGCTTCTGCCTCTGTAGGAGCCTTCAGCAAAAGGACGCGTATGTCCATGCCTCAGCCATTCCAGAGAAAGTCAAGTCTCTTAGTTCAAACTGGTGTTTAATGGCGATTTAAGTTAGTTAATGGACTCTGCATTGGAACAGCTGAGGCTCAGGTATACATGTCTTTTGTAGGGACAGTAATCTCGGGTAGATGAAGCAGGGTGCAGTGAGGGTGCTAAACATCTTTAAGCACTGCAGCATAATTCAGTAGAGCTCTTCAGTCAAAGCCCTTAAATTATGAGAGTTCATCCCATGTCAGGGTGGTGTGAAGAGTGCACAGGCACCTTGCTGCAATAATTCAGTTGTGGTTGGAGTGATCTTTCATTGAGGTATAGAAACAACAGTTGGTGGATAATAATATCTTCAGCTGCTGCAGCTGCTTTGAAATTCATCATGTAATCATGTTTTCTCTTACAAAAAGGAGTCTGGCATACCTTTGGCGCTTCATGTTGGCTGTAAAATATATTGCAAACCTTAAAATGCAGGGACAACTTCAGATAGTTTCACACATGTGCTTTTGGTGTTTTTTGTTGTTTGGGGTTTTTTTGTTAACAAATCAGGCACCAGCCAGCACTGCTGTCCTAATTTTTTTCTTCAGCATTACTTTAATTATATCCCATTCAAAAACATGCTGTTAATGGACAAGGTCACAAAACAAAAGAATCAGAATTGCAGATACAATTTTACAATTTGTTTCTGTTAATTGTGTTGCTTTGTCATGTTAACATTGCAGAAATACTAGCAATAAGTGTCTTTGTCCCTTGCATTAAAATTTGTTCCTGACTTCAAAGAAAATAACAACTGCATTCATTTTGGTCCTAATTGTCATTACCTGGTTCATAAAGGAAAGGAAGAACTCATTATACTACGTGGATTTAAGCACATTTAGGAGCTTACAGTGTTGGGAAATCCTTGGTCCACACAGTCAATGACAAAATCCATGACATCTGCTTCAGGGGAAACAAGGGAGAGAGAGAAGCCCCGTCTACATACAGTATGGAGTGTTTCCTCACTCCACAAATCTTACTTGCAAACTCAATTTGTAAATATATTCAACTCAAGTGCGTATTGAAAGTACCAGAAAGAATGAGAACGGCATAGAATAACCATCATATGTGGGAATATGACCCAATTCTTAGGGGTAGAGAGGGGTTGTGCTTTGTTTTTTTCTTTTTTCTCTTTTTCACAATTTCCTGATTTCTCAGTTTAGCCAGCAGTGACCATGTGACACAGCCATTTTTGCATTTTCACCTAAAGGATGATAGAAGTTGTGCTTTGCACGCAGAATTCTGCACTGAGAAGTGTGCTGGCAACAGAAACCCTGTTACTTTAGCAACACATTGACCAAGAAAATATTATGATAAACAGAAAAGGAATGATTCCAGGAAATCAGAGAAAATTCAAAGCAAAACAGATGAAATGTGTGTTTATTTGCTGATGAGAGTTTGTCTGTTACAACAAGCTCCCAAAGCAATTTAGAACCCCAAACCTTCTTTCTCCACTGAGAATTGTAAGGTTGTGGTTGCAAGGCCTATATCTATTTTACTGAAGTTATTTCTTACTGGAGTGTTGAATTTGCTCTTATTAGCCATAAGCCAAAATTTTCACATAAAGCAATAAAGCACAGCAAAACCAGAACACCAGTAAAATGTTGCACTGTGTTATATATTATTCCTAATATGTGTGAACCCTCTTCCAATTGGTAGTTTAAGAATCCACACAGTTAAAACTCATCTTTCTTCAGTCAACTTCCTGACAGTTAAAAAATAAAAAGCATTGTCATTCATGCGCTTGCAAAAAGTCCTACTAATTTGTTTCACATCGAAATTCAATTTGTTCTAACAATTATCTGCTTGGTTTTCATTTGTAGACATCACGGGATCTGGCATGCTTCATTCAGTTTGAGAATATGAATGTTTATTACGGCTCTCAACACAAAGTGAAATATAAGGCACCAACAGATCACTGCTTTGTCTTAAAGGTAATATACAAGAAAAATAATTTCTGCAAATGTCACACACAGGTTCTCTCATATGTAAACATATTTAAGGTTGAACCCCTAGGTACTCTGATGATAGAATACGTCCTGCAAAGTCATGTCTATCTTCTGCTTTTCATTGTTGATCAGCAATATACCTTTAGAACCTTAATTTTAAGGACTGCTAGTCCTGAGATATATGTCTACACTGCATCTATACAGCTGTCTTCAAAACAAGCTGAATACGCTTCCAGTGACTGTTCAGGTGACTGGACACATCTGTACAAATGGCACACAAGGCAGATGTATGATGAAGACTGGCAGTCGCTAGTGTTGATGGTATGAGCACTATGGACTATAACTAAAAAGTATGTCTACTTTTTATTTGCAGTGTAGTCATACCTGTTGAATGGTTTGTTGAACTGAGATGCAAATCTTGCACAAACAGACATCTCAGGTGGCGTATTTTATTGCATAGCTGTTTGTGGCAGAAGGGCAAAAGACATTGTTCATCCACTCATGAAAATCAGTTCTTGCTGTTGAAGTAAGTATCTCATTGCTGCCTCTCCAGGTAATAGCACTGCAAATAGGCTGGGGGTTCTGCATTCCCCGCAGGAAAGGAAAAGAAGCCCATGCTTTTCACATAGTTCAGATAGCAGAAATGAAGCTTTGAGGTTGCAGTAATTAGGCCTTGCTTGCTATCTGCCAGTAATGCAGATTGTAGAATACAATGGGATTACTGTGCGCGGGACAGAAGATAATCTTGTTGCTGCTTCTCTATTTAAAGGCCTGCAGTGCAAACAAGATATTAGAAAACACAGTATCCTGCCAGCTCAGAAAAAAGTGCAGGAAACATTCACATCAGAGGTCAGTTGTAACACCATATTTCTGGCTGTAGCTGCACACTTAAAGCACTTTTTTATTCAGTTTCAAAGCTAGTCTAATTTACACGTGGCCAAGCAGTAGTGGTTTATAGACCCAGACTTATTTTCTGAAGCAGATGTATCTAATTAATACAGATGAGCAGTTTTAATACTATAGTTCTCCACAAAATGCTCTGCAAAAACCACTTTATCCATTTTTGTAAAACAGAGGTGAGCCTTCTGAAGTTAACAGGTAAGCAAAACCACAACTTCTAAATGAAAAAAAAGGGGAAAAGGGGGAGCTGATTTAAAAAATAAGGGGAAACTGATTTTTTTAAATAGATGACTGGTTTAAGAAGTAAGTGACTAATATCAGTTACTCACATTCTGTTCAGATGAATATAGAAGCAAAATTTTTAGAGTGTATGTAGCAATGTGTTTAACTGTTCACAATGATTAGGAACACTTTCTGGACTTACTGCTATCTTTTGTGAAAAGATGTATGCTATAAATAAGAACTTACACAAAAAAAAGTCACGACTCAACTAAAATTCTTGCTTTATTGGATGTGCGATGTTAGCACTGTACCCTCAACATGAAGGGAAATGTGAAGAACAAGATCAAAAGCTCACTAGGGAGTGCTTTATGTGTAAGAGGCTTATAAATTTATGAAACCTATTTAGCAAAACTGTTTGCTCTGATGCTTCTAAAATGTGTTTGCGATATACTAGAATAAACATCATATTGATAAGATCATTATATCCAAGTAACGCTACTTAGTGATGAATAGCTTATGTTATAGTGGCTGTTCCTCCTTTTAATTCCCACAAATCAGCATTTGGTAGGTTCCTGACTGACTCAGTTTCAGACTTGACTTCTTTTAACAGCTGTCTCTTGCAGTGACTGGAGTTGGTCAGGAAGTATGGGCAAGTATTGATACCTTAAAATCTTCTGTTGTTTCAAAAGTAGAAGCCTCCCACTTAGGGTGGCTTTCTGAGGGTGGTGCAATGAGAGTTTCATATTTACAATAATTTCTGTACAGTAATTTGAAGGGATGCAGCTGAGATGAGTTCTGATACAGCCTTCTCTTACCTTGGGAGGTTGGAGCTGAGGACGTAATACATCTTGAGATCTGTGGGCTGAGGAAAGGAGCAAGGTTAAATGTCGGTCTCTCTGATTGGATGCTTGGTGACACAAAAGTGTGTGGACGGGAACACAGAGCCATTTATTACACTTAGTCACATTTTGTTCCTGTCTGGTTTTATATGGAAGTTTCCCAGAAGAAAATATTTCTCTTCCTGAGAGACACTTGTCCTGAGATGTCAAAGGAAAATAAACCATCATCCTTAAGATATTTCTTATTCTGCCATATTTTGAGAATAAAGTCCTCAAGACGAAATGACAGTACTTTTGCAGACAGGTGCAGTGAGCAAATGACAGTAGATTTAATGGGTAAACATTGTTTTTATTCCACTGGTAGTCTGGTAATTTTGAACGAATTTGGATGCCCAGCTCAGTCCAAGCCAGATGGAAAGTCAAGTCTGCACTGCTGCGTCTTCACAGGTCTTCCATTCCCTTGTTTGTGCCTCAGGACAGTGAGCTCTGCAGAGGTTCCTTTCCATTTACTTGTTTGTGTTGGCTGCAGGAGATTATCTGTTTTTAAAGCAAAGGAGGGAAACTAATTGGAAGAGTGGCAGTTCTGGTCCACGCTAGCTGTTCACAGACGGTGGCAGTAAATCAAAGGAGATTTTCACATTTTGGAAAATAGGTTAGTCTGCAGCCTTTATTAGCTCCAGCAAGCTGTAACACCACTGGGAAAGTTTTTGAATAATAGCATATCACTACATTTTAAAGAATTGTTGCTTTCTGAGGACGCCCTTAGGAACTGCTGTGTCAAAACAGTGAGCAATCAGTCATCAGCCAAGTTACCTGCTCTACTGTATTCAGGAGAAATGCAAGGACTTAGCAGCTTCAGCAGTATCTTGCTTCTGTGCTAGGTAGAAAATCCTGCTGAATTCAGACCCAGACATAATTTCCCAGCTTTAAGCATTGAGTTGAAAAAATACTGTATCTATTTCTGACTGGTTAGGCTAATTGGTGTCCTTACTTCAAGGACAGGGGAAACTCCCTTTGTTCATTCAAATGGCAGCAAATGGCCAGTGAGGTGGGCTGATTTGGAGTTGAATATGGCCTCATTGAAGGAAGCATCCCTTCTTTTCCTCCAGTCCCCATTTGAATGATGAGCCTTCTAAACAAATAACTAGGCTAAACCCAGTAGCATTTGTACATGCCTTCAAAGGTCCTGTCTCATATTAACAGGGAGAAAAGGTAAAACATTTATTTTTGCCTCTACTCAGCCTTGGTCATCTTTATGGTGTGACTTTATGGAGGGAAGAGCCCTCAAGATACTATAAGAATGAGCAGAGGTTTCCTGCCATTTTAGTGTCTGTGTGCCAGGCACCACCAAAAATTTATGGGAAAGAGGAACCCTATAACTAATGTTAATCACAACCCCGGTGACTTGGTTTTAGCTAGAACAATGAGATTTCTCAGGTTGTCTGACACTGCCCTGAACTATGTGGACTTCTGCCTCAAAGTCTTCATGACATTTCTTTATTGCTTCACCTTGATCTCTCTAAATGGGATAAGGTCTTTTTCTCCAGTTTCTTCTCTTAGGCTAAAGTCAAGTGAGGGGCTCGCAGAGACAGTGAGCCTTTGGTCCTAGTGCCTGTCCCAGCTAACATGCCTCCCATCGCCCGGAGCTGGGAGCTCTCTCTGTCCTGTTTCTTTTTTAATCTAGCCATTTAATTTGGACTTCAGTGGTCATACCTGGGTTACTTAGCTGCTGTTGGCTTGGGTACTGGTGTTACTGTAGCAACAATCAGATCATGCGCATCGTGGGCCAGTTGCTTTGACACTTAGCCAGAAGCCGGGGTAGGTTTTACAGCCTGTGATGTTGGAGCTGCCCCTAGACTAGCTAGTTCAAATACAAATGTTCTTGTCTGCAGATCCATCCTGTAGGATATTCCTCTTACAACTAGAGAAGCATGATGTGTTGTTAGTGCTCCTTGCCTATCATTCCTTCCAACTACATCAGCACCCCATTGTACATACTGTAGCTCAGATCAAAAAGGGGATGTATTTTCCTTATTTGTTAACCATAAGGGCACAGAGGAGATAAAGGGAGAAAGGATGGTGTGCCAGAAACAATTCAAAAGCACATCAGAGTCTCTACCAGCAAGAGAGAAAACACTTTGCAGAGCTTAGTCAGGAGTTTCCCTTCAGGATGATTCAGGAAACAACTGCAGTAACTGAACAAAGCAGTTGCTTCCTCATATCAGCCCCTCTCAGGCAGCAGAAAGCCCAGCTGGTACCAACTGAAAAGAGCACAGCTGGCTGGTTGGTGTCAGAGAGCAGGGTCACCTTTAGCTGTCCCTGTGCAGCAAATCAGAAACGAGGTTGCTGGGGCCTGAGGATGAAAGTGCAGCCTGGCACAGAGGCACTGATGAAGTAGGCTTTCAGGAATCTTTAGGCTTTGGGGCAACTATAAATCTTGAAGAACTGTTATATTTCCCAGTGGCTACTTGTTCTGTGCTGAGCTGTAACCTTCTTAAACTGAATGGTTCAATACCACCGCTAAACAAGCCTTCCTCCCTCAAAGGAAGTCCCACGTTTTAAAAAAACCAAAACAAACAACACAAAGAACTCTCAACATATTGAAATAGAGCGTCTGAATAAAAGAAATACTTTTGGGTCCTGTAAACATGCAGATTCTTTCAGTTTTCTACTCAGCCTAAATGTAATGCTTACAAAAATGTAAAGATCCCACCCTTCACTTTGACATCAGGTAGAGTCTTTACTTAGTAGACACCTCCATATGCAGAAAAGAGGAAAGAGCAGCCAAGTGTGAAAGAAGCCCCTCACTCAAACCTGCATCTGTCAAGGTCAGATCTGTCCCTCTGTTCCAGGCAGAGGAGGCAAGAGAGGGCAGCAGCACAGCTCTCCCCACCACCCTGCGGAGAGTGCTGGCTGCTCCTGGGAGACAGCGGTGAGGGAACAAAAAACCTCTCTCCTTCACAGAAAGAGTAATTTCAGACAGAGCACACAGCACATGTGCAAGTTGAAGTGGTTTGGTTCCTCACAGTTGCTTTTTCATTTGCAAATGTGAATTTGTATGCATAGATTCCCTGTAGATCTTCTCTTTCATCATCTACATGGGAAACGCTGTGAAAATGGATGAGACCTTTTGTGATTTATTTCACATTCTGAAGCTGAAAGCCCTCATAAGCAGGAGATTCCACTGTGAAGGAAGGGATCTGCTCATCGTGATAGCGACAGCATCCATTGCACTGAGCAGAAACTGTGAACGTAATGTTTGTTTTGTGCATTAAGAGTGTCTGCGTACGTGCACACACACATTTGTCCAGGAGCTGGTTTTGTCACACCATGCTGAAAAATCTTTCAAAGCCGACAAACAGCAAGGTAATCTATATGCAAATTTGCTGGTTTAGTCAGCCTAATGTGCCTGTGACAAAGAGTGGATTTAATTATAGTTTATTGGTGCTGGTTGTGCTTGAGTAATCTGAAGGTAATGGTGCATAATGCTGAATTAATCTAGGATGAAAAAAATTGGTTTCCTGGGGATAAACTGAGACAAAGGCAAATCATCCTCTATTTCCACAGCTGGGTACATTTTCCTGTGCAGTCTAAACAGCTAAGTTTTCCTGGTGTCATTTGGAAACTTTAATTTTTTAAAGGAATTGCTAATGATCCAAAGAATTTTGGAAGTAAATTTTCAGGAAGAATAGTTTCTGTTTGCAACAGTGGCATCATTCTAGCAGGTAATTTGGTATTTAGTTGATCCGCTCCCGATTCCCTCCTCCCTCAGACCCAGTATGCTCCACTGCAGACTGAGTCATCTACATAATGCATTCAACACAATGACAGTTAAGGTAGAAAGTGAGAATTAGCAGTGTTTGAGATAGAAGCTGGTAGGAAAAAGATGTAGAACAAGTGGCTAGTGCAGGAAATGAGAGAGAACAGGAGATTTTCTATTTCTTTATGTAAAAGACTTGAAAATTGTTGTGTTAACACAAATGTTTCAGATAAATATTTCAGAGTAAAATTCATTTCTAGATAAACCAAAAAGGCAAAAGCAGAAATACCTTTTATTACAGAACACTTTCAGAGATGTGGAATTACAGTCATAGCACATGCACACCATTTTGCAAGATTAATGCATAAACTATGGGAGGAATAAGGACAGAGAATTGACAGTGAGAAACGGTATGTAATAGCTTTGGAAAATACTATTTACTGCATAATGCAGTCCTTTTTGGTTACAATGGCTATTACATATATTTTTTATGACTTAAAAAATTTGCCTCAGTCATTAGAGAAACGTAGGTCAAAAGAATAAGTTCCTTATAATCGGGCAGTTACTGTTTTTATCTGTACAGTTCACACTTGTCTTCAAAAGATCAGTTAAGCCAGATCATCTTAATGCAAGGAGTGCATAGCATCAGAATTTGTCCATGTTTAATAGTTGGCAGCAAATCTGAACCATTTCAGTGTGATTTTTGAAAGGTGCTGGGTATTGTACTTGCAGTCATGAGAGCCAAAGGAGTCTCAGCTTTTCTGAGAAGCAAGCTCAACATAGCACAAGTTCATCAGTAGAAGATAAAGTATCCCAAAACATTGACCATTTTGTGAAAATTTGGCCTAAAGCCAAAGCTTTTGATCCAAAGTTAGTCACTCTTTATGCTTCTGGCTATTGTTTCTGCCTCAGAGACTGAGCAATGATCCATATGTTTTGGGGCAATGAATCCAATGAGATGCCTGAATAACTTCTTACTTTTCATCTTCAGTGTTGGAAGAAGGCAAAGCAAAAGAACATTTTATTGGGATAATCTCTAATTTCATGCACACATGGCCTTTAGTCATTTGTTTTGGCTCAAACCATAAAAACCACATCGTTCAGTTCCCATTTCTTCAGGTTTTCAATGTGTTCTATCTTTTTTCCCTTAGGCAAAGAGTTTACTTTATATCTGAAAATGTAATCTGTGCACAAGTATTTTTAAACCTCTCCAGAAAATAAGCTCTTTATATTCAAGGGCTTCGGCTTTCTTTATCTCTGGACAGTTGATACTTGTAGAGGAGCCAGTGGGTCAGAGAACACTAGATTCTGTTCCAAACCTTTTCAGTACTTTTCCAGGTGGAACACGGCACATCCTTCTGCAGCCTGACATTTGAGGTGCTCAGGCCTTAATAAGTAACTGGACAGGTGTCCAACACTTCCAAAAATCAGGGCAAATGATACAACTGATTCATCATTATTCAGAGTTTTGACATCGACAGAAAAAGAAGTTCACTGCAGTCAACTTACGTTGCATTTTAATACATTGTATTATTTCAAAGCACTGTCCCATTTTTTTAGGTGAGAAAAATTCTGGAGTCCCTTTCTACTTGCATATCACCACTTTTCATTTAAGCTGTGACTTCTGGGGTGGTTGCTTTTTAAACAGTTGTCTTTCATAATTCATTTTGGTGCTGCCTGATTCAGAGGCAAAGGTGATAAACCTTTCCAGAGGAGATGTTTTTGCTTTGCTGTCAGATGATTTTAATGACCTTTTCGGGACACAGTATGCACCATGTAACTACATAATTCATCTGTCACTATGTGTGAGACATGTAGGCTGTGGCATACTGACATTAGTGTTGCTTTACCTAAAAATACAGTATTTCTCACAAGACTGTTAGCCTCACAGAGGAGTTATCACAGGGACTATGAATCTAGTTTAGCAAAACCAGACTTGTGTAATAACTACAGCTCCTTACGTGTGTGTGCTGTCCTAAATAACTCTCCTGAGACACAGGAGCTGTGAAAGGAGGAAGTTGGTTCACATGGATCTTCACACCAAATCATCATTTCCAGGGACTTTCAGCTGCCAGATTCTTCTCTGAATTGATTATCCTGAGTTGGCATTTTTATGTATTATCTGATAGATTTTGCATGTGACCTGAAGTTTTTAGTGGAGAGCCAAGCTTGTAAAGGTCATGTTGACAGCAGAGACTTCTGCCATTTGTACTATCAAGGTAATTTCACTGTGGCACAGTCCTTCCCAAGTGAGCAGGCTGCTGGAGTGGGGTGTGATGGTTCTCAGCTGAAACATTATACCTTCCTATTCAAAGTAGTATGCTTCGTGCATCTAAAAACCACAGGAAGCCAAATGCCTCCACCTGAGCCACTTCCTAATAATCTTTTACAGGTATAAACCTTTAGTGTAAAGCTTGGTGCTGCTGGTGTTTGGTTCCATGGTGTGACCTTGCACACAGCTATAGCTACACCTCTGCACTGGCAGCAGGCAACAGTTCTCTTTAGACCTGATCCAAAGCCCAGGAAATGTAATGGGGATATTTCCAATCAACCTCAGTAGGCTATGGGTCCAGTACAAAGTTAGGTTTTATGTGTCATTGGTAACGTTATCCATAAAAAGACAGCTAGTGCTGGAGCTGCTTCTGGAAAAGTGAGAGCCAACACAGTTCTTAGCTGTTACAAAGCAAAGGTACAGAGTGCCTGCGTGGCGTTGAGGTGTTCAGCCTTCCTTATGAGAGCCGGCTGTTCAGCAGCTTGCTAGTTTGGTCCCTAATTGACAGAATGTACTTGTGACTCTGCATTTAATCATGGTTGCTGATTGGAGTAATTTAATCAAGAAACTGATTGGGATAATTTGGAATAAGCCCCACTGGTGGATGTCAGTAGTTAAGATGGATTGCCCAGTGGAGACAACAGCTAGTAGAACATAGGGTAGAGGGTAGGCAGTAAATAACTCACACATAGTCTGGCACAGGACACTCTAGCCTTGCTCACTTAACAGTTCCCTCTCAGCTTACAAGGATGGTGAGAACCCCCCAGTCTCAAAATATTCATAGACAGGGTAAGCAGTGAGGTGAGGAAGCTTGCTGATGATTCCACATTATTCAGATCATTGAGGAAAGGGCAGACTGAAGAATTCTGTAAGGCTGTTATGAGGCTGAGGTTTGGGGCAATAGGATCATAAATAACATACAGTCCAGGTATACACATAGTAATGTGCATAAGGAAAAAAGTGATCAAAACTTCACCTGTGAAATTACTAATTTTCAGCCAACCTGTACCATTCAGGAGCAAGATGCTGATACAGTGTATAACTTGATGAAAGCTTTGTTTCAGTGCTCAGTGGTGGTCAGATATGTAAATCAAGCATTAGGAATTATTAGGAAAGGCATAGATGATAAAACAGTAATTGTTGCCATACTGTGGCAGAAGTCCATGATTTCCTCTCACCTGTGCAGTTCTGGTCCTCTCATCTCAAAGAGGATATAATAAACTTGGAAAAGGATCAAGAGGAACAGCAAGGGTAAGCAAGGTAAGGAATGACTAACTTGAAGAATGACTGCAGAGACTAGAAACCTGTAGGCAGGAAAAGAGGCAGCTGGCCAGGAATATGATGCAGAGATCTAGGCTCGGGAGTGGCATGGAGAGGTCAGCATTTCAGTGGCTCTTCCAAAACAAGGAAGTGGTTCTTCCTAGACTGTGTAGCAGACCTGGTAAAGTTGTTGCTGAAAGGTGTAGATGCCAGAACTGTCTCTGGGCTCAATAAAAAGCTGAAGAAGTACTTGAGGGAGAAATCCATTGAAGAACCTAAATACGGAGAAACCCCGTCCAGCTCAGAAAATCCCCTGACCCGAAAATAGTTGTAGTCAGGAAGAGTACAGAGCAGGAAGTGTCATGTGTGCGTGTCTTGTTCTTTGTCTTCCCTCAGTGTCCATTCTGGTCACTGTCAGAGTCCAGATGCTGAGTTCAGGGACCTTTGATCTGACACAGTACAGGTGTTCTTGTGAAACTGGTGTTTCTGTAGGATGCCCCAGAGTAGAGGTCTGCAGCAGATGGCCATGGCAGGGCTGTGGCTGTGCAGCACGGTTACCCAGCTTGCTCTGTGCCATGTCCTCCTCTTCCCTGGTCTATGTAGTATGCACTTTCTTCCAGATGTTTGCATGAATTATCTGTTAAATTATAGAACTCTTTTTTTTTTCTTGTGTTAGAAAGTGTTGGTAGGTGTGGTGTTTGAGAATGAGGGGAGATATGTAGACCCACTGGAATTCCTTGTCATGAAAAAGGGAAAAAAAAATCCTTGCATTTTTCATTTTTGAAAGCTTTGGGTGCCATCTGCTGGGTTCGGTAGGACCTTACACACTGGGACAAAATCGCTAGTTGCTGGTTACAAAGTGCTTGAAGAACTGAATTTACTCAGGGTTGCAGTGCCTTTGTTGTACCCCCTGGTTCTTTTTGACTCTGTTGGTGATAAGATAACACAGGTCTGTGGGAGGTACTCTGCCACACGGAGAATTGCCTGCTCACAGTTCCCTTTTAAAGATACCATTCAGACTGAATTCTCTGATGATTTTCACTGTGTTTGGTCACATAATGGAGAAATGGTGGAAGGAAATGAGGTTTGTCAGGTGTTGTGTGCTGGCCACGTATTGCAGTAGCGGAGCTCACTCTGAGCAGTGTTCAGGCTGTCAGAGGCTGCCAGAGACAGGGACAGGCAGACGATGGGGAGCTGGAGGAGGCTGTTTGTCCAGGGCCATGGTTACTACCTGTGTTTAATACATGGCATAGGTGTATAGCAGCAAGATACAGCCCTGTACATTAATCTGGGTGGAGGGGAAGGGGTGGTGTGAGCCTACCAGGTGGGTGAGGCACAGGTCTGTGGGGTGGGCATGGTGCCTGCTCTGCAGTTAAGGCACCTGGTGGCAGTGAGCTGGCATCTCTGGGCTTGCAATGAGAGATGTCGCTAGCTTTCACCTTGGGAGTGCCCAAGAGCAAGATAATAGAATAAGGTAGCCATGGGCCCTTCCAGGGAGCTGAAGAGGACTTTGCATAGTCGTCATCCAGGGGAGATGGCCAGCCATGTGTTTGCAGAAACATGGCAAACAGTATGGCCTGTGCGAGCAGCCAAGTTCAAACATGCAGGGAGCTGTAACGCAGTTACCAGCAGCACTGCCTTGGAACACGTCTGTCACTGTGAGACCCCTCAAGAGTAATATCCCTTTGTATTTTTCTTCCTCACAGTTTTCTCCCTGATGTGTTTGTTCTTGCTCCATAATTTGATGATACAGGGCTTTGGCGGCAAGACTGGCTTGTGTGGTCCCATCCTCTCATCCATCCCTTGCTACTTGTCTTCTCCCCAAGCCATAGTGCCCCTTTTCCCCATGCAGTATGTGAGGCCATGCTGCATTCTGCTGAGTTTAAAAAAAATAAACCAAAACCACAGAATGATGAAATGGGTTATATTTAACCCAGACCAGTTCCTCTTTGTTTCAAATCACAATGTGGCCTCATAAACAGTTGGGTCATCACAAGCAAGGGAAGCCTGGTGTCTGCAGTGCTACAGGAGGAGCACAGACACATGGCTGAGGAGCAAGACCTCCATATTCAGCTCTGCTCTTGAATCCCTGGATCACCCAGCTGTGGCCAGGGTTTGGCCTCCACACTGGGGATGCCCCGGCCACCAGCAGGGATCTGCAAGGAGATGCCTGGTGCCTACATGAGCCCTGGGCTGGCAGGCTGCTCACAGCGCTCTGCACTGTGAGGGATCTTGCTGAGTTCCTCACGCGCAGTACTGCTGTGCTTGGGGTTGACAGTATGTAGAAAACCAGAGTCCTTGCTGCTAGGTGGGGATATGCTTTGAATTTCCAACTGTCCAGGCCAAAAAGAGAGTGGTTTGACAATAATGAATCCTTGGAGCATATTTGGCTGCTCTTCTGTGCATTCACAAGATTTCACTAACTGTGCACCTGTAATTTGTAAGAATATAAATGGAAATGAACACATAAGTGAGGGATAATGAAGCCTTTTCCTTTGGTTTCATTCTTTTCCTTGCGTATCAAGTGATGGCAGTATATTATTCCATCCAAGCGACTAAAGACTTACAGCCTTCTCTGCTGTAGCAGAGGAACCAAATTCCTGCAGAGTCTTGGAGAGGATGTTCAGTCTCGGGCCAGTAGGCAGCCTGGCATTTGGGTGATATTTGAGTGGCAATGCGACATCACCACATACCACTACTCCACTGATCAGCAAGGAGGAGAGATCCTAAATTATGTCCAAAAGAACAAAAAAGGTTTAAAAATCATAAAGGTTCCTGATACAAACAAACAAACAAGATTATTTCTGATGGCTTTGCATTTTGAATGATCCTCTCTAGAACATACGGCAGTATTGCAAAACTGTTGGCAAACAACAAGAGTAAAACGGAATAAAAATGTAAAGGAAGAAAGCTATAACTAGGCCTAAAGAAAGACAAACAGATAGAAGGAAAAATCTGTTTCAACTGAGAGTTTATACTTAAACAAATTTAACATACTCTTTGAAAACTAATTATGTTCAGCATTTGATCTGGATGCCTTACAGATGACAAACCACAATGAGAAACAGACTTCCTTCCAGTGTTTATACATTGAGTACCTTGAACCATGGCATTTGTAGACTTCATTGAACTCTGCATTAGTATTAGATTTCTGTAGCCCTTGAATTCATATTACAATGCATTAAAATTATTTCAAGCAAATACTGCCAGTGGCAACTCATGTATAGTTTGTAGTCACCATCTTTTTTATATTTTCTTATACTCTATTTTTGCTGCTTCTTTGTTTGTCCAAGTCATCTTCAGGTTAACATGATGTCAGGCAGTGTTCTCACCGAGGTCACTGTACAGTGTCTTCACACTTTCTTATAGTGACTTGATTTCTGTGATTCTTACCTTATGAATCAATATCTTTCAGCACCCCCAGATTCAGAAGGAGTCACAATATATCAAGTACTTATGCTGCGATGATCAAGCAACACTGCATCAGTGGGTAACAGGAATAAGAATTGCCAAGGTAAGATTAAAAGTAAATTTAGTTAAATGTATTTTCTGTAAAATCCTGTCTTCCTCAGGTTGACTGCCATCACCTCAGCTAGAAATACTGTGACAATAACAGACATGCGTGCTAATTTTACCATAGAGAGAGCAGAAGGGCATGATTAGGATGGATTTGCTGAATGTTCCTGTACCCTGGTTCTCAGCTTGTTTTACTCGCTAACACGAGGGTGAATTCTGTAGCTATAAAAACTCATGTACTCATAAAACTCATTCCAAAGTTAACTGGCATAATAATAGTATGCTGTGGCTAAAGATGGGCAAGCGCTGGTCAGTCCAGCTGTGACATTTTTCAGACAGCTCAAATGGTTTGCCTCACCCTCTTCAAAAAGATACAGATTCACAGACCATTTCAGTTTGCACAAAATACTGAGTGAGGTGGATTTATACATAGCCCAGTATACTGGCTGTGCCTGGCTACACAGACCCACTCCTGCCAGATATATATTATTTTCTGCCAGTTCTGTTGCAGGGTGACATCCAGCAAAGGTATGGGGTGAACATTTTTGTGTCTTGCACTGACAGAGCCGTTTGCTGTAGAGCCCAGGATTCTGTGTCCCAAGTTTGCAATCTGAAAATGTAATACTTGGAAAGCATTGGAAAAAGATATTTATTGAGAACAGTTAGTTTTAAAGCCAAGCTTCAAGATGTTAATATACTGAAAGGAATATAAAATGTGAGAATGGTATCAGTAGGACTGTGTTTGGTCACAGGGATTCATGTTTTATTGTGCTGTTACGGAGATTCTTTCCACCTTGCCATATACAGAAGCAGGCACAGCACTTGTAGAAAGCTACTTTTTAACAAAACTGGGTAGGAAGGAAAGGGGTCAAAAAAGTTTTCTGAGAGCAAAATGAACGCTTGGCCTATTTCAGGCTTAACATCATGTTTATTGCCTTGTTTTGATTGTTTTGCAGTATGGCAAGACGCTGTATGATAATTACAAATGTGCAGTGAAGAAAGCTGGCTTGTCCTCTGGGTGGGCAAATCAAGTAGCAGTGGAACCAGCTGCCCCCACAGGATCCTTATCAGCAGGTACTGATGCTGTCACAGCAGTTGAAATCACATTTATCGCCCTCTTCTGTTATCATCAGTGTTGCACATAGTCTTTGTTCAGAAAACTATCCCTTGGATTCAGCAAGACAATATCTTGTTCTAGACAGCCCAGTGTAGCTCTGATCTGTAACTAAGCTAACAGCAGAGCTCTCACTTTAAAGTTAGAACTTGAAGAATACAAAAACAGCCCACCAAAGGTCAGTTTAAATCTGTGTACTTTAATAAGGTATTTTTCTGTGGGCATCTGAATACAAACCCTTTATCCTCCTTCTACATTTTACAGACTGATGGTCCGTGTCTTGAAGTTTTCTGTTTGCCCATCTCTACACTGTCTGTATCAGAGCTTTTCTTCCAATGAGTAAAAGGGATGAGTGGGATATTCTGAGAATGATCATTTCAGAAAGAGATTATTATAGGGTGAGCCACTTTCTTTCCTAGCCTTTCACTGATTTGCATGACAGTGTGGGTATTAGGAGAAGGACACAGAGGAAGAAGGATTGGGTTACTCTCTGACTTTACTTTTCCAGTAGCTTCATCATATTGCTGTTACCTGTTTTGTCATTGTACAGATACAACAGTTCCCGATACTGGCTGTAACTTGCATGAAGGGTTTTACCTTACATGCTTAAGATATACTTTATTTGTTATGAAGGACAGGCTGGCGAAGTACTTACTGTCATAGGACAGGCAAAGTCACAATCGGTGTTGGCAGTTAATATTCTGACTTCTCATGCAGACAGCTTGGAATCCTTCAAAAACATTTCCAAGGCTTTAGTTTGCCTTTTCTCAGTACATGTAAGATGATGGTGGTATTTCTACTACTCCTTGAAGTCACATCATGGTAATAAATGCACATTTGGGATGGGGAGACCCAGTGACAGACTGCTGTGAGAGCATGGGGTTTTTTGATGGATGTGTGTGCAGGTACTTCAGCAAGGGCGGATGGGACAGTCGTGGAGCATTTTGTGTTCTGGTCTTGATGACATGGCTGCAGAACCCAGGGATTTACATCTCTCCACTGAGCACTTACAGCCACAAGATTGGTTTTATCTCTTTATTGAACTTCCATGTTAGCCCTTTAACAAACTCAGCCTGTAGTTTGAATGACCTAAATGGTACTTTGGATTAAATATGCTGAACGACATGCAGGCACAGGCAGAAAACACAGGGACTTCAGCCCATCTCCTGTCATCCCTTGAGGCCTAAATAGCCCTAGGAAATTCAGTACACTGCAGAGTCTGTCCTACTTCTCTGTTAGCTGTGTGATTTGCAGGCATGGCAATAAAATAATTTATTCTATTTCTTATCATATTCATGACACCTCTTTGATAATCAGAAAAGTACATGTTAAGATTAAAACCATTGTTGTGCTTAGACTTATATTGTAGCCAGTTAAGGGTTCACAAGCATCCAAATACATGAGTGGAACTTCACTGATCTCAGAACTGTAAATTATAGTAGAGCTAAGGCAGTCATTGAGGTTTGCAAATGTATGTATCTGGGCACCAAACAAACACTATTTACTACTTTGACATGTACAACTTTCCAAAAATCCTAGACTAAACTAGAGAGTATATCTAATGCTCATCAGACTGCACGGGCTCTGGGGATTTTTTCATAATTAAACCCACAAATTTGTTCTTTGGTCTCACATTCAGTTACTCCCTTTGACAGTACTGGGTTATTTATGCAAAGACAGTAACGGTGGGCAGACGATTTGCAGAGCTTTAACTTAGTCAGCTAGCAGATTTCCACTAATCTGAGAATGGAGTGAGGTTCCCAAATCTTTCGTGATTTCAGATGGGGCAGAAGTTTAAGAGCTCTTAGCTAAATTACTAAAGAAAATGAATCAGCCTCTCACACTACAAACTTCAGAACAGTGTTATGAAAGACAGGTATTTAAACAACACAAGGCCAGAAGGGGGGCTTAACTACACCAGTTTGATTTCTGCTTAGCTCCCCTTCCAAATCCAGCTCCCCATCTCTATTCCCATGTCAGCCTTAACAGTCACCTTCTGTAATCACCATTTACAACAGCCAGACGAAAAAACTCGCTATTTGTCAACACCTTTACACGCTCTAATATTTTCTGTCATGTGTCTTCATAATTCTGCCACTTGTACTTCCTGTAGGGTTGTCAGCTACTGAACTGAATATGAAAAGTCACAAAATAAGCCTGAAGTAGGAAACTGACATCCCCATTGATTTTACTGAATTATGCATAAAAATACCTGTAATGAGTGGTTCCTTGGTGGAAGTTGGAAATATGTTTTTATAGTCTTTTTCTTTGTTTGCTATTCCCTGACCTAGTTAATATCACAAAAATGTAACACTCTCTCCCCTCTGTCTCCTTGGCACAGGTGCTGTTCAGTCAAATGGACAGATTCCCCAAATTGTTCGTCGTTCCAGTGCAGAATTTTCAGAAACTCAGAAGAAAGTGGATACATCAGAGGTACAGGTCAGCCGTTACTAGCAGTGCACTAGTTAAATGTCACCTGTGAACCAGTTCTCCAAGTTTGTTTTTCTTGATCCCCCGCCTCCCCACCTCAAAGTGCCAGTGTACTGTTGTGACAAGGATTTGGTTCCTGGGCAGAGTGGCTGGTTCCTTGCTGCCCCTTCTCATGCTTTACACGCTGCAAACAGCGTGCCTGCTGTGCAGAAGCAAGGAGCTGCTGGCGGGTGGCGAAGTCACAGCCCATCTGCCACAGCCATCCCAGGTGTGAGTTCATGTAGCAGGAACAGGAATGTGCCTACTGGGACAGTCTCAAAGAGTCTGTGCTGCCAGAACTTTGGTGCCATTTTCTGTCTCTGACAGAAGACAGGTCTTGCCTTAGTAACACAAAGAATGCAGTAGTGTTTTCAGCAGGGAACACTATGCATAGCTGAAGATGAGTGTGTAAGAAAGGAGAAAGCGTTAAGAAGTAAGGGAAAACGTTCTATGTTTTCATTAGACACTAAATGCATTCCTTAGTTAAGCTCCAGATTTTGTTTACTTGCAGCACCTCTGGCTGTAAAAATACCAGTAGGGCATAGTACAAGGACTGCAAAAACATCCTACAGAAAAAAGCCCTGCATTTGTTTGCAGTTCATTATTTGATCCCTTCATCATGCTTAAAGTGCACAAGGCAAGTGAAATGAAATTCCTAGGATTTTTCTGTCACTGGCATTACATGTCCTATGATTCTTGTTTCTGTCTTTGAGTTCCTCCTTTAAAAAACACATTTCTCTGTTCTGAGCACCACTTCCTCTGCAATAGATCATGTTCTCAGAACTCAGCCACTGGTTCCCTCCTCTTATCACAGAATCACAGAATCGCCTGAGTTGGAAGGGACCTTAGAGGTCATTTAGTCCAACTCCCCCTCTAGCTCCTTCACTAGACCAGGTTGCTCAGGGCCCCTGTGCCTCCCTTGCTTATGTCTTTCAGGCAAGGAAAGTGAGGAAGAGAAAGGCACCCATGTTATGGCTAATGCCAGAACTAGTACTGCTGAGTGCAGGGCTGCCAAGTACTCCCCTCTAGCAGAAGCAGACATGTTGCCTTCTTCATCTCACAGCTTCTACAAACCTGGGACCAAAGGATCAAGCTGAAGTCTTTCAGGGTGCACTGTGCAGCAGTTAGATGATTAAGCTAAGGGGATCTAAACTGATAAATTAGCATAACTAGAAATTAATGTGTTACAAAGCTCTGTTTTCAGGACAGCAGGCTTCTCCACAGGTTGATGAGGATAGGTAGTATGTAACTGTCAACAGCTACCAGTTGTACCTGAAAAAAAAAAAGCAAATTATATTCCAATATCACCAAATAGGCTTTATTTATCTTAAGAGTGTTGATTAGCAAACACACTTTAAAGAAAAGCTACCTAAATTTTGTCAAAACAAGCATCTCCATAATGAACTGCTATCCTGTTTTTTTTCCTTAATTTGTACATTCTCAAGTCTTGCCCAGTATTTTTGGATGTAAAAACACAGCACAGATTTTTTTTTTAAAGTCTTCCTGTTCTCAGGGAATGAACTGCAGGGTGGAACATCAAAAAAGTATCATCTTCATATGCCTTGCTAACTAACTGCAGTTCTCTGAAATTTTAAAAGCATTCATTTTCTGAGGATAGCACTCGAAGAAGCACTGTGAGTACTGTCAGCATGGAGGTTTTCACTGTCAAAGCTCTGTGGGCAGCTCCAGAAAGAAAACAAAATATTGTTTGCACTCTTCAGCCAAATGTAGTCTGCTTCCTTTCACTGCCTGACTACTGCACTGTTCTCATATAATTTCACATCTTTTCACTGGTCCTAGGCAGTGACATTCGTTTACAAATGCACTGACTGTCTTGTCCTTTTATTCCTTCTGCTTATTAAAGGCTAAGTCAAACAACATCAGTGTGCCTTGTCTGGCACAGTCAGTGATGAGGCCACAGAAACACCAGATTAAGAGGAACTCCCTGCTGCCGCCTCCTCCACCTGAAAGGCGGTCATCTGCTACTTCTGTTTCACCAGTTCTACCCTCCAAAGTCAAACGAGACAGTGGCATTTTCCTGTCAGATCCAGACAGCTTTCCAACACCACCACCTACATTGAAGATTGATTTTCCACCACCACCATCTGATTTCTTCGAACCTCCTCCTGATTTTGTGCCTCCACCACCACCAGCCTTCAGCAGCGGTAATGGAGACCTGCCATTACCCCCTCCACCTCCACCTCCACCTGTCTCCAGTAAGCTGCCACCACCTCCAACAAAGAAACCTGTGCCAGTTCCTCCAAAAAGGCTAGAAAACACAGGACAAGCTGGAGAGCCACGGTCAGCTGGGCCACCTCCAACTGGGGGTGGAGGCCGGCAACCAGATTTCATGTCTGACCTAATGAAAGCTCTTGAGAAGAAAAGGGGCAGCAGCTCCTGAACTCTAGGATCAAGGTAGACTTCAAGCCATAGCTGGTTTTGTGAGACATCATGGAAGGTTGTGCTGGATCAGGCTCCTCCAGGAGGAATTCTCCTTCAGAGTTCCTTCTGGGGGAGTCTCAGAAAGTTAGGTGGGGTGCCCTCTGTCTCTATAACCTGCTCCTTCCCCCCACCACCCCGACCCCCCATTAACTGCCATTTCAGTATCAGGCCACAGCAAGAGTCAGCTGTAGAGTCTTGCTTCACCCCATCAGGACAGCCAGGAATGGTGGAGCAGCACTCACAGAGCTGGCCAGCGAGTGAAATGCATCTTCTGTGGCTGCCTCTCTAGTAGAATTGGAGTGAAGATAAAAATGCAGTGATGTTCTCATGTAAATTTTGAGAAGTGGGAAGATCCCTTGCACAGAATTCCCCTTAGAGGTTTCCCCAATTGGGGTTTTTCTTCAATAGAAAGACCCCTTCTTTTATTTTTCCCCAAAAATAGTCTGTCTGAAAAAGTAAAACCTCAGCTAGATTATTCTGAGATGCAAGGCAGGACCAGGGCCATTTCCGGACTGTGTCAGCCCAAATGTTACACACGGCTGCTTCCGTATGCAACTGCAGTCATACCTGTCAGCACTCACAGCTGTGGCCTTTAAATCTCACGTATTTGGTTAATCTTAGACAAAGAAAAAATTTTATTTCAAAATCTTCTATGCTTCCCTTGATAAGCAGGGATTTTTTTTTTCCTGTTGGTTAACACTTGTCTTCAAACTGTACCTAGAAATGGATGGGGGAATGTCTTACAACTGCTGTTAACCATTTCTTTGCTCTGCAGCCTGTGGTTGAGGATCTAGCATTGTTAGCAAGATGCTACAGCTTGTACATCTGTGTCTCTACTGCTAAATAAAAGAGGACGAGGATGCAAGCTTGTTCACAGGCCAAAGGGACTAATAAGAGACTGTGCAACACTTACTGGTCTTCTAGCTCCCTTGCTTTCACTGAACTGAGCAAAAAGTTCTCACCAAGAGAACTACGTGCACCACTAACACAAAAGTTACCTACAAGTTCTGAATAAACGTGCTAGAACATTGAAAAGGTATCTCATCATCTCCAGACAGCCAAACTGAGAAGTGCTCTCGAGACCAGTGCAAGGCTCCTAAGCCTAGTACAAACTTTAGTTCCAAAGTGCAGGAGAAAATATACTAACTAGCTAAAAGTAGGAGGGTTAAAACTAGGGATTAAAAAAATAGGATTTGGTGTCATTTTCTGACAAGGTATTAGGAGTGCACATCTTCAACATACTTTGGTAACAACAGCTGTCTGCTGTCCAACTATTTTAAAATGGATTTTCTTTTATGAAATACACACCCAGCATCAAAATAAAGCAGAATATATCCTTAGATAAATGTTGCAGTGAGCTAGCTTATCTGAATCCACAAAGCACTAAGACTTCCACATGACTTTCCTAGCATTCATTCTTCTCACCAGAATGCTCAGCTTCCTGCCCTATTTTCTCCTTTCTATTTTGTTACAGCACAATAAACTCAATTTTATACATTTTACATCTGCAGTCAATCGTAACTCATGCACTTAATTGTACACAAAAGAAGAAGTTGAGCTTTCTTTGAAACAAAGAATAAAAGCCTACAGAAAACTCCAAAATCAATTAAAATGCTGTGATGATTAGACCTCTATCAACTATTGTGTGTATGTACATGGCTGCACTTAATTTCTGAAATGTAAGTATTCAAACTCTCCATTCAAAGAACAGAGCTACCATCTTAATGATACACAATTATCTGGCTTTATTTGGTACAAAGATGCTGCTGCAAAATACAAAGAGATCTTCCTTTCCAAGGCTGTGAATCAAAGCATTTGTAAAAAAATAGAAATTAATCCTTCCATCTCCATCTAACCTATTGCCATATGAAACTGTCTTGTTTCTGATTGCGGTACTATGTCCATTACTAGAGATTATAGTATTTTAGTCTGAAAAGCTCTGAAATTGCAGCATGTTATTTTTAACCATTCTCCATACCTCAGATGGAAGCAGTCTCGGCAGCTGTCATCTTCTTTGGGCTCTTCCATCACTGATAATGGAGGAAGGACCTACTTCAAGCCATTACTTCTCCATCAGTCCTTAGGATTAGAAAGGTTAGAGCCATGTGGAAAGGTCCACATGTGGGAAATCAACACTGCTGCCCCTCTGTCACAGTTTAATGCTGGGCCTGCAAATAAATGAATGACAGATGTTTTCTATTAATCCCTCTCCCTTCCCGTGAAAAGAAAGGAGAGAGACTTAGGGGAGCTTAATGATATATATAAAGATATACAAATATACACAAAACCAGTATCACTCTTACCCTCCCCCAAATAACACTTACATGACCCCAAGGCTCATACAAGATACAAAGTTGTACTCAGCCTAGCCAGCAGCCTGAGCTGAGCGCTCCTGGCAGTGAGGGCCAAGCGCCAACGCTGGGAGCACGACAGCTCCAGTGAGAACTCAACAACCTCAACAGAGGGGAGGAGTGGGCCTCTGGTGCAGGACGACCAACAGGACCCTCCCAGGATGCCGACCATAGACAAAATAAAAACTTGACCCTGTGATCCTTCAGTTTTATGCCGAGTATGACACTGGTGGGATGGAATACTTCCTTTGGTCAGTTTTGGGTCACCTGCCCAGTCTGCTCCTCCCCTCAGGAGTGGTGCAGATATGACCCCCCCTTGCTGCCCCTTTGTGGCCTTGCTCTGCACACCATTCTCCAGCAGTAACTATAAACATCGAGTGTTACCAGTCCTAAAGGCAGACACCAACTGAAAAACATGCAGTTGATTTCAGCAAGTGCAGCTGCTTAGAAGAGACTTAGCGGAAAAGTGAAATTACTAAAAGAAAATTGGTTCTATCCTGGCTCAAAGCAGAACGCCCTCGTACCTGTCCTCTGCTACAGAAAAAGGACAGCAGTGCAAATAAACACCCGTTTGATTACCAGCCACAGTGTTTTTATGCCCCATCTGCTCTTGCTTATCTGCAATGTTTGTGTAACGTGAAGGAAAAGGCAGCTCCGGAACTACAGGTGGAAGCCAAGGATTTTAGGGAAGATATCATGAAACACGGTATTAATGCTTACATTGTCATAATAAGCCGTAATGATTAAAATCTAGAAGTGGAAAGGGAGGTGGTACAAAATGCTGAGCACGGTGTGGGCTCATTTCCCTGCTTCTACAAACATAGTTAAAAGGTAGTGTTGAGAGAACTGCATTCTTCATGGGTTTTTTCACACACTCTGAGAGTGGAAAAGTAAAAACTTAAACAGATCATGTGGCAAAACTGTAGGACAGAACTATTGTTTTTGGGTTATCAATGACAGTGTCACAGCAAGGGATGCAGGCATATTCTGTTTGAAGGAGACAGACAGAACAAAAGAGATTCAGGACATGAATTCTGGTGGTCTTGCAGACTATTCTAAGGCAGTTTGATCGCCATTAACTTATTATGAAATCAGAAGTTGCTAAAAACAGGTGATGTAAACTGCATGGTAAAACTAGGGGGAAAATACTGGAGATTTGCTTGCACGTAAGGAAAGAGGACATGACTGAGTCCATGAATGAACTCTTGTAGAAGAGAAGTAGCTGAACTACTCTGCAGCCAGAGGAATACATGACACCAATTTTCAGGGCTTGTTTCATTCTTTCAGATGTTTTTCAAGAACCTGAGAAAAGCCTCACAGTGAGCACAGTGGGCAGTACGTACCACTGCTTGTAAAATAGCTCCCATTTGGGGTGATCTGGTTTTATATCGTGATGCTGGAGGCTTTCCTTACCTGTAACTATGGGTGAAGCAGAGGTCCACTTGCTACTGTTACCAATAGGATTTAGCATTTATAAAACGCTTTGAAGAAAAAAGCAGTATAAAAATGCTTTGTATTGATGCAATTGCTCCTAGAGGTAAAGATGTACAGGCAGCTGTGTTTGATCCATACACAAAAGGAACTCACCGGACATTTAGTTCAACATCAATTAGAGTTGTTTCCTTTCACCTACTTGGAAACACCATGCTAATTTGCTTGTGTTCATCCAAGAGACAAAGATGCCAGTGTTTCAATAGGTCAGGAACACAGCCCACGGCTGATGGGCTCCTACAGACCCCCCAGCAGCCCACTCCTCTTACCTGAGGTGTTGCCAGCTCGAACATTAATCTCAATAGTTGCAGAGGAACATTTACTACCTGCACAAGAAACGTTAACCCAGGCTGAGCTTGTGTGAGTTGCTGGAACTTCAGACTGGACTATTCACATTTGAACAGCTGTATTTATATTTGAACAGCTGTATCTCTGAGGGGGAACCATCCTGAATAATAGTGTTGATTATAGTTACGAAGTAAAAGCATTCAAATATTTTTAGTCACTAAAAGATTTCTAATAACTATTTTTTCCACATTCACTATCTTTTTAGAAATAGATTTGTGAAATGCTAATTGTACCATTTAATAGCCTCTATTTCAGAATCAGGTGGCACTCAAGTAATTTGGAGATTCTAAACAAATCCATTTTGGATTTGGGAACAGACGAAGTAACATCAAGAAGTAGCAAAACCCCCAAATAAGTGATTTTTTGCTGTAGATTTTCTAGCATAACATCGCACCTCATTGCTTACATAGTAGTTTTGTCTTAATTATACACCAAGTTTTGTGATGTGGAATTGGAGTATTGAACAAGGACAAATAACAAGGCCCAGGACTCAAAGGCTAGTCTCTCTCTGTTACTCAGAGGACTTCTATGTAACAGCTTCAGTTGAATTTTAAATACTTTCCCTGAAAGGTTTTTGATAGTCCCTTACAGCATCAGGTGGCTGGTTACAAAAGGTGCATTGCCCTGACTACATACATAGTGAGAGAATTCCAATCAAGTCCTTTTCCAAGTCCAACCAGTGACGATTTCCTGAGGCATATCCATGCACAAACAATCTTTCTACTATCAAAAGATACACTTTCAAAGAGCAGTGGGCCAGGTTTGATCAGCACCTGACCACGGCAGAGACACCAGAATCTGTTTTTGAGCAAGTCACTCCCAAAACAGACATTTTTGCTCACTATTTAACTGCATTTCCTTTAAGTCTTTGCTGGCAGTTTAATGGGACAAAATGAGATCAAAAAGAGAAAAGGTGGCAAGGTGTAAGATGATCCTCTATTCCAACTCTGCAAAAGACTTAAGAACGTTTCTGTCTTCAGAATACAATTATATCTGAACAGTGTGTAACACCAAGGAGAACATTTATCAGAACAGTGTATTATTAAAACTAGCTTAGATGGATTTTAAATTGACCAGCCATTAAAAGTTACTGAGACCCACTTGATCAGCCATGAATTCTGAAAGGTTAAGTGTGACAGTTTGGCAGAACTTCAATAGTGGGACTCAATGCACAGCTGAATATAAAGGGCAGAGTTATAAATGCCAGTATAATTTGCTGATGCAGCCATACACAGTGGTCCATTTCTTTAATCTTTAGACTTTATAAGTTGGTCAAGACCTTGTCTTGCCTGGCAGAGTAGCAGATTCCAGTCCACAAGGTATAAGGGAGAGAAGCTCCTTTGGCTTGATCCATTAATCCTATTTGAAGGCCTGAGCTTTGACCTTGATAATTTCTCTTGCTTGTTCAAGTTCCTCTCAGGATGAACAGCTTACTTTAAGATCCTTGGCCCAAGCTGGGGGGCGCAGGGAATAGCCTGCTTTCTCTGCAGCCTCCTGTCTCTGGAAGGGATGTTGTAAAATCTGCTGTAGGAGATGAACCTGGAAGCAATTGAAAAGTTTTTGTAAAAAATGTTTTCCCACAAACAAGAAAAGTCTCTGCCACTTCATATTATGCATCCTCCTGGCCCCAGAAACTACTCCATGAGTTGCTGACTATTATTAGTACTAATATTAATATAGTCACTACTATTTATAATTGATACTATTAACAGCTTTGTTAATATTTTTAATAGTAATTGGCATTACATAGTACAGTATAACACAGTTGATTAAAGTGTAACACAGATTCAAAGTGTAAATGCAACAACTCTTTCATTAACAATTACGCCAATTATTGATAAATGTCAAGAAAGAAAGAAATAATTTTACCTCTGAGAAATCATTCAAATTAGCTTTCTGCACTGCTGATTCTGCCATCCAATTCCTAAGTATATATCTAGGATTAACAGCTGAAACCAAAGTAAATCGTGTTACATTTAGTTAGACATATTCAACAAAAGCAAATTACAGTCATTGAAATGTCTAAGTCTTCAAGTAGGTTTCATTTGCAGATGAAGAAAAAATACATGAAAAGGAAAATTAATTAATCCATCTGTTTATGAGCTGCTAAAAGGATTTTTTAAAACTTACACAATCAGTAATGTCAAAGTGCCAAACGAAAATTAGAATAGTATAGAACAGCACATGAATAAATGAAGGTTTTCCTGTTGTGAACACCAGCAGACTTTTCAAATGAGATTAGTTTACCATGACCCACGTTCCTGCTGCATTGTTGGGAAGTGTATTTCAATGTTGTCAATACATTTCTGGAGATCATAAAAATGAATATTATATTTATTAGATAATGTAAAAAGGAATTATTGATATATTCATTAAAAGTATATGTACTTAGATACTTCTTCTTCTATATCATATATCAAAAGTTGGGCCGTAAAAGCCTCTAATGTTGGATTTCATCTGTATTTTTTAGAAACTACTTTTTCAAATTTGTCATTCCTTTTAGTTTCTGGGGGTGGGGTCCACAGTTCTTGCCACAACTGTCTACTGTACCTTCTTGGAAACACCCAAGACAGTTGCACTGCTTCTCTGGCATGCTCCAGGCTGATTGTGTCTAATCAGTGATAGGGAGATTGCAGGGACGTTGAAAATGAAACTGCTGAATTAGTAACCCAGGCTGCATCTTTCAGGACACCAACTAATAACTCGGAGAAGGAGTTCTGTCAAACTGTATGCTGAGGACAATTCTCATAAGCACACGTGACTTTTATGATTAATTTTTTTAGCAGGCAATGTCAACTCTTATTTTTGCTCTGCAATGAAAGCCTAGGATTCTGCTTCAGAAAATTTTCCCTTTAATTAGTGATCAAAACAGTGATACAGATTAATTGTAACAAACATTTCAAGCTAGCATTGTAAGTCTCAATTTGACACTGGTCTGTATGTTTTCAGTAGCTGATTATTACATGACAAGATTAATTACCGATACCAGAGACATTTCACCCATGGACTTGAAACCAAAAGTCTGATTTACAGGCATACACAAACTTCATCTGTTCCTTCTCTTTTAATTGATGTCCCAGTAGGTTTCATATGAATAAGCATTAGTTCAAGCCTCATATTTTATATATTTCTTTAAAAAAAAAATCCATGTAGAGTTATAAAATATTCTTATAAACACCCTTACAGCATATTTGAAAGAGGCTATTAAAGAAAGGAGAGCATTCATCAAAACCAGCATCCCAAATTTCCCTCTACTCAACTCCTCTAATCTATTACTTATGATGTTATTTTATTTACAAATAATAAATTATATTAGGAGGGGGATGATCAGAAACAGTATTTTGGATAAAATGATTAAACTTAGTCTATTTTCATTTCCCAACTCTCTCTGTTCTTACATCTCCTTATAGTGGTTCTTCGGCTTGCAAACGTAACTTGTTTGTCCTAGTTGACCACCAAGACAATTGATGTCTTTGAGAAAAGCTATGACTGGCTCCCCCTAAGGCTTTGTAGTTAGACAATCACAGGACTTTATTCACATTTAAGAGGTCCCCATACAGATTTAGTGCCTAGTGCAGTGAACAGACTTCTCTGTAATAAGCACCGCTTCTAAAAAGCACCATTTAGCCAGCTAACAAACTAGAATTTACTGAAGCTATGCAAACAGCGAAACAAGACTTGCATGATTATTTCATGTATCACAATACAATTAAATTCTTTATTTTTGGAACTGAACAACAGCCATTTTAAGCTACAAGATCTGACACACAGCAGCATTACACAGAGCGTCTTTATGTTATTTAGAAAAGTAAAGGACAAAATAAATCACTCTCTGCTCTAAGTGCTGACCTCTGACCACTCATGTTCCTGCCGGAAGAGAGAAGGTGAAGCTCTCTTACAAAATCAGAACATGGGCTGAAACCAGAAGCATCTGAGATGGCACTGCCACTGCCTCCTTTATGAAAGCTGCCCAGGTAACACAACAACATTCTGGCACAATGTCCAGGGTTGACTTCTGTGAGAACAAAGACTGAGATGCAATCCGTCCAGGTACAGACATTCTTTTTCACATTACTGCTGTTCTGTATGTACTTACATATGTTACACAAAAGTCAATAAATATGACTAGCTGTATGGAACCCTGATAACCTCCACATAGTCATAGCAACACCCTTGCCTAACTGCTAAAAAAATAGTGCTTTCCCACTTGGCAAAGAAATTTTCACTGGCCAAATATTTGATTTAATCCAGTAATCGGTTTTCAGTAATGAAGTGTGATAACAATATAAAAAGAATATTTAAAAGGTGGGTAAGTTAATATATGACTCATACAAAAAATGATAATTCACATTAAAATCATGACTCATATTAGCAGGAGAATATTTGTCCCAAAAATATATTCCTAAGAACTGCAAATTGACAAGTTTCACAGTGGCGTTAAAAATATCTGTAATTAACACAAGTGACAAGATAATTATGAGAGAATAAGACAAGCCAGATAAGAAAAGGACAAAGGAGAAGAAATTTTGTGCCCTTAGGAGCATTTTATGATCTGGTCTACATTTTTTTTTTACATGTTTCTTTTATAAAGAAACACAATGATAGACTTGTATGGGGATTTGCATTGTCAAAACTTTTTGATAGACTCCGAACTATGTTTAGGCAGTACAAGTTATAGTGCTACTAAGGACTAAAAACTAAATGAAGACAGAAAAAAATAAAGATAATGAGTAAGTGATTAACTTGAAATGCTTCAAGGTAATGTACTTTGAGAAGTGAGATATTTTAGTAGACTTACTAATGATGAGGGAAACGTGATGAGCAATGAAATGGTAATGGCAATGCATTCCAGGTCAGTCAATACTAAAGACAGTGATGAGAAATTTAGTGAGACTTACTAACCCATACAAAAATCTAGAAAGCCCTGACAGATCTGTTTTTAATATGAAACGCTGGGTAAAAATGCACAGTTGACTGAGTTGAGCTGGATTTCTGCTTCAAGTTGTACTGACAAGGGACAGCTGTTATAAGCAAATACTTAAACTTAACAACAGAAATTAGTTAAAGAGACCACAAGGGGCATCTAAGAGATCAACCTAAACATACAGATGTAAAAGAGAACAACAACAACAAAAACCCCTTTGTAAGAAACTTCAGTCATACTGTAATATGGAGCAGCCCGCAAAAATATTTGTTGATTTTCAAAGGAAAATGAAATTTTAAATAAAACAATAAAAAATTAACATATAAACAAATTAACATGTAGCCTGTTACTCCCAGAAATTGCTCTGCTGTATGAACACTGAGTGAGGACTGGTTATATGGAAGGAAACTTAACCATGAATATCAAGTTTTGGACTGCTGCCAAAACTGAGACCACTAGCACAAGCATGATCCGGGAGGCAAAACCTTTTCCTTGTTTCATCTGTCTCCTGTACTACAAGATTCTTTGAGGTGCATGTGGAAAAACACTATGCAGGTTTGCAGAAGATCATCCCCAAACTGGGATCCTCTCTCATTTGGAATAAAAACTCAGAATGTGATTCTCTCTAAAAGCAGATTCAAAAAAACAGAAAAATAAGAACTGTGTTTAGACAGTTTTCAGCATTAATTTTTAGCTGAGGAAAACAAGGGAGCTCAAAATCTTGAAACAGTAGTCAGGCTAAGAGCCTGAGTCCCACAGCTGAAACTTCTTAACCCTACCAAAATATGAATAATAAACCAAACCTTTCTTCTTGGTAACTGTTTTCATATTAACTCTCTAAAAACGTGTGAAATTGGAAGAAGTGTTCTTAAAAAAGGATGAAGCCTTGGTTAGAAAATGTTGATGCGAATTTGAAGGTCCATGTGATGATAAATGGTGCCCTATGTAGTTTTTACTATCTTATTACTGAAAGTCAGTGCTAGCTATCTCCTGCCATTTTCCTACTAAATTAAGCTCTTAAAGGAAGTGGCCAATCAATATCTAACAAAAGAGTACAGCCATTTCCATTAGAAATGAGGATAAAACATGCTGCAAAGCAATGTAACATTGAAGCTTATAATACCTCTTGTGCAGAATCTAATCAGATCCTGCATTTCCTTCATTCCCTTTTGGCCAAAGATTTTCAGTTGCTCATTGTCTTTTATAGGCAAATTTCATAAATTTACCACAGCTTACTCCAGATCCAAAAAAATCTCTCCCTGAATAATTCTTATTCATATCTGCTGTTCCTGCTGTGATAGACAGCTAAATGCGGTAACTCTACTGGTTTGTATCTTAGAATAATTTGGAGAATTAAAGTACCTTCCTTTCATGAGTAGATAGCTCTTTCACAAGTAACGAGCATGTCCACCATTTCAAGACACTAAGATGAAGTGGTAGTTGTGATGTACTTCCATGAGCTCATACTCATAGGGTGGTATGACTACGACTGTATTCACAACACAAGGTGTTTGGGCCAGACCAATTTATTCATAAATGCAGACAATTAAATTAAGGAAACTGTTTTTTCTTTTAAGGAGAAGAAAGGGAGGATCCCTAAGAAGGAAGCAAGCCTCATTGTAGCCAAGGAACTTCTTGATCATTTAGCTAATGTAGAAAGCACATCTATATTCACAGGTCTACCTAGCCATACACACTTGCCTAGATCCTAATCACAAGAGTGGGTGACACCACAGATAGCCACAGTGAGTGTATTGAGAGACTTGCAGCAGTGTAAGGAGAGTTTCCCCTCTTCAGAAAAACAGTACATTTTAGTTCTTCTCAAAAGAAAAAAGAACTAAAGAAACCTATGTAAACAGATAGTTGCCATCTCCAAGTATATGAATTCCATCAGATTGTTTTACTCACTTTTCATTCTTGTTCTTCTCTTGGTGTCTGAATCACCCTTGTTGCTGGACATGAAAAACCAAAAGAAGAAAAAAGAAAGCACTTTAGCTAATCAGGGTTATGCTTATTTATTTTTAGAAATATTTCTTTTGACTTTCATTAAAATCATTAAATGTTCTGCTTCTGTGTTCGGTGGAAGCAGGTGTGAATCTCTAAGAGTGATCAGACTTGGAAAAAACTTCACACTTTCTCGTAGGTCTTGTATATTTTTTTTTCCTTAAGAATTGCATTTACCGATTAAAGTTTCCAGGTACCTGATACATATTTTCTTTCCACTACTATTAGCCATGCATACCACACATGACTAAGAAAAGCACGTTGCATTCCTCATTGATTTAAGACAAAAGAATTGGTAGGAAGTTCTAACATGCATGTCCCCATCTGTGCAACACCATGGGTTTCTAAACACAGTCTGTGTGTTCACAGCTGTTTAACTTCCACCCTGTGTCATCCTAAAGCAATACAATTACACAGTGAAACATACACATACTACCAGTAATGACACACTAATCATGCCTCTCTATTGACAAAGGCCGACTTTCAGATTCCTGTACTGAATCTGTCGGGCTGGTATTTTAACAAAAATTATTAACCAAAGAAATCTGATCTGTTGCTTAATGAAGGACAAAAATACAGACCACTCCTCCCATGTCAGTTTTATGTACCTGTGTGTCAAAACAGAACTAGGACAGTAATTATTATGGAATCTAGCACAATCCAGAACTATGAAAACAAAAAAGGCATTTCAAACCATGTTTGGGCCAGTTTACCAGACCCACTAAAGATTATGGAAAATCATTGCAGATTAAAGTTGCCTGCTTCTGGCAAAAACACATCTGGTGTTATTTTTACACATCAGACTTACCGATTTAATCTCAAGAGGTACACAGTAACCCATTCTGAAAATAACTTGTGTTTGCGCAGGTCCTGGAGAGCCCAGAACTCCTAAAGAGAAACAAACAGTGAATGGCAGGTAATCAGAATTTTGTTCCTCTTAAGCAAAAATCAAAGTAAGCAGATGAATATTAAAAGGATATAAGAGGGACACATATGATGACCCTTCAAGGAATTTTCTCCCCCAAAATTCTACTAATATATTTTCCTCTGTATTTAAATTATTTCCTTTTGCTATCACAATACATCCATATCAATCTCTCTCTGTTATGGCAAATTCTACCTAAACACCTCCAGTACTTCACCCCCATTTTTGCTTGGCTTATTGTCTGACCTGTTGTATTTTTCAGGCTACGTAACTACAGGTTTTACTCTCTTCCGAGTTTTGTGCACGGATCAGATCTATTTACAGAGACTTTTTTTTTTTCCCAGAAATTGTGGAAGAAAGAAAATATATTGATAAAGATAAGTTGTGGAGAAAAAGGGAAACTTAAGGCTACAGGGACAAGAGACTGAGGAGACTGGTAGAGAGAGTAGGAGAGGAAGAAGGGAGAGAAGACAACTTGGAAAAGGCAAACAGAGAGAAACCAGTTTGGGGTTACTGCCTCCAGCGCTGGACAACAACCACAAACCAGGCTTCCCTGCCTGGCTACGCTGAGCTAACAGCTGCTTCACATTGCTCGGTTGAGAAAAAGTAACCAAAGCTCACAGACAAAAAATGAACCTCAGAGAAAGAACAGATTAGAAAGAAAAGGACATGGATAAAAGGAGGTAAACAGCAGATATACAAGAAAAAAATGGGCAAAAATTAAATAAGGGAAATTAAAAGCAGGAAGACAAAGTCTGATCACATCTGTGTTTTTTTAAGGAATAGGATATAAATTCAAAATATAATGAAAAACACATTTGAGTATGAAAATGAGTTAGAATTACAGAAGTGACTAAGAGCTCAGGCAGGTGCATAAAAGGTGAGTGTGGGAGTCAAGCATTTGTTCAAAGATGTGCAGGATTAGGCTGCTTTAGGAGGAATTTCAGAATGTTTCCTTAATACCAAATGTAAGGACTCCTGCAGTGTTCCCAAAGGGTTCTGGCATTTTTAGGTTAATTTTGGTGTGCAGCTGAAAAAAATGTAAGTGATCTACAAACCAATATGAGAACTTACTTTGCTGCTGTCAAAGTACTAGTGTGTGAAAAAACAGCAGGTGAAATTCCTTTAATATTAAAAAAAATATTTAAAAATATAAAACCTTTTACCAGCATAAAATTGTACCTGCTTTACCACATCTGTTCTGGGACTCGGAACTTGTGGGCTAAATAATTTCACTGTGTGAAAAGGTCAGCTGCTACCAAGTGAAGGCTGGAAATGGCCCTCGGTGTAGTAGCAGGGTCACAACTACACCATGATCATTAGCTCCTCAGCCTGCACCTTCAAGAAGGGGAAATGGAGCTGCCATAAATGCCACGACTGCAGCAGTCTGGGAGTGGCTCCATACTGCATGAGAATGGCTTCCGTTCTTCCTGTCGCACGTAGGGCACTAAGAAACAGAAAAATCCCTTGTATGCTATGACAAAAATACCTTCTCTTACAAATACACCCATCCTCTTATCACCCCCTCTGTACAAATAATTAATTCCACAGCTACAGCTCTTTGTATTTTTGTTGCTTACCACTAGAAAATCTCAACTTTTTAACTATTAATAGCTTCGAGCTCATAGAAAAGGTCAGGTTAGACCTCTTACTTAACAGAAGTAAACAGGGAAAACAGAAGAAAACAAGAAGCACTCTTCGTTAATGTATCTTTCATTAGCACTCTTTGTTAAGGTATCCTTCAGTACTAGACACAGACTGAACATGGGGTGGTAGCATGACACAGATGCTTTAGTCTCCCTGTCCCTTAGTAATGCTACAATGACACATTTCCCAGGCAAATCATGGCATGAGACATTCTCTATTACACCAGGGTTATGTCCAACCTGATTTTCTCATTTTATATTCAGTATTCCTAAAATTGGGTGCTTGTATTAATTAATACCTCAGGGATATGGAGCTCCTTTAACTGATCTTCAGTAATTTCACTGAGCTGTTGAAATGTCATTGTGAAATCAGCCTTTGTATCTTCCATAAGCTAGTGAAAAAAGACACTTCTATCAGTTTCTAAAGTATGGAGTATCAGTCCAGATGTTTGCCAATTAAATTGGCAAAGCAAACTCACTTTTAAGAGGAAAGCAATCAAATAGTTATCATCTTCATTCTCCCCAAGAAGACCTAATTTCGTTTTGAATAGTTCTGTAAAACTGAAAATAGTAACGAAGTAAGGAAATTGTCACACAACATAATTTACAGTATTGTGACTACAAGGTTTGAGTTCTGGACCTGCATACCGTCTGTAATAGTGCTCACCATACTCCTCCAAAATCCGGGAAGCTCTGCAAAAACAAAACCAAAAGATGTCAAATTCTATGGAACTACAATCCTGCCATACATTAAACAGTGACAACATCTGTCTGATATCTCACGAACATTGATATTCTGAATATACTGGGGTCTGTAGTGGGAACAAGACTGATGGGAAACATTTTAACAGGCTTCAAATACATAAATAGCTGCTGCAAAGAAGAAAAATACAATGTTCTCCCTTTTCATATTGAGTAATAAGTCACAAGTTTAAACTGCACAACAGAAGATTCATATTGGGAATCTTTGCAATAGACTATTAAAATACTACCTCATTACTTCAGGACGTTGTATGGTCTTCATAATTAAACATCATAAAGAATAAGCTACACAAACTTACAACCAAAAACTACAGGCCAAGGTCCTACCTTAGGGAAAGGAGAACAGACAACACATCTAGGACTGCTTTCCAGTCATATTTTGTGATTATTTACGACCAATGAAAAGCTCTTTCCCATTCCTCCATCTTATTCTGGCCAATAATTAATCCAGAATCAATTTCCACTTAGAAAAAAGATTTTGAAAGCTAATCCCTTTCTTTCCTATGCATATGGTGATTAGACAGTCTTCCATCTCACTAGTTCTTGTAAGTGTTAAGATATTTTAAGGATTACTTACAGCTGATTTTGCCTGGGATTCAATAAAGGTTTTAGAGCTTGTAACAGCTTGCTCAGATTAAACAGCCCAACATTTGCCTGGTTTCCTATTCTATACCTCTTTTCATCATCAGATGTGTTTGGAACAAAATCTGTATCAAACAAAACATTACTTTTTCACAAGAGAGTAATTACAATATACAATCAGTGTTAAAATATGGAAGTGCATTAATTTTTATATTTACACAGCAAACTAATTAAAGCCCTAAAGTTACTAAATATCTAAAATCCGATCACAAGCATACTTGTTTACAGTGAATTAACTCAAGACTCATTACTTCCAAATCTAAGGAATACATCCTTCACAGATGAGTTCCCATATGTCACAAGTGACATTTTCCTACTTGAAGATACAAAATAAATTCAGATGTTTAAAAAGATCAATTTTACACTAAAAACAATGTCTTAATTCAATGTTTTTATTACATATAGTGCTACTATTTAGCACACAGACTAAGCAAACAACTGTACAATCGGATTCAGGATTCGTAAGTATTTTTTAAAAAGTAACATGTATAAACATGTATTTAAAAAAGGTCACCTGAGCAAGATTTGTTTCAGTGGTACAAGCAAGCTTACTGTATTCACATAAGAACTAGGGCTAACACGTTCTGGTGTGTAAGTCCATTATTGGGGAAATACTAAACAGCTGCTATGCAAGTTACAGGTATTGGGAAGTAAAGTGTATCCATGGCTACAGCAGCAGCCTCTGAACGGATGCAGCATGAACCCGTTGCTCATATCAAACACAGATAAGCTGATCAAAGCATACAGCATTGCCTGAGCCCTCAGAGGACATCAACATAAACAGAGCATTGAGGAGGAGACGTGTGACACATCTGTCAGATCTGGTGATTGGTTCAAATCTGAATTTCAGTGCTAAAGCATTTCACCTGTTCTGGGGTGTGCTGGCTCTGGCTGGGATGGAGTTAATTTTCTTCATAGCAGCCTGTACAGTGCCACGTTTTAGGCTTGTGACTAGAACAGTGCTGGTAACACACCAATGTTTTAGCTATTGCTCACACAGCATCAAGGCCTTCTCTGTTCTCATTCTGCAACCCCAGCAAGTCAGGCTAGGGGTGGGCAAGGGGCTGGGAGGGGGCACAGCTGGGACAGCTGTCCTCAGCTGACCAAAGGGATATTCCATACCATATAACGTCATGCTCAGCAATAAAAACCAGGGGTAGATTTTTCAAGGCAGTTGTTGCTTGGGGCTTGACTGGGCATCGGTCTGCTGGTGTGAGGTGGTGAGCAATTGCCTTTGCATCACTTTTCGGTCCCTCCCCTGCCTTTTTTTCTTCCCCTTCACTTATTCAACTGTCTTTATCTTGACTCAGTTTTTTCTCATCTTTGCTCTTTCAGTTCTCTCCCCCAACTCGCAGCAAAGGGGAGTGAATGAGTGGCTGGTCAGTCCTTAATTGCTGGCTGGGGTCTACCCACTGTATAGAAAAACACCTAAAACCAGAACAGCCCTGTTTTTTCAACACAATAGAAACGATGAGACATTTATTGTCATGAGATTTCCTTAATATGAGGCTGCAGTCTCATGAAAACAGACAGCGAGATCACCACTGATGGTTCTGAAGCTTACTCAGATGCAACCTCTAAACAGCAATCTAATAATATGCATTTATGTACATACTGGACCCGTACCTATCAACCCCAGACTGACTGAGTTCACACTTCCAAAGAAAGGTTGCCATGACTGGGTAGGTTTGATTTGTTTTCTTCCAATATATAATTAGCTGCCGTGGTTTGGCTATAAAGCTAAAGCATGATGCATGCAAAGTTACTGTGTACAATTTTGGCTTCTGGCTGCTTATAGCAATATGCAATTTTTAGTTTTCTGAGTTTCTGTTGTAGCAGCTACTCAACAGATGAAATTCAACTGGGAACATTCTCGTGAAAATGGGTATAATAGTAACACTTCATTAATAAGACTTTCAGCACTTGAAATGCAACCTGTACAGTGTATCATAAAGCTAGCCTCTGGTACAATTTTTTTCCCTAGTACCCTTCAAACAATACACATTTGAGATTTTTCTGCTAACAATGCTAAGACATGAATTAATACATAAATTAATATAAAGAACTTATTTGAAGTAAAAAATAATATTTAAAAACAGGTGCTATACTCACTTGGGTCATAGGAGTCCATAAATCCAAATGGACCGTAATCTATTGTTATGGACAATAAACTGAAATTATCTGTATTGCACACACCTACGATTGAACAACAAGGAGAAACAAAAATTGAAATTCCACCTGAACTGTGTAGTCTCTAGAAAATTGGCTGTTAAATAGATCCACTGAATCTAGAGAACTTTGCACCAGTTACCTTTCAGAAATCAGACCCTGGAAAATAAACTTTCTCTTACCCTTGACTTGGCATGCATTTAAAATACGAAAATGAGAAACTGTTTGCTACATAATTTTGCATCTGGTTTCTAAACCTAGGTGTCACTGTTTCCTTTCCCTTCCAGTGCTACGCAGTATTGAAACTGCACGTTGCAGATTGGTCATTAGCTGCTTCCTTGCAAGCTGACTGGGTGCTGTATTAGCAAGACGATGCTATTTTATTTTTCATAATGTAGATCTGAAAGAAAGGTGGACAGCACTGTATTCTATACGCTATAAAAAGTTTTTATGTAGATGCATCAAATTTAGAGCAATTAAACTTATATATGACATCAATCCACGGTCTTTGTACAAGAAACTATTACAACAATTCTGAGAATTCTTGCTCTCATATTCGTGCTCCCATAGTCTTGCTTCTGTCGGATACAGTCTCGCTTTGAAAGATCAGAAAGTGCTCCTAACTCTGTTACGAACACACTTGTACATTAATGCATAACAGATATGGCTGTAGGTGAAGACATGAGAAGAACTGAAGAACAAAGAGACAAACAACCGCCATCTTTAAGTGACTATGAAGAGCCACTCCTGTAAAGCCAATGCCATCTACTGCAGCTTACCATGTGCAAACCCCACAGACATCCACAATGCAATCAGATTTGCTGTCTCTGATACGACTGTAGAGAAAAATTCCTAAAATCAAATACATCTTTTACTTCAAGACCCCTGAATCAAAAATACAGAATACAGCAAGTCACATAAACATTTGCTTCACTTTAGATATATGTCATACATCCTATTTTTAAATATGTCTCTCTGTCAGGATTTTTAATTCACATTATAAATTATGTCACTGCACAATAACCTTAACCAGCAATGACTGTAGTTACAAACAGATGCCCTAAAAGCAATTAAAAAACCAAAAAGAAACAATGACACTATATATACTAGTGTATATACTAGTGTATACTATACATACTGCATTCATACTAGAAAAAGCATAATTCATCACTTTGTGACCACTGCTCACTTAAAATCTGAGCAGTAAAAGAACACAGAAAAACAGAAAATGGAAGCTTCTCAATAAGCATTTCCATAATGAAAGATGGTGAACAATGTTCATATTTGACTTTAAGAAAAAAAACTTCAAGAAGCAGATTTTTACTGAAGAGAATTAACAGATTTCTGCTAATAAAACCTGGAAGCTTACTTCAAAATTTAAAACATTTTAAAACTTGAAACTTTGAATAATTGTGTAATTGTAAAATTGTATAATTTTTGTTCACATGCTTGTGGAAAATAAAAATAACTTAAAAAAAACCAACTTACCAGATATCTATTTGAATCATTCATGGCTATTGCAGGAAAATGTTCCTGGATGATAAAGTCTAGCAATCTTCTGTAATATGAGAGTGAGAAGTCTTTAAACAAAACTGGTACTTTTGGAATTGATAATTCAAAATTCTTGTTTTCAAACAGCTAGATGCTGATCTACAGCTTGCTGCAAAGTTATTAGAAAACTATATCTATTTATTCCAGTAAATCTTGGATTAAGCCCTTCCAAATGCTTAGAGACAAAACCTAACATTCCAGTCACAAGTATGACTGGAGACTGCCACACAGAGTTAAAATTATTCCCAACTGTTAAATTTCCAGAGCACACCAGGATCTGGTTTACATGCAGTAATATCAATTCTTTAGAGAAATAAAAGATTTGCATATCCAAAGCCAAGTATATGATTACAAGGAATAATTCTACAATAGAACTCTCTCAAAGAAAATGTTATGGCTAAATTCTTATAAAGCAGGGTTATTTGCCATAGTAACCAGCCATTCCCAAAACAGTGCTGCAGAGTCCTACAGGACAGGTTTGGGAAACTGGGATACACGCATTAAAAACTGCAATGCCTGTCAGGTGCATATCTTTGCACATCTAAAGCTTCAAAGTAGAGCGGCTGGCATTTAGTACATTGAGGAGCTACCTATAGGACCCTTTTGTGGTCAGAGGCAGCCAGGGCCACTGGCACAAGAAGCTGTAAGCACCAGCTACACCTGGGGTAGGCAGCCAGGGCAAGGGTTGGACCTGGGGCAAGGGTTGGACCTGGGGCAAGGGTTGGACCTGGGGCAAGGGTTGTGTGGCTATGCACACAAATATGTAGAGTTTACCTTCTGATCAGGTTGTTGTGGCAAATCACTAAACTCTCCTCAGACTGTGGTGATTTTACCAGAGTACCTAGAAACCTGACCCTTAGAGGGGTGTCCAACCTATTGCCTCTGAATTTTAGCTGGTTGCTCCAGGATATCCTCTTTCAGGAGGATGTTCTCT
The DNA here is from genome assembly GCA_013398125.1 of Aegotheles bennettii. NCBI lineage: Eukaryota > Metazoa > Chordata > Aves > Caprimulgiformes > Aegothelidae > Aegotheles > Aegotheles bennettii. The sequence goes on from VZRW01010369.1 coordinate 101,929, forward strand.
GAGGAGGAAGCACACAGTCACACTAGCCTTGGCCTGCTCTTGGCCACTCTTTCTAAGGCCCCCTCCAAACCAGGAAGGAGGTGTCTATTCTGCATGAGCACGTTCCATAAATCCACCATGTCACAAATACTTTAACAAAAAAAAATTAAAAAAAAAACCAAACCAAACTTCAAATCAGTTCCTTAATTCAGTCTTTCAGTTTTACAACAAAAATCTGCTGTGAGATTTCCAGAAAAAAGAGAGACAGCGTAGAGTCACACGGGAAGTTGAACTGAATTACCAGTTACTACAACATACAACCACAGCTACAAGCTCTCTGCTCGTTTTTAAGCTCCCCAGAACAATTCCTATTGCAAGATTAGCAACCACTACATTGCTCCTGAGGAGACATGACCAACTTTTAAATATTTACGGTAGAACTAAAAATTTGTCATGCTAATTGCTTGAAGTGGAATAAAGCAGATAAATTAGTATTATTAAGAGGCTTAAAACTGTGCAATAATTTCTTACCTATTATACTTCTCTGGTTCTGCAAGTTTCTGGAGAGCATACTTTATACAACACACTCAGGCTAGTGATATATTTCCTATTTGTTAATTTAGCTTCACAGACAACTATGAGAAATGAAGGAACTTATACTCTAAATTCACAAATCTCAAAACAAACACTCCTCCCTAGTGCTTAGCTACCAGAACTATTTTAGCTGTAAACCCTTTCTTGTTTTGTAAGATCCAGGCCCTCGAAAACAGCTCACGAGGAAAGATCTTTTGTATGCTTGTAGAAAAATAGCAGGTTTTCTTTCTCAATTATGCAATCTTGCTTTCTAAACAAATTATGTCTGAATTCCAACCGTATATATGCATTCTAATATATATATTTGATTGTTAAGAAAACTAATATAGTTACTATGAAGATGAAATTCAAACCTTTGTAAGTCCAGTTCCCCAGAATAAGCTAAGATTTCTAAGGATCCTATACGAAACCATGATTTGGCAAGACGTAGCACTATTGCACCTGAAAGACAGACACGTGTTTAAATGTAAACAGAGGATGAGCAAAATAAAATAGTCCCATAGGAAAAGCCACCACATGTTGTTCTATAAATGCAGAATTTATATATGCACAGTTAAACTGGTATTTTTATAAGTATGCTCGAGGCATAACATATTAATATGTATAATATTACTTTACTACACATGTATTTTAATGATAAAGCTTAATTTGCTATGCCAGCAAACACAGGCAAAATTCCAGTACTGCATTAATATTAGAATTACTCCAAAGATGCTAGCAACAAAGAAAGAACCAACATAAACAGGTTTTCCCCTATGTTGTGCCATCTCATTTTTTCAGAACAGGTATAGACGATGTAGCAATGGCACAGCCACAGCAGCATTCCACTGTCCTAGTACTGCTATCACAACAATGGAAAATTTCCTTCGTTTTCAGTATCATAATGGCACATGAAAATAAAAATTGTCCCCCTACACCACATATGCAGACCTGCAGATCATAGCAGGTCATAGCAGACCTGTTCACAGGACGTAATTTCTTTAACCAAGATATGTTTCAGACTGATTTTCTCAGGAAAGGTTTTACATCCTAATAAATGAAATGAAGCCTATTTAGTACTTTTTATTACACATACACAACATATTGAAATTCATTTTTGCAATGGAGAATTAAGCTACAGTGCAACTTATTACTTTGAAAAGTGTTCATTACCTCTTTCTTTCTTAATATTTCCATTGTAAAACTGGTCCCTCCACACTTCATCATCACTTACAACTAAGCTGTAACAAACAAGAAATGAACATTTAAAAGTTAACTGAGGAAAAATAATTCACAATCAAGATCAAGTAATATTTTTTATAACTTCTTTCATAAAAAGAAAGATCTTTTTACTGGCACAGCTTTGTATTTACAAATGACACAGCCAAACCAGGCAAGCCAAGGCTTACCAAGCTTCATTAGCAAGATGCATTTATTTTGTATTTATACAATGTTTTCTGATTGTTCCTACAGAGAAGAACAGTTGTTCTTACAACTTACATTGTTCTTGGGGAGGGGGATGCATTTTAAAGAGATAACACATTCATTTGGAACTGTAGTGACTGATTAGTGTGATGATAACATTAAGTCACAATTTCCCTGAGGACAACAGCAATATTAGAAGGACAGAGAAATTAGGAACCAAACTGTTGCATCAGATGGAGGTTGCCCTTCTTTATCTTTGCTTGCTGGTAACTGGAAAATATTCTTCTATTCAAAACAGATGGGTAGCATGCTATTTGAAATTTAATGCAGCTACTTACAGCTACTATCTATTAGGTAGTTGAAGACTGTGCAGAAGACAGAACCAAACTTTCCTTGGAGGTACACAGAAAAAGATAAGAGGCAAGCCTTATATTCCATTCATAAATATGACTGAAGACAGTCGCAGAGTTAAAACAGCTCCCAAGTGTCAAATTTTCAGAGTACACTAGATTCTGGTTTTGCATACTTTAGCATCAAAATTTTAGAAGGAATTTAATTGGACCAAAAATGGGTGGTATACATATAAACATAAATATGTACCAAAAAACATGAAAAGGAATGATTTGTCTGAATTCTTATGCAGTGCACTTACTTTCAACAGTAACTGTGGCTTTGAAACAAAATTATTATTATATAATATGATATGATATATGATATGATATGATATGATATTATATTATATAAGCAGCCAGTTATCTAGTAGTTATCCTAACTGAATGTTCTCTGCTGATTGCAAAGAAGGCAGTGAATTGTTCCAGAAGGAGGGAAAAAGCATCTAGAAATCGATCTGCTCCTGGCTACAGGAGCTATATTGATATAAGCAACATTAGGAATTTTTTTCAAAAAAAGACTATTTTGGAAAAAATCATATATAAATGGTATGTCTGTAGGATTAAGTACAGAAAGTGCTGACATAAATGAGATGAAAGAAGAAAATCTTAATCTTTCAGACCTCTGCCAAAAGGCTTGTTTCATTTTGTCTGTGTAACTCTTCACAGGCTCTCTGCAAAATTCCTGCAGAATACCAGCACTTCTCTTATTACTGACAAAAAAATCCGGGGGGGGGGCGGCAACATTTGGTTAGTTACTAATACAAGTTAATGGACAAGCAACACTTAAGAGCTGGCCAGATAGTGAAGCAGCCACATAAAGATGCCTACATTCCCACTATAAAAAATAGTTTTCAAACGGTCTCTGTATTTGGTAAGTACCATTACTTGAGAGAAGGCAGTAGGAGAGCAGATGTACACTTAACCACAGGAAATGGAGCACTGAAATTGCTCTTACACCAGAGAAGCCAGAACAGCACTCACAGAGAGATGGAAGGGTTATATCCCTCCCTACCCCTGGTTGTAGCTTAAAGGCTGGATTTCACACTCCCAGGTGCTCTGCTTGCTGTTCTGCATGAACACCGAGCTCTGTGCAAGTAAGAGCTGCTCTGAAAACTATGCCTATTGGCTCACTTTTTTGACCTAATGCGTAACACTGCTAACCGGTAGTCCCAGTATGTGACTAAAATGGTACCATATGAAGAAGTGTTCTTTATCTGGCAGTGCAGTCATAAACTGTAGCACCCCATTGGGAACACAGTACTTAAAATTAATAGAGCAAAGCAACCTGCTGGGTGCTCTGGGCTAAGCTGTAAGGCTTTTCCCCACACTTCTGTCAAGACTTGACATGACCTCTGTAAGTGCATCCCACCAGCATCAGTGCAACAGCTCCCCATTGGGAAGAATATGGGTATCAGCTGGGGTTTTTCCAAATGAAGTCTTGCAAACAGACTGGAAAGCTTGTGCAGCAGTTAAGAGAGCCAGGCATTTAACCAATGTGCCAGCAGAGAACTAAAGCACACTGTGTACTCAATAGAATTTGTGCGCAGTTAAGGAGTAATTTTATATTGTTTTTGCACTGAACAATTTGTTGAGATGACAGCAAAGAAAGGCTATAACCTTGCCAGAAGCTTTCCTGCTGATATTCAGACAGATTTAAAGTTCTGCATTAACAGCCAACAGCAAAGGGTGTCAAGGTGAAGTCAGTGAATAAGCCTTCAAAAATGTCATTTGCAAACGCTGCACTCCAGCAGAGCAAATGTGTTAGAATTGATGTCAGAGATTTGCACTTTGCAAATGCAGACACGTAGCCATGTGGCAGCCAAGTACAGGCCTTTGAGGCAGAACTTTTACTTTCTTTAAAGCCTGAAATGCTGAAGTAGACATGAGACCACTTGGAACACAGGATGAACTTGACATTTTAAACACAACCATCTGAAAAATTCAGCTTACCTAATTCTGAGAAAATCATCCAAATGAGTTAGCCTATTAGTCATTTTTGGTTCAAACAGAATTAATTTTAAATTAATTTTTTACAACATCTTCTCTGCTCAAGGAGTGTTTGCACAAATAAGGAATTGAGAGCAATTACCTACATCCAGTACTACCTCCAATATTAACATCTATTTATCTAAGTGACAATTTTTCCTATCAATCTTAAAAATTGCAACTAGGTGACTATGACAATACAGAAATAGCCATTTCCAAAGTGGCTATTCCCCTACTTGGCCTGATTCTAGAAAAATGCATCCAATGAATAACTTTAGTGTAGTAAAAGACTCATTTATTAACCATGTAAAATGTATTAATAGACTTACTGATTATCCACATACACTAAAGGCATTATTACTGTTTACAAGGCAGGAATCTAGTCCTGCTGTTTTTGCAAGTCTTTTGGTGAGCAACAAGGGAGAGAACAATCGGGGTTTTTTTAAGAGAAGAAATTCTTGACTGCAGTATCATAAAAGCTGGAGAGGGGAGTTAGTGTCAGGTACAACCACTCAATGTAACTTCCACTTTCTTTACAAAATGAACCAGATTTCAAATTAAGGTAGTTCAGTTAAGACAGTCTTACAAGTGAGCAACAGCTGTTCACTGCAAGACACAGACAGTACACAGTATGGTATTTAAACAAAGTAGCACTTTAAGGCAGACAAAAGACAACAGTGCATGAATTAATTGCTGCAGCTCATTATTACTGGAAAGTTTTATCCAAAAATCTATAAAATGGAAGGGATCTATTTTGTACTGATTGCAAACATATGAAAAAAAATCTGTCCTCCTGGACACTAACTGTCCTACTTTATTGATTCTCAGTGAAACTCAAGTCACAAAATCACCTGTAAAAATGGGTGCTGTGAAAAAGAAAAGGGAAATACCTAGCAGCTCTGCTTGTAGGAATTCCAAGATAATACATAGCCTCACTACATAAAAATTCTCGCACAGAAGAACGAAGCACAGCTCTTCCATCACCATTCCTATGGAGAACAGAGAAATAAGGAAGAGGTCATAAAATCAAAGTAAATTTCAAAACCAAAACATCCTATTTTGGCGTACATAGAATAACTGCAACTTACCTGGAGTATGGGGTTTTTCCTGAACCCTTTAGTTGTAGTTCCCACCTCTCACCATGCCTGCAAAGATACCATTAGCATTTCTAACAGTACACCTTGGGCTATGCATGAACCAGCTAAGTAGAATACAGACTTGAATTGGTCACTTAAGAAAAAGTCACACCTGTTTGCATACACCCCGATCAAGTGGGCTCTTCCATCACCCAGCTGACCTGCCCAGCTACCAAACTGACAAAAATGAAAAGCAAGTTATTTTCTTCTATCATTTATAACAGATATAGTTTAAACAGTACAAACTACACGTAGGTTCTCTGTCTGTGATCTACACAATGTAATGACAAATTTACTGAGGTAGTCATTAAGATATTGATCCCTAAAGCTGCATTTCCACACTCACACCAATATCAATCAGAAAAAAAACAGAAAAAAATTATGCCAGCAATCCCCATTTTTTTCACTACCTTCCAGCTATGATGCACAGCTACAGCCCAGTCTCTTCTGTTTAATAAGCCTTTAAACTGAGACAGCTTGTAATTTATTTTTTTTAATTGCTAACTATAAAAAAAATTCTACTTCTCTTTTCCATGAATAATCTTACTCATTTCCATGAAACTTAACTCTTGGTGACCATGGTACTGCTGAATTCAGTGAGGTTCTGCCCTTCTTCCCTCCTCTGAGCTGATAATACCTATCACAAATCAGAGCTTGTCAGGGTGCAGGGGTGCTAAGCAGACTCCTCAGCTAGTGGAAGTCAAAAAGATAATTTGCTTCTGGCATAAACAGAAGCAGAGAAAGCAGGTGTGGTACCAAGAAAGAATATTATTGTTCTCTTTCATCTGCAGCCCCTTATGAAGAACAAATCTGTCACCAAAGTGTTCATAAGCGTTCATATAGGTATTATCAAGGTGTAATTCACTTGTAAAGACCTACATAACTCCACCTGGAGGAACGAGTGTTAGTTACAGTTACCTGATGACCCCCATATCTATGGGCCAATGGAACAGACCCCACGATCACATTCCCACCACTGATGAACTGAAGAAAATCAGATGTTCCTTTGACAGATATATCAAGATCCAAAATATTTTCAAGAACTTCCTGGAGAAAAAAGTAATACAGGTGGTACTTGAATGTGATCAAATTTTCAGTGGTAATTAATGTGTTTTCTCTACTGGTTTCGTTATAAGATGTCTCACAACATGTTTTACGAGTTTTATTTGTTTAAAGTATAAATCTATTCTATATATAGGATCTTTTCACAATAAATAGCATATGAATATCAAAATATACTTTAGTGTATGTATTAACAATCTATACTAATCAGACAGGAACAAAAAAAAAATAGTAGCCAACCTTTGAAACAGCTACAAGACGAACTCTAGATTTAAAAGGTGTAGGATAGACAACTGAAAAAACACAGTTTCTCACATTACGGACATAATTTTCCTGGATCACATCAATTGGAAAGTGATCTATAAACAAGAAGTACATAAGAAATGTTTTTATAAAAGCAATTAACCATCCTTAATACCTTTCCTCTTAAATCCAATCAAAATACTTCAGAAACAATCAAAACCTTGCACTTTACCACAGCGTATACTAAACCTGCACAAAAAAGAATCCCAAATAAATGTAGGACTTTATTCTGTTTGGGATTTTGGAAAAGAAGGATTTAATTCGGCAGCTGAAGAATGGTGAAGCATTCCAAGTATAAGATCCAAAACATATTTAAGCATAGTTTCAATTAACTGTGATTAGAACAGTCTCAGGGCAGTTTTATACTGCACCCAACTACATGTAACCCTGGAGATATTTGTGCGAGTCAGAAAAGCTCAGCTACCCTCACAGCTGAACAGATGGAGTCACTGCACACCAGTACTGTGGTACATAGTCCATATGCAGGGATGGTCACCAAGTAACCAAAGAAACCAGCCTGAAGTCTTCTCCAAGTGAATGAAATATGAATGCTGAAGAACAGCACTTCTTGCTGTAGCATAACACATGTGCCTCGTTCTTCCTTCACAGCTACTCTGCACCCTGATCCACAGTAACAGAGGACAAATGTTGTTTTAAAACACTGTTAAATCTGTCTGGTTTAACATATTTATGGATTTTTTGCTTGCAACAATCTTAGGATTCTATGTTAACTGTAAAATCCCAGCACCTCATAGTCACCATTCTGTAACCACTTGAAGTTCGTTAGCATCTCTGGAGACGTGCTGCTAGCCATGCTCCTCAGCATCCCTGATGGCAAACCCTCTTACAGCCAGCTGCCACCCGATTTATCACTCAGTGTTACTGCTTCATGCTCGCACGTAATTGCATCACCTGAAGATACGATTTCGTAAGGTTAACATATAAATTATCTTAATTATTACAGGCAATTCTCTATGCCCAGGGGCTCTGCTGCTTTGTGTGCTGCAAAGCAGGCGTCGGGCTATGAATTTTGCATTAAGACATAACTGGGACTCACACGTCTCTCCACCACGACAGACTGTCAGTGCACAACAGAGGTGAGACAGAAGGAAAAACCTTCTTGTGCTAGCTTTAATTTTTAAAGCAGCAAGTATCTGACTGTGTACACAAGACCTTCACTGAGTTACTGCGTTGCTGCTGGCTACAACCCGCCAAGCTGAAGCCCCAGGGCCGAGCGGGGGGGGCACCAAGGCCCCGGGGCCGGTCGGGCCGTACCTCGGAGGCTGTCGGAGGCGAGGGGCCATGCGCAGAGCTCGGCCGCCCGCCGCGGGCAGAGCCCCGGCTCCGGGACGGAGGC
>VZRW01010369.1:110893-212527 GCA_013398125.1 Aegotheles bennettii
CCGTGAGGAGGAACCTCTCGGGGTCTTGCCCGGGTGGAGCTGGGAAGCGGCTCCCGGCAGTGCGCGGTCCCGGGTGGCTGTGCCCCCCCAGCGCTCGGTGCTGCGCTCCCCCACACCCGCCCCGCCGGGCCCAGCTGCTGCCCGGGCCCGCAGCGGGGCTCTACCTGCCCCGTGTCCAGCTCCGGCGTGGCCCGGGCGCACGGTGTCAGGCGGCGGTGTGCGGGACGGGGCTGCCTGTGCCCTCACCGGGGGAAGAACGGGAAGAGAGGGGCTGGGTTTTAACAACAGAGGCGTGAGAGGGGGAACTTAGGAAGGGCTTGGGGCTGGTGTCAGGCAGCAGAGAGCTGCAGGTCTATGGTGAGCTAGGGTTCCTCTCCTTCCCTTGTCCCAGCCTGGCCTTTCTTCATCCTGTACACAAGGAGGGCGGGGGGTGCCCGGAGCTGTGGCGGTGCCCGGAGCTGTGGCCCTGCTCCTGTTTCTCTCCCTGTGTCCAAGGAGAGAGACTTCCAGCTGCACACAAGGAGACACTGAGGCATGAGGAGCAGGGTGGGGGAACTCTTCTCCGGTTCTGGGTCTCCTGGAGTGTTCCTGTGCGGGTTTTGAGAGGCGGTGTGGTGAGCACACGGCTGCGGTGGTTTCGGGCGAGGCACTGTGCTCCGCAGGGCAGGGCAGGGTGCAGGAGCTCTTGGCAGCAACACCAGGAGTGGAGCAAAAGGTGCATGTCCTTGCTCAGCATGCTGGAACCCTGTACCTTGGACCGTGCCTTCCCCCAGCTCCTGGGCTCTGTCTGCAGGGAGAGATCACTGGAGAGATTGCTAGGTTTGGAGGTTAGGTTCTGGCCACCTAGCAGGGAGGATGTGCAGGTGTAAATTATCATCAGAAGCAAGCTGAATGAAAGTTGCCTCAGGGGAAAGCAAGGATATGTTCTTCTGTTAGCGTGGTAGTTTACAGAAGCAGCTCTTGTCCTGTTCTCTGTGCCTTGCTGGGTGCAGTCCAGATTTACCCCCAGGACAGGGAATGTTTGAAAATTGCACCTTCCAGGAGAGCAAAAGCAAGGTTTCATAAGAGTGGTTCTGGGAAGTTAACTGACACACCTGAGCTATTCCCGCCAGGGGAGAAAGTCCAGCACTCCTGGGTGTGTCAGAAGCTAACGTATATTGGCAGTTATGGCTCATGTGATGTGGAAGGAGATTATGAGACTCCCATTGCTGCTGGGTTGTTAAAATGGAGAAACACAGCAGTGCTGATGAACAGACACTTGTCTTTTGTAATCAAATGTTTTCTGCCAGTTTAAAGGTCTGTTAAATTAACCCTGATTTTTCTTTGTGCAGATGTGTCACTTTACCCAAAGAAGTTCAACTTTGTTGTTTCCAGAGATATGTAGTATATTTTGGCGGTAAGTTGAAGGTTCATATTGCTGTGTAATGGGTAGTTACACCTGGGAGCTCTAACCTTTGAAAGTGAGGTTATTCACTCTGGTCCATAGTTGGGTAATTCTGTGTAGACTGCTGCTGTGGTGCTGAGCCTGAATGTAAGTCCTCCATCCTGGAGAACAAGGGGCAAAGCAAGAATCACCCAAAGAGAACCCATATGGTTCACTTTGAAAAAGAAAACATAGTAAGAGGCATAAACTTCAGCTTCAGGGAACAAAAAAAAATCAGGCCTAAGCCTAAGGCATCTTCATGCATCCAGGTGGAGCTTTCAGCCTTTACTGATGAGCTGTCATAGTGTCATCATGCTCCCTGTAAGTATGGGTTTAGTTTATAATGTAGCTGGGTGCACAAAGGAGAATTTTCAAATTCAGGTCAGATTATTTCTTCAGGAGCATACAGGAGGGGGAAGGAAGTAACAGAATAGTGTCACTGGAAGGTGAATGCTTCCTCTCCAGATGTACGCTATACTGTCAATAACGTATTCCAAAGGAATACATCAGCAGCAATGTAGTTTTATGTGTCGCAGAAGACTTCTGTAGTCCTCCTGATTTACTGGTGTGTGTTACATGTTTGCCAAATCCTGCATTTTGTGAGCTCCTAAAAGTCTACAATCATCTATATGTAGCCATGCTGTCCTTGCACCTTATTAGCTGGCTGACAGGAGTACTTTGATGCCTTCTGTTCATATTTTAGCCATCTGGTTAAATTTTGTGTGAAGGGAAAAGAGGAGGAAATGCTTTGAAATGTTTCTGTTTGTCAATCAGGGAAAGTTTGCTTTTAACAATGTTACTCTCTTGGAAAACACTGTCTCCAGGTTTCATCATACCAGTAGGTCCCGCTTGTGCAGCTGCAGTAAGACGGTTAGTGATGAAAAATACCAAGACCCTTTTCAGCTTGGTAGAAAAGACTTGAAGAATCTCTATGAAGATATTAAAAAGGTGAGGGATTTTGGTGACTATTCTGATTCTGATTTTAATAGCAACCATTGCTTTGGAGAGTAGTTATTGCAAGAACATTCTTTGTTTTTATGAACAGCTGTCTGAAACTTAGACTGAAGGCAAAGAGAGCATTTCTACATATCTATAGAATGAGAATGCTTTTTTTTTTTCCTCCTGATTTACACTGCTGGAATACGTAACTTTTGTTTCGGATTACTCTTAGTAATTTTAAAAACAACTTCAGTTTACATTGAGTGGAGTGAATACAGGCAATAGCCTTATATATGCATTGTGTTTTGCTTACACTAAACATATTGGCTTTGTGACTTTTATGTTCTTTTCCTTTTTATAGGAATTACTCGTATCTACAGCAGAACTTAAGGAAATGTGTGAATATTACTTTGATGGGAAAGGAAAGGCCTTTCGACCAATGATTGTGGTGCTAATGGCAAGGGCTTGCAACATTCACCATAATAATTCCAGGTGAGTCAGTCACTTTTAGATATATGGACAGATATCATACTCAAAATTTATCACTCTTGTGTTGCCGAAAAATATATCTAGTAACTTCATGGCAATAAAAAGCTCCTCACTAAAAACTGAATTTGAAGTTCCATGGTGAGACTGTATTTTTGTAGTTAGCAGTGCAAAAGGAACTACTGGGTTTATTACATTCTTCCATGTGTAAAATTGTGGACTATACTGGAGTTGTAACTGGTGATGGATAAATACTGTTGCCAAATTCTTATATTTGTAAGGCTTTCAGTCAATTTTAGCTTCTTACATAAATGCTTTATTAGAACCTGTAATACTCCTTGAAACTATATGATCTTAATTAAAAGTATTTTTAATTTGTAACCACTCCTGTAGCTATTAAACTCTTGTCACAGGTAAGAACTTTGCTGCAATAAGAGACTGTCACAGCTTTTTTGTAATTATGCATAAAAGCTATGAAGCAGGTGGTATGATTACATTCAAAGTGGTGAGACATTCAAAACAGTCAGAGATTTTTTTCTCCCTCTAGGAGCAAGTTTCTGCACTTTGATGTAAGAGTTTAAGTTTAGAGCTGGTGTAATCCTCATGTTCTTTAAGTTACTTGTTTTTTTAAAGCAGTTTTAACTGAGTAGAACATCATGCTCACCCTGTGCTCTGTCAGCTCCTTGCTCTGTCTGATTGTGAATATTTATCTCCACACGTTCCTACCAGTGAATGTAATTCTGAAGCGAGAAAGCAAAACCTAGTTGGCAGTGTCCTGTCCCACACGTGCCAGTTCCTCTTGTTCTAGGAAAATAGTGCCCAGGATTAATGAACTTCACTCCAGCCTGATTCTGTTTTCCATTCAGTACTGTTCCTTGTCATTGTCTTAAAGGTAGCAAAAGGAACAATATCAATTGTGAAAATCCTCGACGGTGTCTTTTGTCACTGCACTGATTGGCTTAATATTGCCATGAGTGATCTTGACATGAAAAACAGGAGCGTGGTGATGGCACTTTTTGATGACAGAATCATTCTCAGTGACTGGTGGAATGAAAGGAGGCACAATAAAACAAAAAGTTCTGTTTAAGCATGGAGGCTTTTGAGTGTCCTGTTAGGTTAAATGTCTTTCTAGAGTGAGGTCACTTTATTACAGTCATAATATGAATGGCATTTATATAAAGAATCTGAACTATTATTCAGAAGATAAGTGTCTGAAGCATTCAAATTGTTCTGTGCTGGTATGTTGTTTTTTTCTCCTTGAAGATCCAAGTGTCGAAAGTCCAACCATGAGTCCTTAGGTCCCTTGGGACTTGAGTCCCTTGGCTTTTTGCTTAATGATAGCAACTTAGCTTTGTGCGAGAGAGTGAGAATTGTTGTAAAGCATTTAAGCTGAGGTCATGCAAACCCTCAATTTCACACATCCTCTGGCATTTCTTCACATACCTGTGTGCAGAATTTCACAGAATTATCACTTTGCCTCACTGGACCTCATGTTTCTGTTTAGGGTGTGTTCTCCAGAGGTGTTTGCAAATAGAAGTTTTTATTTCTATTTCTGAGACCAAAGTGAGAGAGACAAACAAATAAGTGAAGGCCAAAGAAGTACGGAGACATCCCAGTAGAGAAAATAGTGAGCACAAAAGATTCAGGGGGAGAAAGGGAAATAAACCCATCAGAATAGTGCAAGAAATACTTAAATATAGTGACCTGGCTAAACTCGATATGATAATATTTCCTAAAGATATGAGGACCTGCCAGCAACATTAGTTCTCTTTTCTCTCACTCCTCCAAACCATGGTTGTCAGATACCTGTACTGTGTGCTGTTTTTCAGCTGTTCTGTAATTTGGTCTCATGTTAACATGTCCATTCTCTATGCTTTCCCTAGTTTGTGGTGTCACAGACGGTGTTTCTGAGTGTTTGTTTCTTTCAGCCACAGGAACTTAACAGCAAAAATGCACTTTGAGGAGTGCAGTCACAACACAGAAATGTTGCAAGTTGTTTTGCATGTTTCCTGTCTTTAGACAGGCAGTATTTACTTACAGGCAAACACGTTGCAAAGCTCTTCATTGCAGAGTATAAATACTGTTTAGTGTTGTTTTGAGTTTCACACCCCCTACCTTTTTTTTTTTCCTTTGTTTTTGTTTTAAAGAGGGATATTTGGAGGGGGAAGTGTGTTTGGTTGGTTTTTTTAACCTGTAAGATCAGCCTTGGGATTGTTCAGTTTACATGAAACAAGTTCTGCAGGGGAAAAGACCTCAGGGTACTGTAGGTCTATAAGAGCTTATCACAGAATCAAGTAGGGGGTCCTACTGAAAAATAGAACATGAACAAGGACTTAAAAATTAATATAATGCATGTGTAAAAAGATAAACTTCAAGTTGTATAAAAATTTTGTGTAAATATATATCATCTTGGGGTGCCTTTACTTTGAGAATGATCTAAAAATGGCATCTTTCCACTCACCGGATTTGCGGGGACCCAGTTATCTACTGACTTGAGTTACTGCTACTCTTTGCTTTTGTTTTGCAGGCGAAGCAGAATGAAAAATGGCAGGGAATGAGAAGGATCCTGTTTCTTGTGTGTTTTCCCTAAAATAGGCATGCTCTGATTCAGAATTACTCTCACAAGATGTTTGTAGGAAACTATTGCAAAATTTTTTGCCAGCGATGGGAAGAACCTTGTTTGAGACTTTGCAGAAACAGTAGTTTAAAAAAAACCCTTCAGGTTAAATTGTCATGTTTGATACAACATTCTGGGAACCAGACATGTGAACCATGAGCATTCCTATGCCATTTTTAGTCATTGTCAGAGATTAAATGCACTGTAATGCAGAACTTTTCAAAACCTGCTTTTGAAATGTCGGTTCTTGTGCTGTCTTCATATTACTGAAAGATTTTGGCATGTCAGTGAGTGTTGCCATTTACTGCTACTTCCCAGCAGGAAGTCCAGTCTCCTGACATAATTAATGAAAAAAGGGAGTCCCCAAAAGGAGACCAGTGCATGAAAGAGGCTGGAGACCTTTACATTTTTTTGGAAGGTAAGTTCTCCTTCTTAGTAACAATGGTTTATTTTGGAAAACTACTTACACTGTACTAGCATTAGACTAAATTACTAGTCTACAGTAAAACTTACCTTCAAAGAACTGTGAAGGTTTCCAGCTCTTCTTTTCTGTTGTTTAAAAGGCACATTTTCACAGCCTGTGAGCCACACATCCTGCTATTGTTCAGGATGTAGAACTCCCACTGACAGCAATGCAGAGTTCTGCAGAGGTAGGTGTCAGAACACAGCGTTATGTCAGCAGACTGCAAGATGTTCTTTCATTTTGTGATTAATCACTAGATTTTAATAGACATCAGCAATGCAAGAAGATTTTAAATTCCCTTCAGCTGAGCTGAAATTATCATCTTCTGTTTCTCTCAGTTCTTTTTATATTCTGCTGGAAAATAGTGTGATTTGCTCTGTTAACTGTACACCAGAACTAAGGTACCTATATATCAGAAGTAATTTTTCTTTTATGTTTTTTTGTTGTTGTTGTTACTGGTTTGGGTTTTTTTCTTTTGTTGGGTTTGTGTGGTTTTTTCATGTCCCTGTAGACTTTTTACAGCTATAAGGCAAGGCTGCCTGGGATAGCCATTTCACAGATCCTGCATGATGAAAATGAGCAGAAAAAGAAAAAAAGATAGATATGAGAACAAGAGAGTGGCAGTTGGATACTAGGGTAGATGGTCGTTTGTGTGAGCTAGGTTGACTCTTTTATGTTGTTTGACAACCTTGTTCCCTAGATAATTGCTTCTATATTCTTCCTTTGCCTTTTTTCCACCTAGTTTAAAAAATAAAGTAGGTGTGAGCTAGTGAGAGTTGAATCATCATTGTTAGACTTTCCCAAAGGCTGAATTTCTGGAAGTGTTAGATAGTTAGTGTTTACAGTCCTAAAGTGATTGCAGTAAAATTCTAGTTAATTCCTCAGGCTTTTGAAGGGCCTCTGAGATAACATAAAGGATAACATAAAGGATATAATCCACAAGTTATGTCTTTTAAAAGTAGAATACAGGTTTCTGTGCCTGCTGATCTCTCTAGCTTGCTGGTTAGTAGTTAGCCAGCTTTGGAGGGTTTGTGATGCTGCATCTTACAGGTAGAGCAACACAGAGATAAGGAAAATGTAAAACTCATGTACAAAGCTAGCAGGCATTCTTTTCTCTGCCGTTTTACAGATTTCCATCTCTTTGGAACCAACCATCCTTGATGCTGTGCAACCAACCATCCTTGATGCAGTCTGGATTTAGAGGGATTAGAGTCACTAACTTGGGAGTTTTGCAGTACTGTGAATGCAGCAAGGCAGAAGCAGGCCTAATAAGCATGGAAACGCCCCATTGCACTTACTGTACTAACACGATCTTACTTTCTATTGTCTTCCTAATTCCAGGTTTGAAAGATGAGCTTCAGACCATGGAAACTGCAACAGCCATTTTCAGAGAAACATTTTTTTTTCGTTTGGTTTTGGTAGAGATTTCTTTTAGTGTATTGCAGCAGATGTAATTGATTCGATTATTTGACAGTTCTTGTTTTTTATTTTAGGGAGGTGCAAGCAAGCCAGCGCTCTGTAGCTGTAATTGCTGAGATGATCCACACAGCTAGCCTAGTTCATGATGATGTTATTGATGATGCAAATTCTCGCAGAGGAAAAATGACAGTCAATCAAATCTGGGGAGAGAGGAAGGTGAGTTTGCTATTATGTGCAAGATTTGCCTTTGAGTTTCAGCAGAGCACAAATACCTAGGGTTTTTGTCACATTACTATCCCTAGGCACAGTCTTGGGATATGCCAGAAAGAGCATGAAGAGGTGTGCACAGATTGTGGGTAAGACAAATGTGTGTTCCTTTTCTGAACTGCTGGAAGCATTAGATAATGTATGTTTACAGTGTGATTCTTACAGATTTTATGCTCTCTATGCCATTCTCTGCAGTGCTGTTGGAATACTTTGAACTTGTACCTCATCCAGATCTAGAATCATAGAATGGTTTGGGTTGGAAGGGACCTTAAAGATCAGTGACACCTCCACATATAGATCCCTATATGTTATTCTGATTCACTGGTAAACACAAAAAGGTTTTCAGTCAGAATAAAACTTTTTTTTTTATGTTTTGAGAGAGGTGTTTCTTCATAGAGCATTAAAAGGAAGGTCTTAATTGGAAAATGCAAGGAAAGAAATACACTGCTGACACATCAGAACTTATCATGGAAATTCAGAGCTAACATGGCATAACAGTCACAACAGAATGGTCAAATTGAGAAGTAATATTAAAAAAACCTTCACAGACAAACACGTATTCAGATATTGCATACAGGGAGGACAGTGCTTATATAGAAAAATATAAACAGCACTATAAGATAGGGTTTCAAAAATGGTTCCGATTTTAATCTTCTGTCTTCTCTCTGTTACAATGAGATATGTGTTCTTCATGTAGGAAAATGACCTGCAAAATAAAGGAAATTGTATTGGCTGTACTAACACAGGAAAAGACTTAAAAGATTATTTATTTTTTTTATTCTTAGGCTGTTCTAGCTGGAGACTTCATCCTCTCAGCTGCTTCTGTAGCTTTAGCACGAATTGGAAACACTACTATCATCTCTGTTCTAACTCAGGTGATTGAAGATCTGGTGCGTGGTAAGATCTTTTTCTATTTTTATCTTCAGATTTGCTTGCCTAAACAGTAAACCCACAAATAAAAACCACCATCTGTGCAACTTTTAGGTGAATTCCTCCAGTTGGGTTCCAAGGAAAATGAGAATGAGAGATTTGCTCACTACCTTGAGAAGACTTTTAAGAAGACTGCGAGCCTTATAGCAAACAGTTGCAAAGCAGTATGTACGTCTGTCTCTTCTGAAGTTAACATACCACACCATAAGCTTCACAGCTAAACTCCTAGTTATTGCTGTTTTCTCTGGAGACCCTTCAAAGCAAACCCTTTAAATGGTATTCTCCCGGAATGTAATGAGTTTGAGATTGTGCATTTTATCACAGTTCAGCTGTGTAGCCTCCAATATTGGTTTTCCCTTTCTCTTTTATTTATATTCATACACAGATTTATTGTTATCCTCGCTTAAATCAAAATAAGGTTCACAGTGGCATTTATGAAATTCTGCAACTTTGCAACTGTTTTTAATCTCAGTTGATAATTCTTGAGCCTGTAATTTGATTCTAAGTCTTCTTTGACATCTGATCCCACTCATTGTTGCTGAGTGGAACCTTAAATGATAACAGTGGGTGGAAACAACTAATTGTGTATACTCTACATTACATTGTAAAAGAACAGCAGCTTGTACTTCTTGATTTGTTTGGGGTTTTTAATTATTAATTGCTATATCCAGCCCTATCTGTCACTCAGTTCTATTACTTCATTACAGAAAGATCTGATTCAAGATGATATTCAAAAAACATGTTTAGTTTTAGTGTAGAAAATGGAGGTGGACAATAATCTCACCCCAAAAGGGAGTTCTAATTTTTTTTTTTTCAATTAAAGACAGTATAGCAGGTGTATGCTATAGCAAGAAGGAGAATTAGACTAAAAATCTGTGCTAGTGTTAGTTATCATCCTTTGTTCTCAGGGAACTGGTACATTTGTGCAATAGACAGCAGTTGAAAATTGCTTAAATCAAAAAGGATCATACAGAATGAGAGACATAGATTTTGTGGGGAGGGAAAATAACTTTCACTCTAGCTGGAGGAAAGAAATTTAAGTCTTCTGCATTGCTAATATTAATGGCAATATGACCCTTGCAAGAATTTTCCTTTGCAAGTCTTCATTTATATTAATGGGCAATAGGACTAGTAAGCAGCATCGCATTATTCTGTTACCCCAATAAAAACATACAAGGTTTTATATTTGCTTTGACGGTCTTCCTAAAAGAACCTTCACAGATAGAAGAAATCACCTTCATAGAATCATGGAATGGTTTGGGTTGGAAGGGACTTCAAAGATCATCCAGTCCCAACCCCCCCCTGCCATGGGCAGGGACACCTCCCACCAGACCAGGTTGCTCAAAGCTCCATCCAACCTGGCCTTGAACACTTTCAGGGAGGGGGCATCCGCACCTTCTCTGGGCAACCTGTGCCAGTGTCTCACCATCCTTACAGTAAAGAATTTCTTCCTAATACCCAATCTAAATCTTCCCTCTTTGAGTCTGAAACCTTTCTCCCTTGTCCTGTCACTACATGCCCCTTTTCCCTTCAGGGCTTTATCCCATGGTACTCTAACAGGTAATCACGTCCCTGAAGAGGCCAAAGTCTGCTCTCCTGAAGTCCAGGGTAGTGAGCTTGCTGTGTGTCCTCCTTGCTGTTCTAAGGGTCTTGAACTCCACCATCTCATGGTCACTGCAGCTAAAGCTGCCCTTAAGCTTCGCGTTCCCTGCCAGTCCCTCCTTGTTGGTGAGCACGAGGTCCAGCATAGCACCTCTCCTCGGCTCCTCTCTTGCTTGCAGGAGGAAGTTACCATCAATGCGTTCAGGAACCGCTGGGTGGATTCTCCTTACAAACGTGCTATTTTGAGTTCTTTCTTTTTCATAACTCGCAAGAGTGAAAGATTTAAGCAGTTTCTTCCAGATTGTGGCTGTGATGCAGGTGAAGAGGGTGTTTGGCTGCTTTTCTTCTAGTGGTTGTTCTGAGTTGTTCTGTTGCTGAGTTGCTGGAGTTTTACATGCAGTAAAATTTGTGTTATAAAGGAAAAAAAGAGAGAGAGATCTGTCTTTATGGCAAAACCATACTTACTGCACACAGTAGCAACAACCTGTATATAGATGCCTCCTGCAGTTTTTTTCTGCATGGATTAGGAGAACTCTATTTAAAAGGGGATTTTTTTTGTTTGGGATTTGGTTGTTTGTTTGTTTGTTTGTTTTGGAGAGGGTTGGGGTTTTTTTGTTTAGGTGGCTTTGACTACTAAGGAAAAGGATGGAATCAGAAGGGAGTTCTGTTTTCTGTAGTGAAAATGATAAGCAGGATCATCAGTCCTAGCTTGAAAGGAAATTCAGCTGGGGAATACAGAGTATTCACATCTTGTTTTCAGGGACAAAGCTAAGGGACAAAGCTGTTGTTTTTCAGAACATGAGTTACAACCAGGCTAGTGTGTCATTAATAGCAGTTCAGTTCCTGTTAATGGTAGGAAAAAACAGTGATTTGTTTCTGTGCATGAACAGGATAAAAGTATTAACTGAAAAGAAGATGTCAGACATGTTCAGGTAGCATCTCAGAATTCTACAGTGTCATGCCTTAGGGACAGAAGAGCAGAGTATTCCTGGAAAAATGTCTAAACAAGATAATAGATAGTCTGTCAACACTGGTCTAGTCACTGTGTTAGATACCTTCTGCTTCACCAAAACATTACCGCATTTGAATCAAAAGTCCTCTAAGTTAGCAAAATCAATTTTATGAACAGAACAGTCTGTTCGAGATGTTAGAGCCATCCCAGTCTCCACTTCATTTCTGCAACGGTTCTGTATGACGGGCTGTTACCAAAGTTGCAGTGAAAGTAATACATTGCAAAAGGAAATGGTGGCAGATGGCCCAGAGGGTCACTGAAGCCTTTGTTACTGAAAGGCATTTTTCAGAGAAACACAAGAGGTGACTTTGGTTCAAGAATTCAGAAACAATAAAGCTGGAGTGGGATTTCTGTTAGTCATTATGCAAGCTGGAGATAGCAAAATAAGCTGAGCAGGTTCTATTTCTGTCTTTTTTTTATCCTGCTGTAATGTGAATTCCTAACCCGCATAAAGCTGTTTATATTTTGCACAGCAAAGTATTCTTTCTCAGAAGAGGAATTAAATCATGCTTGTTTTGAGATAAGTGTGAAGTTGCTCTAGACATTCTTGATTTCTCTGTTAGAAGAAAGTATGCAGCCTCCTCGTGTAAGGCAAGGCTGTGTGTGGAAGGTTTGCCTTAAGGACTGAAGGAAAGGATTAGTCTGCAGCTCTGGACTGGACACAGCCCTCCTGCTTTAACTAGTTCATAGCACAGGGCTCCATCAGAAAAACCTACAAGCAGGTGGAACTGGTCTCTAGGAAAATAAGACCTCTGACACCCCACGCCCCCCACCCCCAGAAAAATCAATCCCCCCAGCCCAACGAGGCATATCAGTATATTCTAGTCAGCTACAATAAAGTCCAATGACAGATGTAGGGTAATAGCATCAGTAGCATCAGACATTCTGGTCAGCCAGTAGATTTCCTTATTTATTATTTAAAATACAGTAACTCCTTAGGGGGCATTTCCTTTTCATAATGTTTGCTATGAAGATGACTAGCATAAATATATCACAAGTATTCATGCAGATAATCTTCACTTCTGTAAAAGTACAATTCTTCATGAACAAGTACGTGGTTTACATGTTAAAATATTAATTACTTGAGAAAATATCAAATGCATGGAAATGCAGACTCAGGACAAGATAGTTGTCTGCTGGGGAGGGGCTTCTGCTGGGTAGGCATCTTCTTCTCCCAGGCAGGTTTTTTTCATAACCCACTTCCTAAGAGTAGTTACCAAATAAGGTTTGAACAGCCTCGGGGAAGTGCCAGCAGTGTGCCCTGCAGCAGTGAAGGATAAGCATACACGGGCTGCATGGCTGCCAGCATAGCCAGCACATCAAGGGAAGTGACTGTTTTTCTCTATTCAGCCTCACGTGAGACCTCAAAGGTGGGTTCCATCATACAGGCAAAGATCACGTTGTGGAGTGAGGTCGGTGAAGGGCCACCATGACGGCTGGGGGCTGGAGCAAATGATATGCCAAGAGCTTGGTTTAGTCTGGAGCAGAGAAGGCTAAGGGGGAATCCTCTTGCTGTCTCCATCTATGCAATGAGAGGGCATAGAGAGGATGTTGAGATGCACAGTGAAAGGACAAGTTGTGCCATGGAAAAATTCAATTAAGTATTAGGAAAAACTTCTCCATGAGGCTGATCAAATGCTGGAACAGGTTGCCCAGACAGGATGTGGGATCTTTGTCCTTGGAGATGCTCAGAACTCAACTGGACACAGCCCTGAGCAGCCTGATCTAACTGTGAGGCAAGCTCTGCTTTGAGCAGATGATTGGGCCAAGGAACTTTCAGAGTTCCCTTCCAACCTAAAGTATTCTGTGATTCCACTGGAAAGAGGAACAGTGCTCCTGTCTGGAAAAACGGTGGATGAGCCACGAATGAGAAGGCAGGATCCTGACAGCTTCAGGAGGTGGACATGGAGGAGAAAGGCTAGAGAAGGGGAAGATTTTAGAGGCTTTTCTTTTCCACGGTGTCCACAAATCTGGACAGCATGGCAGCAGACATCTCTTGTGCTGTTTGTAAAGCATATTCCCTGCACAGCAGCAGGCTTTCCTCTCTGACTGACAGGGCACTGGTATAGATGTGCAAGTGCTTTCAACTCCAGCTGCCATATTCTCACATGATGAAGAACAGAGCATCTACCCAGAGCTGATGATAGAATATTTTATGGATGCAAAATTGAGTAGAGGCAAGATTGGTTTATAGTTTCTCATGTAACATAAAATACTAGAAGCAATTTTTTATTTTAAAAAGTGTGTTTGAAATAATGCCAAGCAGATTGGATTGCTTTACTGAATTCAAAGAACTTTACTAAAGAATTTGTTCCACGTGGTATTAGGAAGGCTTTTTCATGAGGATTTAGTGGAGGACTAGTCTGAATTCTTGCAAGATTAAATTTGTAATTGTATCAGGGGAGTTATAGGATGTTTTCAAAGGGTGAGCTTTATCATTAAACATGTATCATTATATTGACATTGTTATCCTGATTTGTATTTGTAGCTGCATGCTATTATCCCCGTATGGCTTCATTTAAACTTCATCACTCTGAGTGACAAGCTGACTGGGACAAGGCTGCCTGCCTGCACCCCACTGAGTGTCCAGCTGGGGGCAATAATCCACAAGCGCAATTCGGGAAATTGGCTCCCGAGGGAACTCCCTGGTAGACCCTGGTAGAACTCCCAGTCACGTCGCAGGTTTATAATGTGGTCACGGTCAGAGTTGCTCACTTGGTGTGAGAGGCATATCAATCTCCTGGATTTTATGTTTTTTTTCTTCAGAAATGCTCATAACCTGGATAAGAGTGATGTTCTTCTCTTGCAAAGATGCAATAATTAATTTTGCATCGATGAATTTTGCTTGTGTTACATTCTGTAACTCACACTTCTGTTTTTTAAATGTACATAGATTGCTGTGATTCTTTATATAGGTAATGTCTGCATCCCCAGAAAACTGTCCCACCTACAGGCATAGCTCTGCTTTGCCCTTTCTAATTAAATGAGGATGCTCTTCCTCGTGGCACTTCCTCGCCCCATCTACCAACTTGTGTCCACCCTTTGCCATTAATCAGGATTTTGTCACTGTTCTACTGGATTCCGTATTTTAACTCTTCACATGAGATGTGGTGGCAGGTAAAGATTTCACTGAAACAGGGTAGAGGCAGTCCCCCTGCCTTGCTGATATTCTTAGATGTATATTACAGAAGCAATGAAGAGTTTGCTAGGCATGGCACAGTAGATGATGTTAGCTCTTTGGTGCAAATACTGCTCTTCAAGAGACAAGCATCAGAAGGAGGATAAAAGGGCAAAATGTTCTAGTTCAATAGTCTCTAGCAACATCTATTTAAATATCTCATATCTGCAGTTCACTCTTTTAATAGCCTTCAGGATTTCATGTGATTAGACAACAGTAGCATTATTTTCCTGCTATACTGCCTTGCTCTTTCAAGTAAAATTGGGAAATGTGAGATGCTGTTAATGCCTCAAGCATCCATCCAGGTTCCCCTGTGTTTTAACTATTATCCACGGGTGCACGTTATGACTGGGAAGTGTTCTGATGCTCAGTTACAAAATGCACTGATGCAAGAAATAGTCACTAATCTTGCGTGAGTTGCATCATATTTATCAGGATACTACGTTGTTTCTTATTTCCATCTTCATGTTCACCTTCAAAGCTACTACTGGACTTGCTTTTCGTTTGGGGTGGGTTTTGGTTTATCATCCTACCTTACGTAGTCTAAAAGAGGAATTTATATATATATACACACACACGCATATTTTTATATTGTGTGGTTTTCCTAACATGTATTTTTAGTCTTGCATTAAGTAAAATACATCTTCACTCCTTCCGTTAGTCGCAGCAGATTTGGAATGTCTGCAGTAAACCAGGATGGATTTTTGCCCCCTGTTCCTAATTGCTTTATTGAAGGCTGAAATAAATCTGAGTATTTAAATATAACCAACCTCATTTTGCAAAGTGTATAATCAATACATACATAAATGCGGAACCATAAGTGCCCTTACTTTGAGGCAAGATATTAATTCTCAAATCTTAATCTGTGTCCTATATTTTAGCTTTGTGGAGTTTACTCGGCCAAACTTCTGTCTCTCAAGTCTCCTTTATCTGTTCTCAATTAGAATGTTCTGTTTATCTCAGTTTAGTGATACTTTTGTCTAGTTTGGTGTATTTCTTTGTTCACTGTCTTGTCTTTCCCACTAATTACCCCTTGATACCTTTGTCTGCAAGCTAATGAGCTCATCTTCCTGAGCAATTCAGTTATAGTTAACATCACCCTTAAAAATAATCTTCCTTATCTCAACTGTCCCTCCTATACTGGGTGCAACACATCCAGTTTTGTGGATCTTTTATGAGGTGTGTAATGTCCATTTATCTGTCCTCTGACCTCCAATTACCTCCTGGCTGATTTATAGATGTAATAAATTTAATTCCCCTGTCACTGGACTGTAAATGACTACTAATCTGCATGTGCAGTGCATCCACATTTCTTCTCTCTTCATCCATGCATTATAATTTCTAAGTCTGATGAATATTTAATAAAGCTAATCTCTTTCCAGACTTCAATATATTTTTAATACAGCACTTCTGTTCAGCCTTGTTTTCTAATGAGCTTGGCTATTTGTGTGCATCCATGAACGAGATAAGCAAGAATGTGCTACTGAGTCAGCTTTTTTCCTTCCCCAGATCCCCACTGTCTGTGCTTGCTATGCCACACCTCCGGTCAGACTAAAAGGGGATGCTAACTAAAGCTTTTTACTTACTTGGTGTATTTTTTCTTTTCAGGTTTCAATTCTAGGCTGCCCTGATCCCAAAGTTCACGAGATTGCATACCAGTATGGAAAAAATGTTGGCATAGCTTTTCAGGTAGTGCTTTTGTTGAACTAAAGGGAATCTAAAATCTAAACTTCCCGACTGCCTTAGACATCAAAGTGGGCTGTCTTAATCCCTTCTGTAAATCTTTTCTTAACAAGGTTTATTACGTATCTAGTTCTCAGTTTTAAAAAAGAAAATTTTCAGATAATCTGTATGTTTATCTCTTTCCAGCTAATAGATGATGTGCTGGATTTTACATCGTGTGCTGACCAGCTGGGGAAACCAACAGCAGCAGATCTCAAGCTTGGATTAGCCACGGGCCCCGTCTTGTTTGCTTGTCGACAGGTAAGCCAACGGCAATCTATTTCCCTCAAACAAAAAGTGCACACTGCTCTGCATAGCACACACAGAGGTCCAGCTTGAACACAGCAAGTCTACAGCATAAGTGATGAGCATGGGCTGGGTATGTGTGAAAAATCAGTGCATTCAAGATCAGCTGGATTTGGCGTGCACACGTGTTCTTTCCCACACAAGTCCTCTTACCATTAGGCCCTTATATCAAAAGCAGCACTAGTCCTTTGCTGCCCCAGTTCAAGTGCTTAACTTTCACAAAGCAGCAGGTATTCAGAGTTTTTGCATGTTTTCTGCAGGTTATTCTTAAGTAGCTTCTTGCTTATGTTCTTTCCTGAGACATCTTGTTCTCCCCAGGCTTGACTATACAGTTAGGCTTTTTGCCAAGTTCTGGGCTTTGTATCCAGCTTGGGGCCAAGAATTTAAATCTGCATAGCTTTTAGGTGGGCACCTCTATTTGTTGGATTTGATCTTTTCATCTATTTGTTATCAAGTCTTATCCAGTTACACATATGGGAAGCTTTCCCTTCTGAAGGTAAATGTAATAGTAGTTTGGATAAGAGAAAAAGGAGTATCATAAATAAAATAAGCTTAAATTTGGTCAAGATTTTTAGTGGTTTGGAGGAGTACAAGAAAAAAATTTTTGGAAGAGTACAAGAAAAACAGAAGTGTCAGCAGCACCAGAAGAAACATTAACGTTGATGCTAACCCATAAAAGAAGAAACTGTTTTAATGCACCTTGCTTAAGCCTCTGGTTCATCTGAGGAAAGATGTGGGACTTAGAAGGCAGTCCTTCCTACCAAACTGCACAGCATGATACAAAAACTGGCACAACTCGTTCCAGTAGAGCTCTAGTCTGTGATCTCGTTGGAATTGCTCAGAGCTTGACATGGGCAATTACAAGGACATGTATCTCAGAAAAGACAGGAAAGCAGAGTAGAAGCCACTTAAGAATGCAGACGAATGCATGCTGAGAACAACCTCCTCCATGTTCTCAGTTCCTTCCTCCCCACAGACTTATGTGGGGGAGACTTGTTCTTGAATCATTATTTCAGAATTTGTTGATAAGCAGCAGGATCTTAGTCATCAGCAACTGGAGTTGTCTAAAGAACAGTGAGAGACTCAGGTACAGGAAGAGAATGTGATTATGAAATGGTTTATTTGTTTGTGTGTTAAAGCTACTTGTAGAGAGAAACAAGGACATGTTGCAGATACTCTGATTTTGGCAGAGAATGGGTGACACTGATTGTCTTGTGGGTGTTGAATATTCCAATTTTTAAAATTAAAACTGTTCTTTTATTCATTTGTTTGGGTTGGCTGTCTCTGACTTTCAACTTCATCTATCATGTAATTAGCTTTATAAGTTAAACAAGTTAATAATGTGGAAATGCAAAAAAGGAAAATCTGTTGGTTCTATTTAAAATCTCACTTGTTCTTTGTAGGTCACTTTTAAACTCTTTTCCTCATTTGTATCTTTGATAGAAGGGAAGCGTATGTTTTTGCATTGCAAGATAACTTGACCATCTTGCAAAGTTTTCTGTGTTAACCAGGCACCTTCTTTGCTGAAAATTTCCTGCTGTTTTCAAAAAACTGGAAGAATAACACTACAGACTTAAGCGATACATAAACAAAGTATAAGTGCTAAAAAAATTTGAAGCTACAACAGACACTTAACTGTGCTGCTACTAAAAGATGTTTCATCTACTTGTATCTGAAAATAAAAACTCCTGAGCCAGGACTTGAAGAAAGTCCAAAATGTAATTGTTAGTTACAGGCTGTCTTTTCTCTTGAAATTAACGTTACTGCTGTACTGCGTACCCTTTAATGTATCTGGGAATCCTCATGTTGTCTTCTGGACAAACATTTCAGTTCTGAATGTGCTCTGGATCTTCAGTGACAGCCTTCATTTCTTCTTGTCCTCTCCCCTCCCTCTGAAATGTATTTTTGTGCATTAGAATATTAAGGAGAAGCCTTTATACAAAAAATGTTTAGCTTGACGTGAGACCTAGTTATTCAGTATTTAAAGTTAGTTCACTCAGTTAAAAAAAAAACGCAAACAATTATTTTTTTAAGAGACACACTAGTATAAGCTAAGTCTAAAGCCACTCTTAAACTAGTACAGCTGGAGAATGTGGGTTTATTTTTATTATAATACCTTTATTATAAGCATTACTGTCAAATGCTTATATACTGCCCGTTAAATCCACAGAACTGCTAATAACAGCTTTGTATTACAGGTTTGGGGATTTTTATATGCTTCAGTGCTTAAATATAAGAAGTGAAAGCCTATGCATCCTGTAACATTGTAAATATGAATAATAAGAAAATGGATTATATGAAAATTGCAATTAAATTGCCATTATAGCAGCAGAATGCTAGAATCTAGAGAGAGCCATTTATGAGTCACCAATAAACTTTTAAATGTATCTTCTAGGAGGACCACCTATGAGTAATAGGGAAATGTCACAACAATGAGGGAGGCTATGTGTTTGTTCTCTAACAAGTTTGTAGATCTGCAGTTCCAGGACCAAAGGTGTGCAAGGAAACTACCTGATTTGTAGAGAATTGAGTGTGCGGTACTAACTACAAATTCTGTGTGATGGAAAATAATAACATTACAGTTGTCATTTTTCACTTACTTATAAAAAAAAATCTGTCTTGAGCTTTCCACAGGCAGAGCCCATGTATATAAAATACCAGAGCAAGGGAAAGCAGAGGCAGATGTAACAGTCATGAAGGGTTTTACAGGTTGAACTGTGCCATACAGATGTAACAGACCTCCTGGGTTCTCTGTTGTACGTGTGGGGAAAGAGGTGCTGCTTCTAGGTGTGCCGAAACTAACCATGATTTGTGATGTAAGAATACCTGAACCAGATTCCACACCTGGACTATAACATGGATACACCTGGAATTAGCACATCAGAAATTACCACACTGGATCATCTGCTCAACATGATGGAATGGCAGGTGCTAACTTTCACTACCAACTGGCTACATCCAGCGGAGCCAGCTGGTTTTAAAAGCTTGGGCTTTGCTATGCTAGTCCTGTGCAGGCTGCGGGTATTAACCTATAGCAACAACAGCAGCAGGGGAAGAGGTCTGTATTTTGCTTTCTTTTTAACCTTAGCAGGGCAGGCAGCTACATGGAACACAAGATGGAAGCAGTACAAACCCTTCTCCCTTTGTGCTTAGTTTCCAGAAATGAATGCCATGATAATGAGACGATTCAGTAAGCCAGGAGACGTTGAACGTGCTCGGAAATATGTGATGCAGGTAGGACTGATATCAAATATTTCATTCCTGAAGTGCTGTCCCTGCTCAAGTCAGTCTGAAATTCATTGCCTCTGAAGTAAAAGAGCATTTTCAAATACATGTTAAGTAGTATGCTATACACAATACAGTCAGTACTCTTCAGCTGCCTTACTGGCACAGAGGTGTAGCAGAAATGCTAGGTACTGAAGAGCTAGTTTTTTTTCTCCTAAAAAGCTCATGCATGAAGTCAGTTCCTTCAGCTGAAGAGTAGCTGTATCCAACAACTGGTGTAAGCAACATGTAATTATCAGTCAGTCTTGTAACTGCAGTGCACACTCCATATCAGTTTTAATTGACTGAATAATTGTCTGTATTTTTTCAGCATAGCATGTTTTTTTTGTACATCTCTATTTAGGGCAGGGGGGGAGGGGTTAAACTATTAGGTTCTAATCCTACTGAAGTTAAGTATACTCACAAAACAACAATGGTATTAGTAAGTTTAACATGGATGAGTTTTAGTACTCTAAAGCTTTGGGGAAGAGATGTAGGATTCAATCAATATAGAATTAATCTTCTTCCTTTGCCCTTCAGAATATTACTTAGTGTTTAGGGTACTTACTGACCTTAAAACTTCTCCCTGTAACTGGAGGAGGCAAAAGGCAGGAGGGAGGCTGACCACATAACCATTACATTTAACTTCTATCATCTTCTTCCATAAGAGTGATGGTGTGCAGCAAACAACCTACCTCGCCCAGCGTTACTGCCACGAAGCGACAAGAGAGATCAGTAAACTACGGCCATCCCCTGAAAGAGAAGCCCTCATTCAGCTGACAGAGATGGTTCTCATGCGAGACAAGTGAGAGAACTCCTTCTGCTCATTCTGGCAGCTACTTACCAGACTGTGCCTAAATTTACTTCAAGAAGTTATTTGCTTCCAACACAGGCTACCAAAAATTATTTTTTTAAGAAAAACTTTTTTTGGGGGGGGAAGTTCTTTTTTTAAAAAAAAAAGTTTAGTGTTTTATTGTGGGAAGCCAAACAATTCAGAGCAAATCAAATTGTGCTGTACAATTGTTTTAGTGGAGGTGATTAACTGCAGGGGGAGGAGGGAGGTGAGGGAGTATGTTTACATGTTGATGCACAAAGGCCACAATGAGAATAAATACAAATCCATGTAAGAGAATTGAAGTTGCTCCAAATTTCACTTGTTCACACTAATAAACAGAGCACGCATGTTACTATCTGGTAAACTCCTGTGAAGACAGATGGCTCAAATGCTTTCCTGGCTGTTAAACTACATAATTACCTGGAATTGTATATACAGAAATCTGTTTATTATAAAAGACTATATGTAGACTTTAATTGGCTACATACATAAATGAGAAGTTTCCCAATTCATAACAAAATAGTTATGTTATTGGTTGCTTCTTGTTAGCTAACAAGTTGCAGAAATTGAGATTGCTACAGTTAAGCAAATGGAAAGGTTCAGTATTTCTAACTCGTACTAAAAATGAATGATTCAACAGCCTGTCAAAGCTTCAACCCCATCACCTTCCACCACTCACTCATGTTCAGAGTATATTCAATACCCTCCTAGAAGTCTGCTTTGAAGTCCCAGACACATTCCTTACAGTAATTATCCGGTACTACCACATTCCTTGTCAGGTTATTTCAGCCACAGAATTTGTAGAGCAGGGAGGTACATAATCTCCAGCTATCTCTGCCTGCAATCCCTTAGCTAAGCTCCCATCCTGTTTGTTCCCCCCATGCCATGTCTGGTGGCCAGCCTGCTGTCTCTGCTCAGCTGGGCACATCACCAAGCCCAGTACAGATTCCACTGAGAAATATCAGTTACTGATAGTGTCCAACTTACTGCATCTAGGTAACCAGATTAAATCAAGAATCCTTGCTAAAATTAATTTTGGAAGAAAAGAACTTTTAAGAGTATGTATAAATGTGTAATTCAGGTTTCATATCTAATTTATTTACCCTCTGTCAGTGATGAAGTCACATTACAAACATTTGCTTTTTAGTACATTGCCTGGGATAACACAGCTGTGATTTTGCTACGTTAGCATTCCAAACTTCTTTGCCAAGCCAACCAACAAAGTAATGGACAAGACCTTTGGTTCACTTATATATTTATGAATGGAAAAAGTCATAATGTAAATTTACTCATTAAAAAAACTGGGTACAAATTACACATACATAAGACCACCCATTTTTTGATTCACATGGACACCTTAGACCCAAACAACTCATCGTAATAGACTTCAGTGAGAATTCTCCAGGTAAAGATTACAACAATTGGAAGCATCTTGGATTTTTAAAAAAGTATATTTCAATACATAAGTTTGTATGCATGCTTTAAACAAATATAGTTCAAGAATGAGCAAAGAGTCTAAACAAAAAGTAATATGACCAGCACTAACATTAAACTTCTCATCCAGATTTTAATATGTTAGTCTAACGTAGTGTTAGTTACCATGCGCTGTACTGAAAAATGTAATGGCACAATCTGAATCATGGTTCATTAAATATTATACCCTACTTCCCCAGAATATTTAGGCTGGTCATAAAATTAACAATGCATAAGTAAATAAGTATAACCAGTTATAGACAGTTGCTTGTTTTACAAATTGCCATCAAGTAAGACATAATGTCTCCAGAGACTGAGAGAGATGGACATTCAATCATACCATTAAAACAGTATGGCCTGAAGAAATGGGCACATTTGTTTTGAAAGTATATTAAGACAATTCTGTTAGCTTTTAGTTACCCCTTGTAAATAATCATGGTATGACTGATACAAGACCCAGCTTTGAAAAGCAAAAGATTTTAATCGGCATAGTGCATGATTGATTCAACATAATTCCCAGGAAACAAGCCAGTTACTCGATTGCAAACTCCTTCATACCAGCCGTCATCATTCTTCTTTATCACATAAATGATTGCACCCTCCATAAACGACAGCTCATCGTCTTTGTCCTTTGTATAGTCATATATAGCAACAACTGTGGATTGAACAGGGACAAGTTTAGCATTTTATAAATAGCATCAGTATTAACATTTTTTCAAGTATAAATATTTTTTAAAAGCCTAGTTTGCTATCCTGGGATTTTCTGTAATGAATTCACATGCTTTCCCTGTTGAACATTACATCCAGAAAATGAAATACGACTTCTCTTGCAACACTAGCTGCCAGTAAGAAGTGAGGGGTGGCTACACCGAATGCTCAGCTGAACTGTTGACAGGGAGGTACAGTTGACTGTGACACAGTGAAGCGGAGCATGTGGGCACTTAAAAGCTGAATTATGAAATAACTGGCTCCATAACTCTGGTGAAATAACTGGCTCCATAACTCTGGCAGTCGTTTTTGGTCAGATTACCTCAAAAGCATAATCTCTTGATTAGAGAAAGCCTTAAAATAAAATAATAATAATAAAAAATCGTTCTATAGAAATGGACCAACAGAAAAAAATTCCTCACTATGGCCCCTGCACCTATACATGGGGTGTTTCAAACAGAGGGACCCATTTGAAATGGACCTTCCACTGAAAATGGGTCCCTCTGTTTGAAACACCCTGTAGCTTGTACTTCAGTGTATGAGCTTGTACACGTAGCTGCTTGAAGCCCCTGTACAGAAATGGGTGGTCTTTGCTACAGAGCTTCTATGCGATAAGAAGTTTTGGCATCACTTTTCAAGGAACTGCAATGAGTGCAAGTGTAAGAGTTACTGTAGGAAAAAGTAGAAGTGATTTTACAGCAACATCAGCTGTTGTTCAGTACCTGCTTGGTGAATACATGACTTTTACCAACCTCCAACTCATTGTGTGCAATAACAGAGATCTGCCTAAGGAAAGTAAACATCACCACCAATAATACTGGAATTAAAAACTACCACTACGAGTACACAAACTTTGGACATCACAGCCTTACCCTTCAAAAGGGTTAACACAGATTTACACAATGAATCAGTTTTATGAATTCTAAGAACCTACTATTTTACATATGTATATTCTCAGAAGTCTGATGTCTTCATGCCTAGCAAATAATGATGCAGCGTAGCAGTTATTTTCATCCCTGTGTATGTCCTGCACACAGTCCAGCTAGGAGTGAAGATGGAACATGGCAGTTCTGCCAAGACAGGTATCGCAGGCACCCTGCCCTGTTCCGTACACACTGCAGCACCAGCCAGATCAGGAGGAAACTTGCAACACTGCTGCTGACAAAATGGTTGTCATCAGAACACAGACAACTCCACAGGCAGGAAATCAGCATCTCAATTATTCATGGGAAGAGACATTTACTATATGAGTTCATACCTAAGTACAGTTTATAGCCTGCTGATTTAGAGTCACTGATAAGTCTCCAAGAAAACCTCCCTACATTTTAAAGTTGAAAATCTAATGACTCTCTAGCTATCTAGTTTGATGGGCTAAATAGAGCTCGGACTTTCTGGCCTTTTTGCAACACTGTTTCTAGATGATTACCCAGCAATCCTCAGGTAGCTCCAGAAAAGAGTCCAGCAGCTCAGCAAAGATGAAAGCCATCCGATTTACATCTGCTTCTCATAACAAAGGATTTATTTTTTTTCAATCCATTCTAGAATCCTTGAAGGTATTTTATAATCCTTCCAAAGAAGGATTATATTTTATCACATTAGGTGTAGCCACAGACAAACTAAGAAAATGGTTTGAGTTGTGACTTAGCAGGGACAATGATTGTTTTCATCAGACCCAAGCTAAGTCCTTCATCCCCTGCAGATACCATTAATCCTCCCATACTGCAGTAACAGAGTTGCAACGCTTCTCTTACCTTTCTCTATATAGTTTTTAGGTGCCCAAGCAGGATCTCCATCTGCATAGGGATCACTGTACTGCACAACAGCAGCCTCCTCATCCTCATAATCCACGGGGGGTGGGGGTGGAGGAGGAGGAGAGTCATCAAACATCGGCATCTCATCAGGAGGCGGTGGGGGGGGAGGAGTCGGGCTATCAGCAACTAGAAACGTTGGGAGATTATTTTTTTTCTTAAATCAAAACTGTGGAGATGCAAACAAACCTGAGGCTGTACACTGTAAATAAAAGGGGTGGGAGGACGACACACATAGCATGCACTACAATACCATGCACTGATTAGAAACAGAAGCTTTGTATTAACATCTACAGCTACATTTGTTATTAGTGGTCAAATCTATGTATAAATGCTACTAGAGTCAAAGCACATGCTGCAGGGCGTAAAGCTGAACACCAGCAGAGAGGAAAGCTTCCTGCTCCGACGTCCATGCGCCGAGGGGCTAGCTGCAGCGGTTAGCTATGGGAGGACTCCGAGTGGCACCCTCTGAGCCAGGCAGCAACAGGCCTCTGGACTGGACCAGCAGCTTGATTGTTTTTTATCAAATCCTTTATCTAAAACAATCACTTTAATTTATTTCTGACCACTCCTTTCTTGCATTCCTTCTCTCTCACAGCTAGCATTAAAGGGACAAAAAGATCTGGTGTGCATCATAAAAAAAGGGAGGAGACTAGCGGTGCAGATTTAACCAGGTGAGAGAGCCAAGCAACCCTTCTGCAGAAGAAAAGCCTTGTACAGATCCTTCTTACAGACTAGCTTGGGTGTTGTGAACACATCCAGGATTCAATTAACAAATGGAAAGCTAAAACAGGCAGCTGCTGCTCTTGGGGAAAAAAGTGCTCAAGGAATTAAGTGTATAATCCAAAATGTCAAATCCCTGCCCTGAGATTCTCCAGTCAGCACAATTACAAGTTGCTTTGGGAAAGGGAAAAAGAATGGCATTATGGGACAAATCACTCTTAAAATCAGTTCATCAAATTAGTTTTCAGTAACATTCACAGCAGCTGGCAGCAAAGGAGACAGAAAGCACGCTCAGATGCAAGACATCAAGTCACTCATCCTGTTCCTTGGGAACTGTGGCCCACTACACATGGACCTAGGTGTAAGCACCATGAAGCCCAAAGTTACTGAAAGGAAGCTACTGTCACTAAACTTTGTTATACAGCAATACAGATTTAATTACAAGAGATTTGGGAGTCTGCACATTGTGAACAGCCTGAAAAGCACTGCTCTGAAAGGGTTGGACTGGAAGGAGCCATCAGGCTGGGCATGTGCTCCAGAACACGGAGCTCCAAGCACACTACACTGATTTTGAGAAGAAAGCCAAGCTGCAGGGTGAGGCAAGGACAACACTGAGTGAAGCTTTAGCTACTGCTAGTTACAACAATACTGCAGATTAGAAACAGGGTTTCTGTTTGCTTTAATATTCTTTACTTTTGCCTGGCCACTACAGCAGTGTCAGTGACTACCCTTTGCTCTTCAGCCACATGCCTCCGACAAGGGGCTGAGCATAGCTCCCACGTCCTAGCTGGGTCAGACTGGCTGCGCTGCTATAGTGGAAGCCAAATCTCCTGCTGTAAGCAGGCAAAAGCCAGCAGGAGCTGGAGGAGAGGCTGCCTCAGCCCTAGCACCCAGCCTGCTCTACCCCTTGAAGAGCTAATGCTACACTTCACCTGCAAGGCCAGCTCCTCTTCAGCTTGACCAGCGGAGCTGTATACCCCATAGCTCTCTCCATCAGCAAGACTGGCTGCCACTGCGTTAGCAATTCCTCTCCCATACAGAAGCCCATTTATGTCACTTGGAGACAGACTAACAAAAGTCTTTGGCCAAGCGAACACTACGTCTTGCCTGTGTTACTGAATAGGACTCACAGGCAGGCTTCATTAATCCACCACAGACACATGACAACAGTGTTTATGAATGGATTGGTTTTGTGCAGTAGTTCCAGCACATCTTTCACAAAATGTATTTTTCTTCTTAATTTCTGTCTGCAGACAGGAAAAAGAAACAGCATTGAAACAACACTCTTTTGACATCTTGAGAAATCCTTACCTTAAGAAATGCAAAAAGTTGAATTTATTCAAGAATGAAGTTGCTTATTAGAAAAGAAGAAAAGAGGGCAGGAAATGCAAGTGTGAAAGTGCCAACACATACCCTAACTGTGATGCAGTGCAGGAACTGCACGCTTTATAGGAAACATTTAAAACAATCCAACCTCACATTTAAACAAGGGAGAGAATGGAACAGAAGATTAGACAAGTGCCACCCCATGGAAGTATCCCCTCCACCTCTTGGATTTTAACCTAGACTTTTCCTGGTTCTGAACTTAAAACAGGCAGATTCTACAGTAGCATTGCTTTTCCTAGGGGAGCAAAAAAAAGTGTACAGAAAACCACACTAAATGAAAAAGGGTAAGAGGATCAGTATTTATACAGCTCCAAATTGAGACATCTTCTCTTGTATGTATTCACCTCCTTGTTCTTAAAGTGGGGACCAGCAGACTCCTTTGGAAAGGACTGGGGGTGATAGTACAGCAATTTACATCCAATCAGTTGTCCCCGGGCACCAGACACATCGGAAAACCTCTCTGAAGGAGATACCCACAGTTTGGGCACAGGGCGCAGGAAAAAAGGCGCTGCATACTTTCTAAGCCCTCTGTCCTCGTCCTCCGAAAGAAATCCACAGAGCAGAGGATGCTGCTTTCCAAACCCACAGATCTTTATGATAAGGAAAAGACAAGCCTACCCACGTCTCCCTAACTCCACTCCCCCATAGACTTCTTGCAGAAGACGAGGCAGATCAAAGTCTAGCACACGATGCCAAAACTCAACAACAGCCTCTCCAGCCAGTTTTGCTGAGCGTACGCGCAGACCGCCACACGCACCCCTGCCTCCCAAACGAGGCAGCAGCAGCTCAAAGCCATACTTGTTATATAAAATTCAAACCCGAGGGACTGTTAAAAGAAAGAAAATAAAAAGAACAATTCCTAAGACCAGATTTCAAGCTTCAGCTATTTTTGCTGCAATCTCATTCACAAGTCAGCTTGCATTTTGTTGCTGCACGCACAAATAAGTCTGTCCCTTTCACCTCTGCTCTCCCAAGGGCTGTGTTATCTCCAGGAGGACAATACTTGGAACAACTCAGAAGCAGGTGTCAATTTTCTCAAGTTTATCTGCAAGTGAAGACATTCTGTAACCTTCATCTTCAGTAGGTTTACCACTACACTTTGAATTCTGGAAAGGTTCATCAAAACTATTTTATGGCATACTATTCTACATCAACATGATTCTTACCATTTACCTAGCACACCACTAAAATACCTTTTTTTTTTTGAATAACAACCAGAGAGATGCCTCCTGTCTCTAGGGGAATGCTCAGAACACGATCCCTTAAAAGATCTAATAGGAAGCTGAACAGCAGCACTAGTCAGATCTGGGGGCTCCTACATGTATGCTGGAGATGTACAGCTACTGTGTAGTAGTAGCCCCCGAGATCCTAGCAAACTTTGCAATGGCTCCCAAACACTTTAAAAACATTTTATACTTACTTCATGCCCTATCTACATTGCACTCGTCCTGTTGTTTACAAAACTGCAACGTACTCCTCCAGGAAAGGTGTTCCTAGATCAGGAACACAACTATATCTGCACTAGCATTTGGGACAGTAACACTCACCTGAAATGAACCGAGCAGTAATGGTAAGAGCACAGTTACCAGTATAAAACACCTTGCAGCACAGATCATAGCCAGGCAGCACATCTCACAAACCTAACAAGCAGAACTATGCTGCAAGAAGCTCAGTAGGGAAATCTGGCTAGGGAACACAAAGAAAGGGAGAATGAAAGGCTGCTGAGAGGAGAAACACCTTACAAGCGCCTTTGTAATGGCATTAGATCATAGGACTGCACATTTTCAATTGACTGTATAGCTTTCTGAAAACTACTACAGTATCAGTCAATGGTTACACAGTACATGTTTTGACAGTCTACATAAGCCTTTCTAATAAAAACTAATCAATTACCCATAGTGAAAAAGCCTCAGGCAGAATGATTCAACATGAAATTAATATTTTCAATACGATACATTTCTATTTTCACACCAAGCAGATGCCATGTATTTCACACTGTATTTCTAAAATAAATTTGCAGTTCAGAACTCAAATGGGTCAGTAATAATCATGCACATGTTATAAAATATTGAAGAGTGTGCCTTTCAGCTCCAATAGCATATTGACACTAGAATGCAAGATGGTATTAGCTTCTGGAAAAGGAAACAAAATAGAGTCTGACTTGCCAGCCATGCATGCTAGAAGAAAGTAGGCTCTACCCTTTAATAGCTCAGCTTGTCCAAACTTACTGTTTTCCTGCACCCTGGCCACGAAGCCTGTGAGAGGTATCTGTGGAGTCAACTGAGGCATAGGGGGAGGGGGTGGAGCGATAGAAACTGGTAGCAACACACACACCATATGGGGAAAGTCAAACAGACAAAGAAAAAAAAAAGGAAACAAATAAAAGCAGCCGTCAGTAACGAGGACCACAAAACAAAGTATGTAAAGAACAACAAGAACACACACGCAAGAACCTTCTTCAAGCTTGTGTTTCCAACAAGGCTGAATTCGTGGTTAGCCAATGGAGGATCAAAAAGCAAAGCATGCCCCTGTGTCCAGCCAAACAAAAAGCCGAGTGAGTGCAGGCTGTGTGTCTGGAAGCTCACAGGGTGCACGTGTGAAAGGACTTGCTCCACTTCACTTGGGGGGCACAAAAAAACCTGAGCTTTTTGTTTTGCTGCCAATTAAGGATTACTGAAGTTTAGTAGTTATCTTCTAAAAGTATGCTACTAGAAGTAGAGGTGATGTTTCACAGGATTCTGGACTCCTCTAAAGAGTGAGTATAATGCTACATCAAGTGCAGCAAAGCAGCACTGACACAGAGCAAAGACAACTACTTTACAAGGGAAGCAACATCAATACTCAATATCCCT
The DNA here is from genome assembly GCA_013398125.1 of Aegotheles bennettii. Classification (NCBI taxonomy): domain Eukaryota; kingdom Metazoa; phylum Chordata; class Aves; order Caprimulgiformes; family Aegothelidae; genus Aegotheles; species Aegotheles bennettii. The sequence continues at coordinate 140,307 of VZRW01010369.1, forward strand.
ACAGAGAGCACCTCCTCTAATTCTGTTCTGCTGGGCAGGGGGCAAGGGGTTAGCTTACTATGTTTTTGTTTTACATAGAACAATGGACCTTGTTGCTCATTGGTAGGAAAAACGTGCATTTAGAGCAGAATGAAACTTTATTTTAAATTATTAGATCTTCTTGGGTTATAGGCACTCAGCAACGTAAGAGGCTGGCAAAGGCTTCAACAGCTACCACTGGCTACACTAGTGCACAGAGCTCCCCAGAAAGCACCTGCAAGCTTGTCTTCTCTGAAGTCTGTACCTATTTGGTGAGCAATGAAATATGAGACACATGGCACCAGTGCTCAGAGATGTTGGGCTGACAGCTGAGATGTTCAGCTCTTTCCTCTACAGGTAGGAAAGAGGCATGGAAGCAGCAGGGCACACCATTCCAAGGATCAGCTCTGGCAGGACATCTCCCCATAAAGCAGGGGAAAGAAAAAGAGGAAAAAAACCCAATGTAACATCAACTCATTTGTTTGTACCGTGCCCCTTCAAGTGGTGGGAAGGTGGGAATTCAGCTGTGAAGGTGGGAATTCGGCAGGGTAATCCAGTTGGAACCAAATTTGAAAGAGGTTCTGTACTTCCAAGTAAGCAACAGTTTTAAATAAAGCCATAACTAAGATTAATGTTTGATGAATAAAAATGGAGCATTTAGTTCATTACAAAAACAATAATCAAATAAACCGTATGGGAGAAATTATCAATAAAAAAAGGGATAACAAACAGGTTTCTCACAAAATTGAAGTAAACATCTAAGAAAAAACAGAGTATCTGTTAGCATGAAAAGTAAAACCTTAAGGAAACATGGAACCTGGACTTAATGTCAGAACAGCAGCATTAAAAAATAAAATAAGAAAAATAAATCACCAGTTACAGAAACAGAGGAAAACAGTTTAAAATAGAAAACCACACCCATCAAAATACTGTTTTAAAATGTTGATAATCAGTATTTTGAAATCACCAGAGAGGCCAGATTAAGGAACAGCACCTGCATTTGAGCAAAAAATTGCTTTGGACAAACGTGAACTTTCAGAAACAGTGGTGTGCACAGCATTTAAGACAACTAAACTATTTCTAGAAGTAAAGCCCTGTTTATTCAACAGAACACAACTGTTCAAATATGAAGGAGTTTCTCTTGTTACGGTGAATTGATTTGGGGAAAGGGTGTAGAGGAAAATGAAGGGCCAGTATGGGTCAGAGAGCAGGAGGAAAATCAGGATAAGGAAAAAAGAAAAGATAGGTACTGTGTCTGCATATAAAAATGCTTTCTGATAAACGTAATGCTTCTAAACCACTGATAAAACTCTTCATCTCAGTGTCTCAAACATTTTATATGCATGCTTTCCTTTAGAGTAAGTACACAACAGCAAACACTGGTCCAAAGTGATCTTCAGCCCAAACATCAGTAATTCTTTTAAAAAGAAAAATCACTCTGAAGTTTAAAGAGTTGGCACACTGAGGAACACCACCAGATACCACCAAGAGGACCTATCACTCCTCTACGTGTATCTCATCAAAATTTTTGGAATTAGCAAGGAAGAGGTTTCCTGATAGAAACAGCTTTCTACCAACACTCAAGTAGCTCCTTATTTTGCAGTTTTTTCTGCAGTTAACCTTGTTTGCCCCACTGGGTAGTAGGCAGGATGCTGCTGACTAAAACCAGCTCACTTGCATCCACCCGCCCCTTCCCTCATTCATCTCCATCTATACTACTGCTAGTGAGGAAGCACAGAGACATTGCCTGCTAAAAAGAGAGGCTGAGCTCTTCTTTATCAGTCAAGCTTGAAACTAAGAACAAAGGAGAAACTTGGAATTGGGAAAGGATTTAGGAAAGAGACAGAGAGGAACTGTGTAAAGGAAAAAGTCTGTCACATGAGCACTGTGCTCTGACAGTGCTCTCTTGCCACTATCCCAGGAGTGAAGTACTACAACCATATTAGGTCTCCTGCAAAAAAAATCTGATTTTAGTTTAGGATCTCCAAGCACACCTGAAATGCTAAGGATAATGTGCCTATAATTAGATAGGCAATCAAAATAATTTCTTGTCATGAGTAACAGCAAACAAGTCAGAGGGGAAAACACTATAATTGCATATAGTGCAATCACTGTAGAACTTCAATATGGCTTTTCTTGTTTGTTTTTCCTTCTATTTTAGGAAAGAAAGCAGTAATCTGATTGATGCTCTTCATAAATGAATTAAAATGCCATGCATGCTTTTACAATCATTTTGCTCAAAACAGTTTGTGATTTCAGAGCTCAGAAGCTTACTTGAATTTTGAGAATAAAGAGGCCCGCCATTAACATGAGGTTGAGCAGAAAATGGGGCAGTCACAGAAGGATTCCGTCTGTATCCACCAGAAGATGCTGAAGAAGTGGTAGAGTTGTGTCGTGAGATTTGCCTGGTCATTGTGCCATACTGGGAACCAGGAGCTGAACCCGGAGCAGCTGAAAAGCATTAGCCAGAGGAACCAAGGAAAAGACTTAAGCAGAGCATTACTTGGGATAGAATGCAGAAAACAGAAAAAAGCCCAGAACATGAGAAATACTTGATTACAGGTCTCCAATAATTTAAGGTCAGTAACAGGAAATTAACAGAACACAAACATCCCTGTTACAATTAATAATGAGAAAAAACACACAGGACATAAACCAACACTCATAAAGGGCATTTGAGAAATGCTGAGAACTACTTTGAGAGACTGGACTGGAAAATTGAATCAGCTTCCAACTCCTAAGCATATCTCAATTATTCTACATGCAATACCCTTTATTAAAAAGCACACAGAAAAAACCCCACATTCTGCTCAAAGCAAATGTTTTCCATTGTGAATTAGAACTTGACTCCAATCTAATATAAAAAGACACTCTAACACAACAGTGAAACAAATATCATGAGCTTCAACCACTTGGCACATTTATCAATCATATTTGCTAGTTGTACTTTTATATTGATGGAATTTGCACTAACAAATCAGAATCACCAGTGCCAGCTGACAGAAAGACATGTCACTCCTTTTTCAGGATGAACACCCATTTTTACCTTCCACATGCTCGCTGCACAAACTTCAAGTTTAATAAAACAACTTAAGTTCTCTTTTGGATTAACCTCTGACAGATGGAGAAAAGAATCACACCTTGCAAACTAATGAATCTTACACATTAAGGTCACATTGATCAATGCAATTTTTAAATGCAAAAATTGTTTTGCAACAGAGTGTTTGGTGGTGTTATAAACATACATAACTACATGTTATATATTTACACATGTATGTAACTATATATAAACATACAAAAATATGTGTGCAATCACAATTTTGCAGTCCTGTAATGCTATCCAAAGTCACTTTCACTTAAACACTTAAGGGAAAGTGCAAAGGGTTATGCAGGTCAAAGCCTCCAAAGATAGTTTCATAACACAGTCAATGAATTTTGCCATCAAAGGAAAGGGTGGGGTATTTTTTCCTGCCTGTTGTGAAATGTACTACTTTTAGATCCCACCTTAACAGCTATATGTAATGCCTGAAGCAATTTTTCAAGAACTGTTAGTTCGTACCCTCAAGTCTTCCTGATTGCCACCTGCCTGCAGCATTACAAACTGAACTCAAGCCACTGTGAGACACTTCAGCCTTTCAGTCACCTTATGCCCACAGTATAGAATACATACATCACCCTAAACATCAGCTACCATTAGTAAGCCAGAGTGCAACTGTTAGTTTCAGCTGCAGGAGTGATACAGCAGAATACCAGTATTCAAGCTGATTTTGAGTTCTTACAGATCAGACTAATTGGATCTTAGCTTTGTTGGGAACAGATTTCAAGCAACTGGCAGCTTTTTGCCTACACCTTGTGCATTTACCTTCAGAGGCTTTAACCACAGAAAATTAGTGGAGATTAGATTTATTTAAAATCAAATAAATAAAAAAAAATCCCAGAACTGATTTTTATTATAAAATCACAAACCCCACTACAGCAGAAAAAACACCCTCACTATGTCCATTAGAAAGAGATGATTATTGATTATGCAGCATGACTGCGATCAGTTTAGCATTGACGTAAGTCTCACCTATCAGACTGCCCATCGGGAGAGGTGGTGGCAGTGGTGGTGCTGGCGGGGCTCCAGGAGGAGGAGGAACAGAAATATTTGCTAATAAAATAGTTTATATTCCCAATTAGGCCATATATTATTTTTTTTCTTTTAAAAAAAGCACAGACACTTGATAGGCGTCCCATATAAATACAAGAATTCAACTGATACAAACTCAGGCCTTGATCCTACACAGGGTTCTGTACCTGCAGATCCTTGTTCCCATTGATTTTTATAGGATGTCAGACAACAGTAACATTTCATGCCTATTTGTACCACTGCAGGACCAGAAACAGCTGGGGAAGGAAAGCCTACATGTGTGTAAGGAAGTGAAGATATGTCATCTAAGAAACAGAGATATAGGAGGTGCAATATCGAAAATTACACCAAAACTCCATTGTTTTCTTCTGTGAATTAGCTTTATGTGCTTACAAAATACACAGATAGTAAACAAGTGACCGAGTTGATTGGCTTATAATAAAGAAGGATCCTACAGATTCTCACCATTCATCAAAGACAAGGGAGTATGCTTCTGATGCCGAGAGATCCTCCCTGGTTGTCTTTTATTGCTGTGCCATCTTATACATGCTATTCTCCAGTCTCTCTCAATGATCCCCACCATAACTTAGCAACTTCAGATTGTAATCATAGCATAAATAACACTGGTGGATAAGCCTGAATTCTACTACTAGCTGTGTTTTTGTAGGTCACCTTCTATGTTTTACTTGAAGTGAATAATTTAAAAAGAACATGTACCATCATTAATGGATGGTAAAGTTAGCAGGCCATTTCAGAAGGCAACATTTCCCATATAATGTATACATAGTTGCTGCTGCTTCTCAGGACACCAAGAAATGCCAGATTATAGATAGGCATTTAAAAGTCTACTTAAGTCTTAAAAGGATACACATCTCTCCTTCTATCCCTTCCTCCCTTTGATTATCTTGTAAAACCATGGACTGACAAAGGTGTTTTAACCATCCACTATTCTATAAGTGATTGTTCTGAAAGTACTTTTGGTAAAGAATTAAAATGTTAGATGTCCCTCAGCACTCGTAAGAGATTTCCTGACTACTTCTGTGCTTCAGGACAGTTTCTACCCAATCGTATTCAGTCAAAATGTCTCTGCGAACACAAGAGACTGACATTCCAGCCAGCAGATAACATGGGAAGAGTCCCACATACCTGGTCCAATGGTTGGCGGCGAAGGTGTAGGCACGGCAATGGGAATGCCAATACTGCTGCTTCCACTGTTCTCTCGACTGCCACTTCCTCCACTACTACCGCTGCAAAACAAAGCCAGAAGCATTAGCACAGCATTTCCCACAAAGGCCCATCACAAAGGCTGTCACGCTCCCCCTGCGAGCTCTGCCATCCTAACTCAATTACAGACTGTTGAAAAAACACCTACAAAATGCCTGTCTCTACCTACAATTGCATACAGCTAGTCAAGTCTGGATGCATTACACTCCTAATAAATGGAATTAGCTAAGCTGATATACATCACTATGCATAAAATGTCTAATTAAATGCTTTAAAAAAGGTCAGCAACCATACCAGTTCTAGGCGATGGAGTAACAACTGCAGGAGTAGTTCAGAGGCCTTGTAATACTTGAAAGTAATAAGCTGGGGCTGGAAGAGTTCATGCCTAAACTACAAATAATTACTTGTGATCATTTCTGCTGTCAGCTGAAGGAAGAGTCTCTCTACTGAGAACAGAAGTTTGGATTGTAACTTTTTTAACTGGGAACATCCATGATAAACCAGTTGGAACAGGGTGTGGTGTGGGGCTATGGTGTGGATGATTTTCTGTATATCTAACACTCCTCACCACCCGTGCACACACTTTTTGTGTCAACAAGTTTGTTTCTAGGACAGTCTGAAATGTAACAATACAGCCAGGTCACAATTTGTATAAGTACCATTATATGATATACAAATCAGAGGCCAGGAATAGAGATTTTTACACAAGATACTGCCTGTGAACTACTGGATAACATTTCTCCACATGCCTTTGGCGGCCAGAACACTTCTTTTCATTGAGGAAGCCGAAAAAGAATCAAGATTCAGGTGGAATCTGTCCTTATTCTTAACCAAAAGAGAACTAAGTAATCAAGATGTTTCGAAGCCAAAACACCATGTTAACCCATCCATGCTAATTAAAGAGTACTCAGTGATGTTATAGTTTATTTACCATTCCTGGGTAGCTATGAATCAGTGCTGTCAAGAGTCAAGCGCAATCAAATATATCTTCAGAAAATAACACTGTTACAAAAATGAAACTGTGATGGAAGCCAGGATAATTCCTTCAAAATTAGTGTTCTTTCTGCTGAAGACCTTGATCTTGTCACCATGGTTGCAGCTGAATTTCTAATGGCAGTCTACATAAAAGATCTTGTGAGACAGGAGTAGGGAGCTTTCACAGTAGCCAGCTAAACAGATTAACAAGAACTTCTAAATCTGTCTGCAATGAAGATATTTAATTCTGACAGTATTTCATGATCAACTGATCCAGCAGTCCAAATCACCCCCTCAACACCTATTAGTGACCTACCGTGTTTAACTGTCTACTGGGAGTTTTGAAAAAAAAATTAAGAAAGAAGTTCTCTAAACAATATGCTAACATCTTAATTCTTACTACACTAAATTCTTTAGTCTGTTTTTTCCCCTGCAGTTTGATGCCTATGATAAAAATTGAACTGAAAAAACTGAACTCACACAAGAGGCTCAGAGAAAGAGGTAGCCTTGCAATTTGAGAAAAAACTAACACTATTTAAAAAAAAAATACAAACCCAAACAACGTACACTTGTAACGCCCTTCTCACCTAAAACACACACTACACTTTCATCAAAGCCCTTAAGCACATGGAAACAACTGGCTGATGCCAGTATCTGCCCTGTGAATAGATTTTTGTACTTCTGTCATGCTAGCACTGATTATGAGCATTAAATTTCAGCCAAAAGAAAGCAATCAGTTTTCAGACTACCTTCAGCACAGTGTTCCTAATCAACGGAAATTTCCCTTCGCAATTGGTGATCTTGAAAACAAGAACAAAAAGCCTCAGTGTATTTTAAGCTAAGGTTAATAATGTACCTTTAAATCCATTAGGATCTATCAGTATCCTACCTTGCAACTGAATAAAGTTTTGCTTATTCTTGGGAAACAAATACCATAGAACAAAATAAATTTATTATATAACACAAGGCCTGCAGTCATGGAAGTTGCCAGATACAATGAGGCTTCTACAGAGTGTGAACACATTTCTATGCACTGGAGAAGTCAACCATACAGTGAATTTCTGTTAATGCAGAGTGGGAGAATAACTCACCTTTTGCCTTTCAACAAAAAGCTAACAGGCACAAAGCTTCAAAGCTTTTCTGTGACTTCAGTAAGCACCAGCACATGAGGCAGGAAAGCATTACAGTAAGAAAATGCTCTACCTGTGTGTTCGTGGTCTCTGGTTCAAGGAAGCCGTCCTCCCCGGACTGTGCTGACTGCCCAGTCTGGCAGGACTGGTCATGTAATCATTGGGAACTGTTGGCGGTTTGACTGGCTCCAGGGTTTTGTAAGGAGTATTTCGTCTGGTCAAGGAAAAAAAGATTTGATGAGAGAGAGATAAAGGATCGGGATGTCAAAAGGATAAATTAATTAAGTCGTGAAGTCACTTGTTTTCTTAAGTTTTCATGAGAGATCACTGCACAGTGACCCACAGTACAGTGTATTAAATTCCACCAGGCAGTGTAGACAGGTTACATTCAACTCTCTAAAGTGCTCTTATGTAGATAGATCCATACATGCTGGCCTGCAGCACATAAACTGATTAAAAAAGCCTAACCTAAATTTATCACCCAAAATATATTCTTTGAACTACTTCCTTTCAGTACACTGCACATGACAAACTCTTCCAGCGCAACAATTTCCTCTTTCCCCCGTTCCCCTCCCCTCCAAATGCTTTCCAAAAGCATTCTTGGCTAAAGATATTCAACTCATTAAGACAGGAGTAAGGTTGAAAGATTCACACAACAAACTACATTGCAATCACCAGTGCTCTTCCTAGTAGCATTGTTTCATGCAGTAATCAAGCAATCTCATAGCACTTAAGCAAATCTTAAAGTGCTTCACAGATGAGCATCATTGTCTCCATTTTGCAGCTGAAGAAAGTGAAGCCCAGAGGCTTCCAAGGTCACCTAGCAGACTGTATCAAATCAGAAATATAACACAGATCTTCCGAGATCTATTTACCAGACCCATTCTCCCTTAAGAACAGTGCATTTATTGTACTGAATTGCAGAGCTCTTCAGTTCTCCCCAGTAACTAAGAGATCCCTTACAAGACATGGAATTTGGCAATGCACCAGCTAAGCCAAAACAAAAATACTGAAGTACTGGCATTTAATAATTTGTTCAATTACTGGTTATAACCAAGTTGATAAGTTATACAGCTTCCTGGTGTTCTAAGAATCTTACTTATTGACTTCCTTTTTACAATATGGAACATAATAGTACTAGATTTCAACTATAACATTTTCTTACTAAAACCTCTCAAAGACAAAAGTGGAAATACCATAATTGTTTGCATGTGCTGTGGTGTTTGTAAATTAGTTTGTCTGTATAAAGAACTTCAGATGATTTAATATGCAGACTGCCACCACCTATAGATCTGCCAAAAGCAATCAGTCGTGGGAAAAATAAAGAAACTTTGTATTCCAGTTGTAAGAGATAGAGCTCTAAATACTGCCAAATAAAACGATAAACAGGGAAGATTTTAAATATGCTTCCAACAGAAATAACCTCAAAAACTAAAGTTTTAAAATATTCTACCTTGGAAGGCACTGGTAATAGGAACCACTACTCAGCTCTGTAGTACTATTTATTTTGCCTGTACAATTTAAAAATACTGACAAAAGCAAATCCCAACCACATTCTCAGGTTCAGCCATGCCTCAGTTTCTCCTTTGTTCTTCTCAGCTTCATTGAAGAACTCAAACTCCTAAGCGCCAGAGAAGTAAAAACCAATTTCTCTCCATCACTCCAGCCCAGTCCTTCCCTTTGCTTTTCTGCCAGCATTACATGGATGAGGAAAACACTCTTTCCTGACGCTGCCCAGTGCTCCCCATCTCGCCGTCCCCCAGCGCTTCAGTGTGGTGCCGATACCTCTTGCCACAGGGAGTCCAAGGCCTTGCTCTGCCCGAGGACCCCCAACACATAACTGCAACTACTCCCTCCACCCAGCACCAGCAATTCACACTCTCCCGTGGTACTTGCAACCTGAACATCCAAGGTTTTCCAGAGTCTCTCCCTGGTCCAAAGAAGAGATCTCTGCTTCCTGCAGCCCTTTCCCTTTTCAGCCCGAGCAGTTTCTGTGCAGGACCCCCACCCCACCAAGTACCTTTAGGTCATCCTGCTTTGGAGGGACAAGCTGCACAATAGGCAGCACGTACTTAAAGGCCCATGTTGCACACCAAGCTCGTTCTGACTTTAAATGCTTATCTCTGTTCTCTGGATCAAAGGGAGAAGAGCAGTATCCTTGTGGTTTCTAGCAATTTTTTCTGCATACATTAGGGAACCAGTCATGCCCATGATATTTCACGCTTTGGCAGAACACGGCTGCTCAAGACAAGAGCTGTACTTCCTGAACAAGAAGGGCAGATAAAAACCTCTTATGAACCCACATTATTCCTCCCCCTCAGCCAACTGCTGCCTCTTGTCAAGCTCATCTGGAAATGACGTTCAGCTGATTAATCCTTATCAGGCATCGGCTAAAGCAACCAAACAGCTAAGGCTTGTTCAGGGGGGAGCCTTAGAAAGAGGCAGCTCACCAGTACATCAACACTGCTGTTTCACTAGCAACCATCCAAGAGGACATGAAAGCACTACCCAGCTTCCCAGGGCTGATAAACAACTCTCTCTCAGCTGGGATAAGAGAGACAATTGGAATACTGATTGCGTGCCCTCGAGCAATGGGAATTTTCACAAAGCATGCCGAGGAAACCTCTAGGGTAATTTCTCTGCAGAATACACAACAAACACTGCAATCTTGAAGCAGCAAAGCAGCAAATCGGGATTGAAAAAACATATAAATCACTAAGTCTTTGACAAAAGGGGTTGCTGCTTATAATTTTCCTTGATCATTGCTCCTGACCCCCATCCTGTTCCATCTCATTATTCCTCATTTTTTCCAGCTCAGCACCTCTCAGAGACAACATACCTGAAGCCAACACAACAATGCCAGCCAGCTTTACAGTGCCTCAGCCCCCACAGCATAAAGGAAAGACAGTGACAAATAGGTAGGAAGGAGATCTTGTTTAGGATGCCTTTTGGAAGAAGCTGCACAGTTGGACAGACAAAACCATATGGCACATGCTCTGAGCTTCTCAAGTATTAATGCTTTGGTCCCTAGCAACAACTACTTGCTGGAACACCAAGATAAGCAGATTTCACTCCCCACAGGTCCACAGAAGCAAAAAAGATGCTACGGCAGGAAACTCTGGTCACAGTGGGACTCGGGAATAGCAAAATCCTTCCTTGTTTAAGCATAAAAATAAAAACTTACAAACCTGAGAGAATTAATGTTGCCAAAGTGTTCACAATGCCACGAATTTGCTTAAATAATGCAATAAATATGGCACCACCAGATATTTCGTACCTCTTACAATGAGTAGTCAAAAACTTTTCACTTCAGTGGGGGAAAGACTTGTTAAACATTATTGATATTCCTTTGTGTGACTAAAGATTTCTCCCCAAAAATCAGGAACAACAATAGCCTCCTCATTTACCCATATCTATAATAAATCCTTCCTCCACGAAAAAACAATCTTTCACAAGGTCATCATGAAAATAAGAGTCAGTGCAGCCAAAAGGGTTTATACAGAAATGATAATTGTGTTTTTTGCTAAAGGCAATCAGAATTGTCATCTATCCACACATGTAAGAAACACCAATACTGGCACAATTAAAACTTCCTACTACACAGGCAGAAACAAGCAGTCTTCATTCTTACCCCAGAGTTCCCCGGCCTGACATGGGAGGACTTGGTGGTTTTTGTGTAGGCGGATTTGTTCTTGACAAGGTGCCAGTTCTTGCAGGCTGGTTGTTTCCATGCTGAAATAAGGGAAAACATGATTTTATTTTTGTAACAGAACAGCTCTATTATTGACAGCTTTTTTTTTTAAGTGTAAGAATATGAAGTGAGAATTCCCAGACAGCTGTCAAACAGCAAGTTTTCAGCTACACACAGAGCAGACACCAGTAAATACAAGGAGTCTAAATACAAGCTTAATGTTATTTTTGCTATTAATTTACAACAGACATCAGAAAGGTAGGCAATTGAAAGGTTCATGCACAAATCTCTTATATCCTCTTTACTTTAAAGGGAAGCCACACCTGTGTTCATCTCCATTTGGGTGTTAATAATTTAAATCAAACTTTAACACTGACAGTGCAATACGGTCAGCGTGGGCCCAGAATGTCTCAATCTGCCCCTGCTATTTGACTAGCAGAGTCATTCAAGTTGTCTGGGAAGTCTCCTGCAAAAAATGTAAGTGGAGGGAATCAAGGCATCTACGGAATTCAGAGCAAAGCACTACATGTGTTAGAGAAATTAATGTATCTATGTATAAATGCAGATGTCAATGTATCGCAGATACATTGGCACACGCTAAACGCTGTAAAAAAAATCAAGTATAGCATGTTTAATCTAAATGTCCTATGGAAAGCAGAGGAGAGCACATGAGAGCGCTAGTTTTCAGTTTTAATGGCTCTGCAGCCTCTACTATCAGTCACACGAGCCACTGCGGGTCAAAGGAGAAATAACACTTCTTACCTTGGCTTTTAGCCACTTAACGTTGGCAAAAGAGGGGGGGAAAAAGGCAGAAATTAATGGCAGATCCATCACAACTGATAGGACAGGTTAAACTACAGATAAATCACATTTTTAAAAATCATTTGTGCCTACTGATAATTAGCTACATCCCAGTACACTAACAGAGATTTCACTGGCTCACTTAGTCATTCAAAGTTTTGTGTCTGACTAACTGGCCACAGGAAAAACACTTGTGTCAAAACTAAGTTTAGCTAAGCTTTGCCAGGCTCCTCATGGATAGTAAGGGGTTGAGAAACCGTTTGTTAACCACTCAAGTCCGAGCACAAATCAATGGTTATTTCAATGGCAACATACACTTAATTTCTTCACAAAACTACCATTTCAGCTATACGGTACAGGACAGACCTGCCTGTTGCTTTGACACTTAACCTTCACATATTTTGAAGAAATCCTAGCTGCTGCATTGAATGGTAAATAAAGAAAAGGGAGTTCTCCAACAGGATGAGCAGCAGTGTCTTTCACCTCTGGTTTATTGACCAAAATCTGATTCAAGCCAGCACAGTGCTGGCTGCTCAGAACTGTGTTGGCAGTGCTTATATGATTGTTATTCTGAAATTTTAGCTCTTAGAATCAAATCATTATATGACTCCATTTCTACAGCCTTCTTGATTGCAGAAGAAAAAAAAAGTTTATGAAAACTCGCGAGGAAAACAAATATAAAATTTTAAATACATTCAAGTCGAGTTCTCAAATTTTACTGGTGGGGAGAGAAAGACTCGTGTTTTTGAATGGCAAAAATTATTAGTTTCACCAATTCAAAAAACCCAAGCAAACACAAACCTTCAAAACATAAAATTATCCCGATGCTTTTTTTGAGGTTGCTTGGAAATGAACTGTTACTTCCAGAACAAGCCTCCTAATGCACAGCTTTTCAAACTGTGGCTTGCACCTTCTCCTCCTCATCCAAGAAACACAGACAAGTTTAAAGGCATCCATGAACTCAGAAAAAAATAATTAGAGCAAGCTATACAGTGATGTGCATACACGAGATTTCTGACAGGGTTTGCAAACCCACTGAAAAACAGCTGGGGTTGAAAGCCACTGCCCTGAAGTTATTCATATTACAAGAACAGAAACATAAAACCTGCTCCAAAACTCAAATGAAAAAGTTCAGCTGTGGTAAGTAATTTGAAGGTCACCCCATTCGCTCCCAGTCTGGGCAGAGGTTCATCATCAGAGTGGCAGAATTAAGGCATTTAAACCACTTCTGTCCCCACATAGTTATTTCATAGATAAACATGAAGGCTCTATTTCCAGGATGCCAGGGTAGTCTCTCAAGTATTGTATTTTTAAAACAGGCTTTTAGCAATGAAATTTGTTTTCCTCTCACAGGAATATGTGACCCCTTTTATTTCACCAGTTGCCAGAGGCAATGGCATAATACAAGGAATTTATTAAGAGAGACCAAAAAGTGAAACTCTTGGTCCTGTCCTGCGCCAGCAGCCATAGATGGAAACCTTTTAAAGGCTTAAAACAAAGGGTGGCATGTTTTCCTACCCAGCCCCTACCACTAAACTTGCCTGCCTCAAAAATACAACACCAAAAAGCTTCCTCTTTTCTTTCCTCATGCAGTGTCACTTATGGCGAGTCTTTCTGCCTCCTTAATCACTGGTACATTCTGGGCCTGCTGCAGCAACTTGAATATCAACATCTAGTAGTAATTCAGGAATCTTCATCTTATTTCAAACCTTTCTATTGCTAAACACTGTTCAACATACTAAATCCATATCTGAAGCCCAACAGCTCTTGAACCTTATTCCTATCTCTGTATCAGGTGAACTTAATCTCTTTTGCTACCAGTTAAACAATATACAGATACAAGCAGCTCTTGATTGTGCAGAGAGATTAGTAACTGTTTTCATACTGCTTTCTATAAGGAACAAACTCTTTACATGTCGTCTCTGTTGCTGTCAATATAAACAAGAGCCATACAAGCAGGAAAACACAGAAGGAAGGGACACAAAAGGAACAGGGATTCTTACGGGAAAGGAACTCCTGTTCCGAAAGACAGAAGTAAGGGAGAAAAGCAAATGAATCGAAGTGATATGAACCATATGGCAATTTAATCATGGTTAATAAGCTAATTAATTAGGAGACACTTTCTTGTATTTATTGGCTGAGCTTATGAGGTCAACCTTGCCACATTTCTTGTTCTGAAAAGTGGATGTGGTGCTTTCTAAGCAATTTCAAAAAATTGCTTGGAACTGGGGAGAGTTTAGGCAGCAGAGTTTAGACTCATTATGACTTTAAAAAAAACAGGGAGAAAGAGAGCAGAAAAACAAAATGAAAAGCAGGTACATGTTTAATGCAGGTTCAAGCATCTCTCTACAAATGCCTCTAGGCCAGCCACCAGTTGGCAGAGCATGACCAGCACCAACTGCCTGATCAGTGCCTAGAAGGCCAGAGTCAGGAAGAAAGGCAACACAGGGCATAAGAGAAGCAGCAGCATGCATAAGGTTCACAGCTTGAAGAGGGAAGAAACTGTTCTGAGAGGGATCTATAAAATAAGAGCTAGGAGGTGCAAAAGGAAAAATGCTTAGTCAAAGAGCAGCACTGAGAACTCCCGCAGAAGCTATAAGGATCACAACTCCTTTCTCTTCCTGCTAGTTGTATTAGCATACACACAGGAGATGGTTTTCAGCCTGGTACTGGCATTCTGGATGACATACACATCAGAACACAAACACAGTGTGTAGGCTTGCTGGGGATGCTTGTGACGCCAAGGCAGAGAACTAGAGAGAGCAGGATGTTCCCAGAAATAAGACAGCATGGTAAGCAGCAGTATGCGTTGGGGTTTCTTGCAAGCATCATGGCAGAGAGTTGTTTTATAGAAGCAAACAGAACAATTTTGCCTTTCCAGGGAAAATCTGCCAAGCATGTGGCAGCCCTGGATAAAGATTTAAGGGTTGTCACAAAATTAAGAGAAAGAAACCACAGCCTCAGGTTCAATAACCAGGAGTCAACCTCACTGCATTTCCAAAAGATCACAGCTAGGGCAGTGGCACATCCACGGGGTTTTGCTTGACAGTGTGGGAGAGCAGGTTGGCCGAGGGTAGAGCCAGCAGTGGGCTGGAAAGGAGCAATTCAGTTAAGGCAATGTGTAGAACAGGTGTTTGCAACAGCCATGCAAGGCATTTATCAAAGCCCAAAGTGAGGCTGCTTCTGTAACTGATGCCAGGAATTCACAGCACCTGGACTGAGAATTTCAGCTGTGGGTTTGGACAGGACAAGCAATGTTTTGGGATAGTTGAGCATTGACTGCAAGTACCAAGGAAGGTGGTGCATTTGCCTAAAGCAACTATTTCGGTAGCTCCAGCATGCTCAGTTCTGGTAGCCTAAGCAGCACAAAAGTACCTGCCAACAACGGCAGTACTGCAGCTTCCTGTAACTAAGGCCAAAGGGACAAGACCAAGAATGGCATGAAAGGATAGAGAATGAGGCAATCAGAAGTTATCTACTGGTAGCCAAAGGATGCCCAGACATTTGAGGGATTCTGCTCGCTTGCCTCAGGAGGCAGCCATCTAACCAACTGTTTTTAATAGTTTCCATGCCAAGTAAAAAGTCATGGGGGAACATTAGTCATGACTCAGGGAACCAGAGAGCTATTATTTGAGTTATAAAGTGTGTTTTGAAAACTAGGGCTAGGGACACTGCAGACAACTCATTTATATGAGCAAACCTATAAGCACAAAAATACAGAAGGTCACTTGCAGAGAGGAGCAAAACCCCTACCACACTAACATCCACCAAGTTTCTCCTGCACATTTCAGCTGTGAACCACCCAATTCCAGACTGCAGAAACCCCAAACCTCTATGCAGGTTCGTTGTACTTCCCCCGCTGTGTGTTCTCACTATTCCTCCAACTTCTATTTCACTCTATATCCTGCCATACCTAGGATCACTGAAAGCTGTCATTAAAGACTATCCAACAGAATTGCTGATGAATAGAAATAAAGGTTCAAAAACTGCACCAGTCAGAACTTTAATACATATGCTGTAAAAGCAATAACCAGCCCTAGACGGTTACCTTTGACCAGTAATCACAGCCATCAAGCACAACAGAAAAAACACAATTGCTCTTGATGACTCTTTAAGGCAACCTCCCCTTCTACTTAAAAAGGTATTTCCTTTATTAGTCAAGGGAGAGTTATCCAAGACATCCCTACAAAAAGGCAGCTGGCTATGAGATCTTTTGAAGTGCAGCTAGGCAATTCAATTGCCCCATAAGCATCCTCCTAGATTTTTGTACAAGATTGCCTCCTGTCTCATCAGTGGTGCGGTTTTGGTGTACTCCAAGATGACACAGAGCAAGAAAAGCATCTGGAAGGATACTTGTACATGAAGGTATGGGATGCCTGAGGAAAGGATACAGTAAAGCACAGAGTCTAGAACATTGTTTCCTCACAGAAATCAAGGTACAGACTTAGAGAGAATATGTAATCAAAGCTGGTTTTTAGAAGGCAGACTGTATGTGGGTGTCAGACACTCAGGATAACAGACTTCTGCTGCTAGTTTTGTGCAGTTTTAAAGAAATAATGCTTGTGTCTCCATTTTCTTACCAGAACAGGTCAGAAGCCCTTTTTTTGTTCTTTATTTCGGTATAGTCTATTGTAAGGCAGATTATTTTGAGAAAATTTCAGTTTCAAATCAGTATTTCTTTCAGAATTGGTCACGAGTAGATAAGTCTCTCTTAGTGAAATTTTACCTTTATCTTTTAACTATAATCTCTCCTAGTATTATTTGCAAACTAGTAATTACATAGTCTTCTGTTAACAGTAACCAGATGTAGCTTGTCAGTATTGCTTCTCTCTCTAGTTTTTTTAATTCGGTTTCCAAACTGAGCAGGCAAAATTTTTAAATGTGACCATTTGACCTTAAAATGTTTTTACATATTAAACTGCTATTAGCATACAAAAACCTGCTTGTGGATGATAGGCAAACTGAATGCTGTTCCCTCAGCACCCAGTACTCTTGATCAGAGAAAGACCTAGATTCCTGCCTTTAAATACTACGAGATTTTTCAATTCTTTGAGTTAGTAACTTTGAATCTAGTTACAATAACTTAAGGCTAACATAAAAAAATTTTTTGTCAAAATTATAAAATAAAGAGACCTCATAGCTTTTTCTTTGCAAGCAGAAAGGCTCAAAATCTACACCATATCACTTGACACTACACACACTTCCAAATTTCCAGTAGCAAGTGACCTCTGAAAAGCACCGTGTCAACACTCACAACAGAGTTGTGGGGGCTGGCAACAGAAAGAGTTACTTTTTCCCCCAGAGAAGCGTTCTTTACCCTACAGCAGTATTTACTGTTTGGCCATGACCCCAGAGGGATGATGTGACATTAATGAAATTGGCAACATGACATTCTTTGAAGCATGAGTGTCTGATAGAGTCTAATACAGGGACAAAGGCAGCAGAGGCTCCGGTTCAGGCTCCCTGTCTCACTTTGTTTTTATTACAGTGAATTATTTAAAAGTTAATACTCAAGTGGCTAACACATAAAAGGTCTTCTTCTAAAGGGGAAGCAGGCACGATTAGGTAGCCTTCCACCCTCACATCAGCACCTCACCTGCACTTTTGTTTTGCACAGACACAGACGTAAGCATGAGGAGGAGAGGCTGAAAAGCGCAACAAGGGTGAGAGGAAGGCTCCCATCTCTAAGCTTAGTATTTGGTAAGCTTTGGCCCAATCCCTACTTCAAGGGAGCCCTTCCAGCTTCCGTTTGCTTGAGAAAGGTTTCTGAATGCTTAACTCCTGCTTGACTTCCTGGGCTAGAAAGCTTCTTACAGTTTTAATGCACTGAAATGCAAGTGCTTTCCTGTCATAACATTTCAATTCTTTTCTCAAAACAAAGCTGAAAAGTGATCAATCTTCATATACAATTCAAGTTTGGTTTTGAAGAACTTTTAGTTCCATAAAACAAACTCGATCCAATTACAGCTATTAGGCATTTCAATTTAGCATGTATTCAACATTTTATCTGCCTTTACCATAAGGCATCATTTCAATTTCCTACTTAGCTGCCATTTTACTAATTGCTGCAATTCCACCTGCCTTCTATTAAAAAAAAAGATTCTAATAAATTCAAAGGCCAACTTCACGGCTTTTAAGGCAGCTTCCAAGCTTCCTCCTTTCTTCCTCCTCTTAAACTGAGGATTTTCTGTATGAGTAACTGTATTTGACCTATTTATTTGCTGGCACATTACTTTTTTTCCTTTCACAAAGAAGGGGAAGAGAAGGAAGGAAATGTTAAAGTAGCCTCTGCCTAATAATTTTAAACCAAGCCGTACACAGGAAGGTAGGCTCTCACATCATGACCGCTACTCTTATTTACCAAGAATGACTTCAGCTACATTCCCCTATCCCCAGAGGGTGACAGCTGAGCAACGGCTTAACAGACCAGCAGAAATGCTTGCCTGTGTGTTTCTTGGAGCCATCCACACACAATATTTGCATTGCAAGGGAAAGCTTTCTCACTAGCAAACCAACTTCAAAAGCCCTCCTGATTTTGACTGATGCTAGCCTTGGCTTCATAAGCACTTATATTAAAAAAGCAGTTTTACTCCTTTTGGAGACTTCGTCTGTATGTGCCCCTGCAAAGGGAGGGTGCAGGGAGTAGAACAGCTGGGGCAGTTTGGGGCTGCCATGGAGCTTTCAGGCTGAAGGAGAAAGCACTTCAGCAACCATAGGATGCTCTACAAAAGCTTTTCTACCAAGAAACTGCTGGAGGAGGAAACAGCACTGCCTTCCAAGGAGGTGTCTCCCATCAGGGAGAAAACCTGCTACAGGGAGAAAACCTGCTTACCATCACTGCCGCCTTCACCATCATCACCTGCCCCCACAAAACTTGCTGTGTGCATGCGAGACACAAGGGGGAATGTAGAACCCTTATCCATGCCCCAAACACAGGTATCAGCTTTTGCATCCCCTCTACGCAGCCATGAGAAACATTAGAGAGATACACAAAGAAAATGAGCTATGAGTATGCATAGGAGGTGTTTCTGCATTTACTCAGATGGAAGATGTACAGGAAAAGACAGTATTTACTGTCAGGATTACTCACCTTTTTTTTTAATTCTGTGAGACAGGATTTTTATTTAAACTTTTATATAAAAAGCAATTCAGGATCATCCCTTAAAGTATACTGCATATTTTAATTACATTTTTCCTAGGATCAGTATTTCATGAAATAAATCCAGCCTGTATCTTTTGATTTCTCTTCCTTGTCTTTTTTCCTCTGTTTCTTTATCAAAAAATTCTGCACCACAGCAGAGTCACATTAGTAGCAGTAAAGTGTCATCTACAGATTTCAGTGCTTCATAATTTTTATTTCATACTTAAATGTCAATGTATGTGTTGTACTGTATTTTACTGGCAGTTGCCACAGCAGAAAATATTCAAGGACCTGCAAGTCAGTCAAACTGACAATTGCCCTAGGCACAATTCAAATTTCTTTTCCTCTAGAAAAACATGGTTTCTAAGGCCTTATTGGACATGCTGCTGTCCAACTTGAGGTGAAATCTTTGGTCAAGAAGACTTAAGAGTCTGAAGCATCTTCTAAGACCATTCTGGACAAGACAAAGTTTGTAATTCAATTTATTGCATGCTTTCCCTAATCTGTATGTTCAAGAGGCAGTTCAGATTCTCAGTGTCTTCCGTGGTTTGTGCTCACTTCCAATGGAACCTGATCCGGTTTCTTAAGCTGTTTCAGTTTAATTTTCTTACAACAGCACTAGCTACATCCAGTCTGCAGACAAAGCAAGCTACTTTCTTCAAAGCTATGACCTGTGTCACACCCTCAGAATCCCAGTAACATGATGGCTAAAAACATGTAAAGTCATCACTACCTCAGACCACTCTTCTGCACAGTGTGTCCACTGAATGTCAACACTGGTGAAGGTGTCAGATGTATGAAAGCCACCTTGAACTACATACTTGAGGCCTGGCTGGTAGCTTATTTCATTTGTGTAACAAGTCTACATAGAAAATACTAACATCATTTTTCTACCAAGTCTTTCATGCCTTCCAATCATAAAACAGACTTAGGCTGATCACTCAATAAAGAAACAATAACAAGGCATAATTTCTGGCTGACTTGTAATGAGTTGATAATTCAGTTATTACTGGAAGCTATTTTGCCTCTGAACAGACTAAGATTTTAATATAGAATTAAATCACTAACAGTTAAAAAAACCTTTACTAAAAACGTTCCATAAGACCTGCCTAGAAAATAGATGAACACCACCTCATTTTGACCCTCTAAACATTAATAAGAATAACACATTAATAAGAATAAAGACTCGTAAAAGCAAACAGTCACATTGGAAAATGTAACTGCCACATCTCCACAACTTCAGTGTTCATGGATCAAGCAACCTGTTTTGAGCCTGCACAGTACAAGCAAAGCATCTACTTCAGAGACTAAAAATAATTATTCTACTTTTTAGAAGTATTCTACAGCACTTGATCCCTGAAGCAATTAAATGCAGAAACCAACATCCTGACATTGAATTTGTAGATTCCTGTATCCTCTATTCACAGAGCTCTCTCCTCCACTGCAGAGGCTGTACTGAAAAACTAACAGTTTCTGACCTCAATGTTTCCATTCGACAACAAATCAGGGTATATCATTCAGGCTTCTACATAGGATTATTCTTCACCTAGTCTGGCTTAAATTATTAGTGTAAAACAACCCTAAGAGTTACAGGTTTTGTACAGGTTTAGCTCCAAACAAAACAAATCAGGCAGTCCAAAGTCACTCTGTTAATTCATAGCCTAGAGCTGTCACAGTATAGAGCTGCTTTCTAAGCTGTGTTTTAATTAGACTCCTCTGGGCATTTGGAGGGTTACTAAAATGCAGGAGGTACCTTGGCACTCTTCTGTGTAATTCTGAAAGATTTGTTCCTCAAGAGCTCAGAAATTCAAAGGGTACACGATGGACTGATCTAGCTGCATAACTGACCAGAGCACATCAAGCTTTAGAGGATATATGGGTGTTGAATAAAAGCTTTTTAATGCCATTCAAGGGAAGATCGCTGTGAACTGAATATACCTGGAATGCCTGCTCTAGGGGGATACAAAGCTATTTTTTATAAAAGATGTCCAAGGAGCAAAGGGTGTTACATTGATTCACTTCAACTATGACCATTTCAAGGGATGCAGACATTAATTTATGAAGGCTTTTATTTAGAAAAAAGAAAAATGAGGCTGTCCAAAAGCACAAATGGGAGTGAGACATCAAATGCCACTGAGATTTCAATGCCAGCTAGGTGATCCTCTTTCTCGTGATGACCCTCCAAAAAACCCCAACAAGAAAAACCCACCCTCCCAGACAGTTTCCCCATAACAGATGTCTTAATTGTTCTTAGTAACAATAGAAACAAAAGGAATGGCAGAGACAGTTTAATCAGAGGAGGAAGGAGTGATGATTTTAAGTCAGTCATGACTTTTTTAACAAGTCATTAGCCTAAAATGATTACCCATTATTTCCAGACACTGTGACTACCACTGACAGTCACAAGGTTATGGCACAACATTGCTCAAAAAACCCTCACTGTAAAACACAAACATTTTGATAACAAAATCAATTATGTGGAAGCATATCAAACGTAACCCTTCCTACCATAGAAAAACTAAACATCTTAATGTCAGTAACATTCTGGCCCGACCCTATCTCCTATAGTCTGTGTAATTTGGGAGTCCTCAAGTATCCAGGTATTCTTACCTTTACGCCATGGCCAACATCATCCAGCACCGTGTAGTCTATAGGTTTTCGAATATACCTTACAGGACGTTCCATGTTCGCTGGTGCTATAATTTTGTGAGTTCTTGATGTGTTCTTATTGGTCGTCAAAATGCCTATCTCTCTGCGAGCCACCTTTTCTTTATGGATGTCCACAGTCTAGATTAAAAACAAGAAAGTATTGGTTTCTGTAGGCATTTGCTGTTTTCTTTACAGAGCTATCTACACATTTAAGCTTCACTGTTAGACAGAGGTTGAACTAATTTAATGCTGCAGGAAAGTTGCCAGTTTATTGACAAAGTGAGTTCAATCTACATGAACATTGTTTGAAAATTACACTTTAATGAAATAACCAATATTAATAATACCATTACAATTGTACATTACTGCTTAGACACTAAAGGTACTACGCAAACACAGTCCTTGCAGATTAACCCTCAACATTCTTATGACTGACATTAGTACTAAATTACTCCAACTCCACAGCTGGGAAACCAGGACAGACAAGCTAAGCAATTTGCCCACAGCCCCAGAGGGGGACTAAGCTTGGGAAGTCTGTGCAGTAATTTCTTTCAGCAAAGGCATCAGTGCATATCAGAGTAAGAGTCCGCATAGAGAAGGACTAATTTCAGCACTCAGGCTAGTTTCAGTCATACTGTTTATAGCAGCTTTACTGAAAGAATAAAACAGAGCTTTAAAGATGCAAGTAAAGGAATATAAAATATGTTGAGCTCTATCTTTTTATTAGGAAATATATAAAGAGATACAGAAAGGTCAGCCCAGCAGCCTGTGAAGGATCCAACTAAGCTTCACGTAACAGACACATGCTTCTACATGCAATATAACCACCACTTAAACCCTAGATGAGGGAGAACAGGTACAAATCATGCATCAGATGTCACAGGGAGTCCCACCTCTCAAAGTCTATTTGAAGATTCAGAGATTTAATTTACTGGTTTAAGTATCTACTAGAACCTCAGGATCTCACTGCAGGAGACTGACAAAAACCACTACTCTAAGCAACTTTGAACAAAATCTAACAAGCCACCACTTTTTCCATCAAGGAAAATAATCCTCTCCTCCTGGAAAGACTATCATGTATTTTTATTTATATCTGAGGAAAAGAAAAATTCTTGTCCATCAGTACTTGTCTGGGTACATCTCTAGAAATGGCCTAATCTAAAATGGGTATTATGATGTGCAAGGTTTTGTTTAATGAAGCAGAGTCAAAGATGAGGCACAAAACCAGTGTATATTTCACTCTGCTTCTACATGAGGCAAAATTAAAGGGGCAGGGTAAGCATCCAGAAAATTGCTGTATCTAGGAAAGCCAGCATTCAGTGTTCAGAGTTCACTATGAAATGCCTTCAATTGAACTGTTTTTTTCATTAACTGGTGCATACACTTAAATAATCTTAAATTATCCTAAGTATAGGAAGAAATAAAATCCTCCTTAACAGCTTTGATACATGGCATTGCAGATTACAAGTGGAGAAAGCACCTAAAAGCAGAGACATCAAGAAAGTTTGTTTTCACAGTTTAAAGCTAAATAACAGACAATTTGTAACATCACAAAACATTCTTTTCATTTGGAAACACACAGAACCTTAATAGAAATTAGTTGTGATTTTCCAGAGCAATACAAGACACTAAATGCATATGTCTGCATTAGCTTATTCTGAATAAGTTAATTAAATATCCCAATAAAGCTTTGGAGCAAGCTTTACATTTCTAAATACTCATGCTCTGAAAAATCCCAGAGATCAGGAATAAAAAGCACCTTTCCAAATGAGAGAATCCTAGACATCGAGCA
The DNA here is from genome assembly GCA_013398125.1 of Aegotheles bennettii. NCBI lineage: Eukaryota > Metazoa > Chordata > Aves > Caprimulgiformes > Aegothelidae > Aegotheles > Aegotheles bennettii. The sequence goes on from VZRW01010369.1 coordinate 163,857, forward strand.
TTTACCACCACACCAGTATTGGATATCAGTCACTGCACCCACATTTGCTCTGGCAGCCAATTTCACAGATGACAGAGCGAAGACTTCAGAACAAAACTACCCGTACTTCTTCAACCCCAGCTACTATTTGTTCTTTCCCTTTTATGAACTACAATATACATGTTAGTTCTGCCTTTTAGTTTGCTTTCAGCAAGATCAAGAACCATTATCTGAGTGCTGTGGTACGTGTTCTGAGATCCTCTCTTCCAATTCCCTTTTGCTCAATGTTAACAGCAGGTCCCAAACTACCTTACAGAGCATTTTAAAGTTTTTTTTCACCCATGCAGTGCTCATGTACTACACAAAATATGAAGAGCTGCATATTATTAGTCACCTAAATGACACAGCAATATAGGAGGCTGAGGAGGCACATACTACAGTGTTTTGAAAGAAGGTATTTTAGAACACTATTATGCTCCTTGAAATAAATCTGTGCTTCTACTTTATTCTCATGAACAGTATCTGTTGTTACTAATAGATTCCATTTTTGTTGAGCGGATGGACAAAAATGCACCTTTACACTAAGAGTTCTCTTAAAACAAATGTTGATGTCAAAAGAAACAAAACAAAGCCTTTCACAGTACAAAAAGATGCAACTTCTCCTAACAGATAGTCCGTGAAGACTGACTCTTCCTCCCCACAATGAACAATGAGAATTCCATAAATTACTAGAGCAGAGGATAAGAAATTCCAGGAACAGATGCTGTACCATACATGCTTTGGAAAATTGCTTCAGTAACCTCACAACAAATTCTTTTTAACAGAAAAAACTCTTACAACAGGAAAAGAGCATATATTAATTATATTAGATAGCTTATCCAAAAAAAAAATATAGAGCAGCAATTTGTAAAGTCTTTCCATGGATTGCAGCAATGTAAACCAAGCAAAGAGAAGAGCATCTGTATCACAGTGCAGGGCCAGCAATCCATGGTACATATGCATATTGAAAGACATGCACGCATGCATGCCTGTGCAAGAGACTAATTTGCCAATTTACTAATTCAAAGCAAATGAGACTGCAACTCTTACCACATCTGGTACACTGGAAAACCAAGGCAGTGTTTTGCCTCTATGCAAAGCAGAGGCTCCCAGCATAGGCTTTGCCCAGAGCAATGTGCTGCACATCAGCTACTAGACAGCATCTTGCTTCAAGAAGAAATTACTTTTTCCAGATCTATAAAGGCTGCACGTTATTGTTATGTGATCATTATGCAATACAAAGCACATAACAGTTGTTATTTTTTGTATTTTTATTTATATCTATTTGCTTCATGTTGATGCAGAAGTCTATCATTTAGCCATAGGCAATGCTTTTCACTTCCAAAAGAGGAAAAACCCCAAACACAAGCAATATTTAGCAGGACAGCATATCTACCCACCCAGACAATAGTTAATTTAAGAGACAAGTCATATATACCACATAACAGCCAAACCAGACCATTCTCAAAGCTCTGGACTTGGCACTCATAGCTATGAGTAAGTGTCCACTCCAATATGGTAAGACGACAACTAAATAGTAGCTAGTTTGTGATTTCATGCACAAAACCCACTTTTAAACATCAAGGATAAAGAGGAGCAAAGTATGGCAAACCATCTTGGGCTAACACAGGTTAACAACTACCAGCAAACAGTGAGAGCAGCTTCAAGTACGCTTGGTCTATGCTGAAACATAAATATGTAGCATAATTTAAAATTTGGGGAATAAGGATGGGATTCTCACTCCTAAACAGCATAATGCAGCAGGGAAAGAGTCTAGCATTGTACTGATTTGGAGAAGAGGGAGAAGACAGCCCTTCTTAAAAGCAGAACATGTTTCCTTTGGGAAGCAAATTTAAACTAAACCATAAAACAAACCCCTTTGCCATTATAACTGGGTGCTAGGGACCATGCCAGCTAATCCCAGAAGCAAAGTTACACTCGGAGGTTGAAGGAACTGTTAATGATTAGCTGCCTCCAGTATCTGTCTGCTTCAAACCATATGAAAAAAAAGTTATCAACAGGATGTAGAGTTACATTTTAACTGTTTGCTTCCTCAGAAGTAGACTCAAGGCCAAGTGCAGTACAGCAATGATACAGCAAAGAGTTGTTCTTCTCTCTTTGTCTTTGCTGCAGATACTGCTCTACCCACGTGCTACAGTGTGCAATCCCAGGACAAACACTTTACAAGAAGTAAGAGACTGCAGAACATTTGGCCAAGCTAATCTGAGGATATCTAAATATTTTAATAAAGCCTACATATATAGGAATATTTAAAAAACAAAACAAAAAACCCACACAAACAAAAAAACCCCCAGAACTTCAAGCTTTGATAATCTTTTTAATCCTGAATCACTGCAACTCAAATCTGAGAGCTGAATATTCACACAGCCACAGCTTCTCTCACCGAGTGTACGCACAGCTCTCGACGAGCACAAAAAAAATCTCCATCAAATCAACTCAGCCAACCAGGCACTGCAATCTTCAGACTGTCCTGGAAGACAAGACAACTCACTACACTAATACCACAGATTTACATCAAGCAAATACCCATTAGATTTGTGTTAAATTTACTGATACTCCAGAGGCACAGGCAAGCTCCACTTCAGATTTCCTACCTCTCTCCTCCCCGGTTCCTCAAGAATGAAGCTGTAACAGCACACACACATTCACCTGGAAAAGGGGACAGGAGGAGCACTGTGTGGTGCTGCACAGCTGGAAAAAGCCACCAGGCTTTTGAGAAGAGTGGAGTAATGGTTACAGGAGAGAGCAACAGCTGCCCAGTCCTCAAGAGTGAAAATGGTGGCCATCAGGTGAAAACAGCAGACAAACAAAACCCCCCAAAAGAGTCTACGATACAGTGTAGGAAGCCACAAACTGAAAAATATGAAAAAAAACACCAACAACCCCACCCCAAGATAAAAAAAACAAATCAAACCACCACAAACCACCACACATTTTCACCTGTGAATTTGAGGACGAGTGAAAAGTCAGTTCATGGGCATTTCCTTGACTTAAAAATTAAACATTCAAAACACATCAGAAAAAAATAAACAAACCTAAAATGACACCACCGTTTTTACTGATGGTTTTTCAGGCCATTGCATGCAATGGTTTTAAGAACTTTCCACATCATGAACAGCCTTCAAACAAATGTCCCTTGCTACACAGAGCTACAAGTCAGTAACTCTTCCATTCGTCCCTAGGCTCGCTTAGGCAAGAAGGAACAGAAGCTCAGACTCCACAGGCTTCCTCAAGCTGCTACTTTAAAGAAAAAAAGAAGAAAATGAAGACCAAACAGCTTGTTATTAGCAACAGTCTGCTGTAATTGACATTGTTTCCCTTCTCCACTTTTTCAGTTTGTGGTTGAACACAGGGTTCAATCTCTTTCTAACACTTTATTCCAAGTAAGTAGAGCCCTGGTTACAGGGCAATCAGTGTTATACGTATCTAAATGTTAGCAGAAAAGATCAGAATTACTTTATACAAACATCAACACAGATAACAGACACATCAACCACGCATACAGCATGACCTGATAACCACTTCCCATCCCCATCTTCCAGCATACTTGGTGTAACCACACTTACTGAGTCTCAGTAACTTGTTCTGCACAAAGCTGGTGCTGCACTTTATGAAAGTAATCTGTTCTGTACCTCAAGCACGGTGTGCGGTTTTGGGTGCCTCAGTGCAAGAAGGACACCAATCTATTAGAATGTGTCCAAAGGAGGGTGACCAAGATGGTGAAATGTCGAGGGCAAGACTTAGGAGGAGTTGCTGAAGTCACTGGTTTGTTCAACTTGGAGAAGCGAAGGCCGAGGGGTGATCTCCTTGCAGTCTACAACTTCAAGGGGAGGAGAAGAGGGGAAGATGCTGATCTCCTCTCTGGTGACCAGCAATAGCACATGAGAAAATGGAATGAAGCTGCATCAGGGGACATTCAGATTGGACATTAGGAAAAGGTTCTTCACTGAGAGGGTGGCCAGTCTCTGGAACAGGCTCCCCAGGGAAGTGCTCAGGGCACCAAGCCTGTCAGAGTTCAAGGAGCATCTGGACAGCACTCTTAGTCATATGATTTAGTTCTAGGTAGTCCTGCAAGAAGCAGGGAGGTAGACTCGATCTTTATGGGTCCCTTCCAACTTGAGATGATTCTGTGCTAAAGTCAGCATTGCAGAAAAGCAAGTTAATGGAGAAGATAGTATTTCATTAATCCTATATCTGAGAGCAGGGAAATTCCCTTAACTAAAGGGCATTGCTGGCAGTACAAGAGAAAAGAATAGCATAAGAAAAAGTAGTAAGATTTCCAGTCAAAGACAAGCCAACTGGAACACTACATTTGATGTATCGAGTCAGGCTAGCAATCCGTCAAAGATGGTATCTCCTTTTAGTAGAAACTGTGCCTCATGTTACACAAAACACTGGGGAAAGATGCAGGTTTCAGATTGAACCTAGTCAATAAAACTGTGCGATATGTGGGACAGTGAGTGGTGCAGAGAAAGGAGCTCAGCTTCCTTCCTCAACCTCTGGGACAACTGTCTGGATTACAAACATGCTTGTTCACGTTTGAATACAAAAGGTAAGATCTGTTCTACTACCTGTAAAAATAAGCCACAGCTTCAGATTTAGTTGCTCATAGCAGTAAGACACATTTAGTTGGATGTTACAAACACCAACAAACATTTCCTAGTAAATATACATTTTCTGTTAAGTACTACAAGCTCATACACCCAGAACATAAATTGTAGCGTTATCCAAAGGAAATGTAACTTAACCAATACCAAGGTGCTTTCAGCATCCCTTAATAAAGAAAAAAAACCCTCACTCTTCGCAATTTGTTCCTGAACCCAGCTTTAACATTAGCCCTTACTGTCACACAGTAGCCCACAACTGCAGATCTCACAGCCTTGCTATATAGTTTACACAACAAGCTTCACCAAAATGAAAAAATACCTGATGAGACAAAAAACATTAACCTGTACTGTTTTAGAAATACAGATTTATCCAATTGCTACTTCCATAAAGAAATAATATTTAATAAGACTTTTTAAATAAATGATTAATTATTGGTTACGCTTAATTGAATAACAGCACCAAAGAGATCCTGGAAAAGGCACATTTTACAGGCTACCTGCAGGGAAGTCAGTTTGACCTACAAAAAAGGACAATAAAATCTCCAGCTTTAATGAGCTCAGCCAGACAGGTAACTTCTTCATGAAGAGCACCATTTTATGCTGGTATTTTGTGAAGAAAATAGCAAACAAAATCTAGTATATTTCAACACAGGGAAATGTGAACATATTTACACTGCAAGAGAAATACTGAACAGAAAATATTAATTATGGATTCAAGGCACATCAGGCATGAAAAAGTGTGAGTAGCTTGGGTTTATATCATCACATATAATCAGATGTCTACACAACGCTACAAACTGTATCTTTAACTCTTGATGAAAGTCTAAGTAACAAGTATTTGAATTGATTACTATTGCTTACATATTGTCTGATCCCCACTGATACAGTGTTCAAGAAACTCAAGAATTTACCTACAGAAATAAAATAATTTATTTCTATTGCTTGTCCAGGAGAGTTTGAGTGCTAAGCAAATCTGGCCTCACTGGAGATGTAGAGAGCAGAGCACCAGTGCAATTGGCACCACTTACTCTTGTTTATCATTACTCACACACTTATTTATCCCATGGGGATCTTCTCTGAGGTACAAGGCTCTACTGGCCTTGGGAATTATAGCAGTCAATTCCATTGACTAGAAATAGATTGAATAACCCACCAAGTCAGTTACAGACCAAACCGGGCAGTTTGGTAGGCATCTGGCTCTTCCCAGTTAAATTAACCAACATCTGAGAAGCATGTAAAAATCCTGAATGAAACTTGGACAGAAGCACTGCCCTGTTATCAGTGACTGATGGGGCCAAGCCTGTCTCTAAGGTAGGAGACTGATGCAATCTTTTATCATGCCCAGTTCGCCATCAGTTGTGTGAGACTCAAGTCCTTAACTAGCTTTGAACAAATCTCCATCTGAAGGTACCATACTGGAAGCTTTATACTGGTTATCTTTTGCAGGAAAGAGGGGAAAGGTCCTCCTTACCATCACCCTCCTCAAGGTATCTTTAATGGCCCCTTGGACAGTCACCAGCATCAAGCCCGCTTAAATCCTATCAATTTATCAGTTAATCCACAGAAGAAAGCCAGAGCAAGCAAAAGCCAAGAGTTACTATACAAGAAAAAAAAAAGTGGTGCTTTCTCCTCAGTTCTCTGAATTAAGATATAAGGATTTCAAGGCTTTATTATTTCACATATACAATCCTTCACTCCAATTTTCATTAAGGCTAAAAGTCAGTTGCCTTAACACCAGTGTCTAATGTAATCTAAGAATCCTCAGAATATCCTGCCATGCCTTCCAAAGCTGCATCATGAAAGACAGGTTTCCTGTCACCTCCAAAGCATTTAGACATCCAAGTTTCACCTTGTGTGTTTGCTTTATATGTGGTGCTGGCAATGTAGGAGGTAACTGAAATAGATTTAAGAGCCGTATTTCCGGAGTTGCAAATCCATCAATGTTTCCTTCTAGGTTTATAGATAGAAGTTTCTCACACATTCCCATCAGCATATAGACAAGTTACAATAGTAGGACAGGCTCTCCAGAAAGCTTCATTGCCTGAAGTCCTGGTAAACCCAGGTCTCTTAAGGTAAAAGGCTACAGGAGCCAGATAAACCATGTCTCATGTAATCTGATATGGCACCTTCCTTTTCCTGCAGAGAGGGTTCACAACCAAGAGCTTTTGCAGATTAACACAATGAACTAAGGCCATCAACACATATACAGTAACTTGCACAGTCTATATAAAATGTTCACCATCAGAGGGGGAAAGGCACTAGACAGAACAAAGAAAAAGTAATGAAATACTAAGTCTATTTCCAGAGGTAACACAAGTAAATAAATACATTCTTAATATATTCATATACAGTAAAAAGATATTTTTATATATATATATATATATAAATGCAATTCATTGTACTAATACCATCCAACATTGGTGGTGGCTGTGGTTTTTATTTTGACAGTTTATCATTGACTTTCTTCAATTATGTCTGAATGCAGACTATATGACAGTTTAATCCTATGGAACTAGCCCTTAATTTAAGAAATCTTTTTCTGTATATACATCAGCAGATTCTCTCAGATTTTCCTAGCAACCTCCATCGGCATCAAGCAGACCAGATTTCAGTAAAGGTTTAAGATATTTTCTATCTTTATGCAAGTATTTCTCCTGGGATGTCAGGACAGTTGGGAGGAGATATGTCAGGGAGGGAAGTATACCATAGGCATCCCATTTACTCAGGACAGTTTGCTTGCTGTATGGCTTTAGAATTCGGAAGTACAGAAGGTAAAACAGTAATGCACATAATCTGTAACATGTCCCGCTCCAGAATTATGTTTCCTAAGCTGTACCAATTTCCATGTGAGGCATACTTAACTAAAAATTGACTGACCAACAGAACATGTGCTTGCAAGTGTTAAAATATCCTATGTCTTAAAATAAATCAAAAAAAGGGCAGGGGGAAGTGAGGGCCTTCATATGCCTCATTAAAATCAAGAAGCTAAAAACAAGAGCTAGAGAAACAGGCTTAAAGCTTACTGGCCATAGACAAATAGCCTCACCTTTAGCCCTCTTGCTGTTACGAAACTTTCTTCCAAAAGGAAGCCTAGGATTCACTGAGAATTATGCTCAAAGACCCCCATTTCCAAAACACAATCTGTGAAGTGACACATGCACTTATACAACAGCACTGAAGAGGAGAGGGAAGAGAGGTCTATTCAGCTAAGGAATTATTTATATAGGTGTTTTTCAGAGTACTCTATTGGCAAATCTAGTCACACATTCTGCTGGGGAAACTGAACAGAAAGGGGTCACTCACAAAGGGAACACAGGGCAAGGACAGAGCAGAGGCGCTGGGAGCGGGTAAACAACATTGTAGGACAAGAATCAGAGCAAAGAAACCAGCCCACTCGTCCAAGAGCCAGGCTCAAGTTCATGCCTGATTTTTCTTTCCTGGTGCCAACTAGAAATGGGAGGACTGCTATGAAGGACATGTATTCATCTTTCAGACAGGACAGAAGAAGCTTCTTGCATTATTCTCTAACAGCTACTTCAGAGCACATTTATGCAAGATGCTAACAACATTAAATGGGGCAACTGAAGGAAACCAGCAAGTCTCACCTGTGAAATGCCACCTAGCAGAATTAGGCTCTATAAATGAAGAGCATCCATAGAGACATACAAGGGTGTCTCATGTCACCCTCACTCCCTACCCCGCACCCTCCCCAGCTGAAAGGAAGATGATGTCAACAGAGAGCATACGGAGGGGAGGTCTGCAGGAGTATCTTTGGGAACAGAGAGAGGGATGTGGGAAGGAAGACTGGCAGATGCCAACTGAAGACAAATGGAGTTTAAATCCTACAGGGAAAGAGATTTTTAGCAGCTCTACAGAGGCCCTCAATATGGAAAGAAAACAGTTAAGACAACAGGACTCCCTCCTCCCCATTGCATTGGTGAAATGCCAGAAGCACTTTGCTAAAGTTCACGTAAGTATGGGGGAAATGGAACTCCAAACATCTGGAGTATGGAGGTCAGACAGCACTGCAGAAGCAGCTGGCCCTGCACGCAGGAGGCGGCTGTCTGCCGGGGTGTCAGTCAAGTGAAGAGAAGAGGTGGAATTGGGTCTATGGGTAGGAGCAAGAGCCTGGAAAACGCAGCTTGAAGCTCTATTCCTGGCTGCCAGACTTCCTGTGCTACGCCAAGCAAGTCGTTTTGCTGCTGGGGCCAGCCTCCCAGAGCTGCCCACCTGCAGCAGCTTTGAGAACAGGCACAGACAGCGTGTAGGTGGGCACAGGTATAGGGAACACAGCCATAGCTGTCTGCTCTGAGCACAGAGAAACATGGGGACAAAAATATCCCAGACCTCTCTGTAAAACAGTTTCCACCAGTGTTTCTAATCACTAGTGAAAATGCAGGAGAGAGTTATAGATCATACTTCTTACGCTTTGGCTAACCCTACCGCCTACTTTTACCATCTGAGCAAACCAAACACAGCTACACTTCAGTAAGAAATGCATTGTGAACACTACTCATCAAAAAAAGCAAACAAAGCAAGGCCCCAAATGACCTCTGACACATGTTCATGAAGAGTACATGAATTTTTGCATTCTAGCTAACCTTTCTTTTAAAAAAAATCAACTGCTAGTTCAATTCACTCTTCAAGAGTTCGAGTATAATAAAACAGGAAGGAAAAAACATCACTGATGTAGATCTCTGCAGGAGGACACAGAGAAGGGGAGATGGGCAGATTATTTGCGATTATCTTCTACCTACCTCCTAAAGTCTGGCTTTTCAGCATCAAAAGCTGGGGGTGGGGGAGAGAGAAGTAGCTTTCATGGTGCTATTCCTTATTCTAACACAAAGTTCCCCATCACTTTCTAGTATTTGCTGGAGATTCAGCTGACCACCACCCACCACCACTTCACAACCACCGTAGGACAGAAGTACAGACCCAGCTGTACATCAGATCAAAACCACAATGTGTGGCAAATTAACGACTGCTAACCATCCACTCCAGTTTCACCCTGTATGACAATCACCCTTTTGAAGGACAGTTCTTTTACTTGTCTTCCCTCTGCACTCCTCATATTTCCTTCACCAAGATAGGATTCTGATAAGGGAACTAGCAAGGTACACCCCTTCTCTTCCAGTGAGCTATAAAAGTTCTAAACAGTGAGCTGAATGGACATTTCAATGATTAACTAACACCAGTTGCATTGTTAATGCAAGTTCCATCTAAATGGAACTAAAGACTTATTATTTTTTAACACAAGCCAGAAATGCAAAAATCTGCCGATTAAAAACAGTCTTTAAAATAGTAGACACTTCAAAAGAGAAGCATTTCAAACATACAAATCCTACTGATTGATTTTGACAGAACAACAGCCAGGGTGTGCAGTCATAACGTGTTACATTTGTATTCAGTCTTAAAAAGCATAAAAAGCAGATAAATGCTTTTGGTTATGCAAAGCCGAAGTCCCAACTGTATGTGTGAGTATTTCAGTACCTGAAATTAGATTTTAGTAATTTCAAATTTATTTTTTGCTGAGTATTCCTCACAATATGCATGCATGAGTAGGCTCATTAAAAAAAAAAGGAGTAAAGAAACAAAATATACTTATGCAAGCTCCCACATGACAGTTCCAGCATTTTTAAAGTGGCTGAATGAGTCTCTCTTTTCCCTACTGGAAGCAATGCACTTGTCTAGAATTAAACAAAATATACAAATCTAAATATATTTTAGACTGAGGAAAACACAACAGCAGAAAGGAAAAATTAAAAGGCTTCTTCAGTAGTTTGGTCTCACTAAAGAGCCACCATGGGAATAGAACAAAATTGTATGTCAAATGAAAAGCATTTTCTGTGCCAAAAAAAGCAACTTCATAGGAGATGAACATGTGCAATTGCAAAGAGCACTGCAGGTGGCTGAAAAGGAAACCATCTAAAAAAAGCCTACAAAAAAATAAACTCAACAGAACCAGTCTGAATTTTCTGAAAGTTTGTTTGAGGTAAGGAACTTATAAAGCTGGAATAATGACAAGCCAGAATGCTCATGCCTGAACAAGAAACCAAAAACCAAAGTCAAACCCCTCACATTTCATTGTAACTTGGCATTTCAAATTGTGGGGGGCAGGGACAGGACATGACCCACCAAAAGGAGGGAGCTAACATAGCCTTTGCTTTAATGTAGCACCTCTTTGATGTTTTAGTTTATCTCCTCTAATATAAAAAATAAAATATTTTCCAACGATAAAGGTTAGGTTACACGGTTGGGATAGCAGATTTATTGCATATCTCAAAATAATCATTGTGCTACAGAATAACAGAATTCCCATATGAAACCTGATTTGTTACACGTACTTGAAAGTTTTCTGAACTAGTTTCCAGGCACATACTTTTCTTAAAAACAACACAAACAAAAGCTCAACAAGCAACCCAAAACCAACAAAAAACACAGGCAAAAACCACATACACACAAATTCCACTCCCAAGCAGCCCCTTCTCCATGTGAGTTCAGGTCCTATGAGGTGTCTAAGATTGACAGTCCTGGGACAGATTGGTTCCCATATAAGACATAAGACAGGGACAGTACATGTGGAAATGACATTTAGTATCCTTCAGCCACCTGCCAACATGATTTTGATTACAAATCATCTAAGGGATAATGTTATTTCTACAACTCTGATCATATCTCACTTGATGGCAGCGATACAAGCTAGTGGGAAATCTGCTGGTTTTCAGTCAGGTCAGCACTGCACCCAGAGCAACTCATGACTATTAATTACACAGCCATCAGATGGCTAAAGGCCGTATTATCGACATCACAAACCCCCTTGGCTTAGTGCCACACACACAGCTTACCACATGTGAAATTTCTCTCTTCGTTTCCTAAACGATCAAAGGTTGAAGATTGCATTTTCTCCAGAAGAGATTAAAGTTACGAATTTTTTTCAAGATTTGGTACAAACCAAGCAAGTCTCTATGACAAACAACTTTGTTGCAACACTGTGAAGTGCTACTCCAATAGGAGGATAACCAGCAATGGCCAGTTTTTACCTCCTGTTCCCGTTGCTGGTGAGTCTTATCAATAAAATAAGAGGGCAGCAACAAACCTTAGCCACTAGAGATACCACTTCAAAGTTTTTAGTATACTTACTCCACTCTGCAGTTAACTTGCTACTCATACTACAACTTTCAGCATATTATTGCAGCAGAGCTCTGCCATGTCACTTTAACATCAGAACAGCTAGGATCTGTCTAGCTCCTCACTTTTGTTTTCAAAGACAAATCTAGAACGAGACAGTTCAACTTTGACCCAGTCTCCCCTTTCTCAAACCCTCTCCAGTAACCAGCTGTCCCTTCTGAAGGTACATCATCATGAACTTCACTCAGCTCAAACTTCTTCTGAAATTCCAGTTTCCACAGCATTGCCCAATCAAGATATTCTTGCAAAAAATTAGAGTTAACAAAAATTCCCTCACATGTTTCCTAAGACTGTGTTACTATTTTGAACTGAGTCATACAGACTTCTTGTAATTTGGGATATATTAAGTAAAAGCAGAAGACAGACAACCAAATCACAAGCATGCATGACGTTTACCAGTTTAACAGGGTGGGGAGGAAGGGACGGGGCAGAGATGGAATTGCTAAGGCTGCTCTACTTCTCCATTGCCATTTTAAATTTACACACACAACTAGAACAGGAAGTTGCACATTGTTTCTGTAAATGGATTTCCCTTAGTCTCCTAGTCTTGGCCATGACCGATATGAAATGCTGCAATTATATCTGCTGGAAACATCCACATGGTCTCAACAGTCCTAGCAGCACTTACTCTGTACTTTGCAGTAATACAACCTTCCCCAGCCAAAATTTTTCCAGACTAAGGCTGGGTACTCTGGCAGAGGACCTTGGCCCAAGAAGAAATTATGCCACCAGTCAACACCTCCTCCAGGACCACCTCTCAGACTTGTACATGCACGCACCCAGCAGCAAGTTCTGGCTCCATCCTGTGCAAGTGCAGCTGCACTGCAGCCTGATGGCAGGTTAAAAGCCAGTACCAGTCCTGAAGAGAAGTCTTATATATGGGCAGAGAGGAGGACATCGCTATGTCCCCGCTGCTGAATGCATTATCCCACTACCATTACAGTAAATTCATCAGTCAGGCCACCCACGTGTTCAGAAATTAGATATTTCCACTATGCAGTTATTAGCATAATGATTAAACTTGATTGCAAGCACTTGGGAGGAGTGCCCACCATTAGGTATGTCTCTGGGATAATTGAGCCTGCAGTTCTGGATAGGGCAGAGGCAGACAACAAAACATTGCCACAAGAGAACAGTGGGAGGAAAAAAAAAAGACTGGCCATCTCTTAATGTCACCTTAGGCAAAAGTTAGACGTACACTACTCAAATACTGACCAGTAAAGTGTTTAAAGCTAACTGAGGAAGGTACACCAGTCCCCTGGCCAAAGTGCTCCAAACACTGTGGTGGGTTACAAGCCTCTGAACTGCACCGCAGCGTTTCAAGAGAAGTCCTTACAGTTCCACAACAAGCACCACAGACTGGTGCACGTCTGGCCACTGACCTGTGCACTACTGGACATCTAAACACCCCCTGAAGAGTTACTGAACTTCTGCAAGAAACCCAACTGCCCAGGAAAGTGACTGGGATCAATATACTACTACAGTTACCTTAATCAGGGAGGGAGGTGTTGGCGAGGAGTGAAATATTTCCCCAAGAGACAAAGGGGTACGGCAGGACTTCCATGGACTACAAAAAGACAGCTGTGAAAACTTCTGTGGCCAGCCTGCCTCCTCCCCACTGCTGTGGTAAAGCCTGGTTTTCCCAAGCGAGGTCAATGCACCTTCTGGATTTAAGTTGTGTATATACATCCAGCAACACAGACAGCATTTACTCCCAGAAGTACATAGCTAATGTAAACAACAACTAGGCATTTGTTTTAAAAACTACCACCATGAAGAAATCTAGGCAAACATGCAGGCAGGAAGAGTACACAGGAAAAGTATCTTCGAGTAGGATCTGCAGGCTGCTTACAATCTGTTCTTCCAGGATGTTTGCTTAGGCCACATAATTGTCTGCAGAACCTCTGCTTTCTAAAAATGCACTTGGAAAAATTCACACCACATTTTCTTTATTCTGTTTCTACTGATCAGATAATGCTTTTAAACAATATCGAACTAGGCAACTTTTCATTATCCAATAATGACCAGTCAGCAGCATTCTCTAAATCTTATCTCAGGCAAAAGTTTCACATGGAAAACAGTTTAAAAGAGTTTTTAAAATAATTTCTAAAATAACAAGTGTGCTAGATACAGTTATTCCAAGTAATTCAGCCTGCTCTAGTAGAGAGCATATCTGAAGAGCTTCTGCACTGACTGAAAGACTACACATTTAATGTAGCTCAGGGAAATACATTTTCATAAAGACGCCGAGTTGAAAATATGATGCAAATAACTTGGAGTTGTGGTCCCATCAACCTCCTTTTGCTCCCAGGTCTGGACATCTAGAAGCAAGCTAACTGGGATTGAAGTTTGGTATTTTCTCTGCCAGCCAGGAGGCACGCTGCACTGCAGGAGGAATCCTTGAAGCAGCAAAACCCCAAGTGATTTAACTTGAATTTCTCTCAGCGAGAGCTTACGGAAACCATCCCCCACTTCCTGAAGTTTCATTATTTGTTAATGTGCTACAGCCTGTACTAAGAAAAGGGAAAGACACATTATTTTAACCAAAATACCATGAACACCCCCAGAAGTTCTCTCCTCCCACTTTCAGCATCCATATGCCAGGATAGCACCAAACAGTGGCACAGGTAAGAGATTAGATAGTTGAGAAAATCTAATGTGTTTCAGGCTGTTTGACTGGACTTCTCTCTTTACCTTAATGACCCATAATTATATGAAGATAGCACGTTTCTGGTATGACTTAGAGATTGCACCTCAAATGGAGACTGTCCTCAGTTAACTTCAGTGTTTCATTCATCATCACAGCAGGCTTTTTGCCTGTGACCCAAGTTGGAGCACTCAGGAATATAATATTTCTACTGTTCGTCCACTCTCAAATGCCATGTTTCATCTGCCAAGACACAGATGCAGAATTTCAAGGTAAGCCTATTTTTCAAAAAGCATCCAGGTTTAACTCATACTTGAATTTCACCTAAAGAAGAGGAATAAACAATTTGCTGGTCCACACAAGCTGGCATGTTATTAGCTTACCACACATTCTGTATCAGCTCTTAGAGAGCAAAAATATGCTCCTCAAAAATTTCAGTAACACCTTCTCCAGCTTAGTTCAGGACACAAGTCTTATTCACAGTACAACTCATCCCTTAGTCCTGTACTATGTCTGGCTACTGCTGCATATTGCCCAATGCTTAATAGCACACGTAAGAAAATCCTATAAACGGACAAAGAAGGATCAGCTTCCTAAAGACGACATTTATCCCCTTTCCAGTCAGATAAAGGTTGATTTGTGGTTTGAAGGCTTATCCTGCAACCTTATACAGTCTAGTTTTGAACACAGTTCAAATACATAACTTAAAAAGAAAAACCAATCTCATAAGACACCGAGTTCAACAAGAAAGCAGAATTCCCTATGATCAAATAGAGCCCTTCAGTCATTATTCAATATTTCCTTGTTCTTATATTTTTCAAGAGATGGCACAGCTGACCTTTCCTGAAGCAGGGATATGTTTTATTATTTCCATCATGACCCCTCTTAACTCTAAGGTTCCCATCCTACTTGTTCCCATTTTGTATAGAAGCCTGATAGCTTTTAATCACCCCCTTGCTGCTCCTGGTTTCACCACACACAGGAATTTGAGATACCATGACAAGATCAGGCTGACAAGATGTTATTTTCCTCTTGCACGCAAGGAATAGAGAAGCCAATTAGAGAAACAGCAAGCTATGCTTCAATCCCCATGTGACACCGCACTGAATTGTACTGATGGATCCACTGCAAATAACCATCCCAGGATAATATGTATGGGGAAGAAGCAAGTGTTTTTAGGGATGAACAGGTGAAGCTACAAAAACACTGCACACTAGCATTCGCACAAGGGTACAGTCAGGAAGAAATCACATTTTGTTTACCTTCCCTTTGAGAATCTGCTAAATAGCCATAAGATCTGTGATCCTACGGTCATGTACTACTTACATTTTTGTTCCCATATTTCGGCACAAGATTAGGCAAAATTATGGAATAATATAACTATTTGCTGGAACCAGGAGCGAACATTAAAAAGAAAAATGACAGCTTTAGTAATCTATTTTTTGAAATTGAGGAAGAGGCAGACATACTTTTACGGTGGTTACTTCTACATGCACAGCTAGCATTTCAAATGGGAATGACTGGAAGAGTGAATCCTGGCCTCCACTAGTTGTCATTCAAAACACACTAGTCCAAAACATACACCATTTTTTCCTCAAAAAAAGAAAAACTCTACCGTTATGGTTTGAGGGGGCATAGGCAAAACTTATGGTATCAGTATGAGAGCCTAGAGGGAGGGTGGTGTTTAGGACCCTGAGGGATCCAGGAGGCAGAACAGAGAGGTCTGTATTCCCTCCTATTTCCTGCCATACCCTGTAACAGGCAGGAGGACCAGGCAGTCTGCCCCTTCCTGCTCCCTTGCTACTTCACTGCGCTCAGACGTCTCCGGGAGAGGATCCTGCTCTTTGCCATCAGCTCACCACGTGCTCTGCAGGATCCAAATCCATCGGGTGCTGGGAAGAGCCTTGGACCCTTTTTCTGCATCAGCTCTGCCACGAGGGACTTTTGGTCACTTGTATCAGTGATCAAGATCAGGTTGTGTATGTACCTGTGTGTTTTGTTCCTTCTCCCATGTTACTCTCCCTTCCCTGTCCCATTAAATCTGTTCTAGTTTTGATTTCTAACCTTTAAGTCCCTCTTCCTTATTCCCCTTTTACCTTCCCCTCCCCCCCGGAGAGTGGAGGGGAGTAATAGAGAGCAATTCTGTTCTCCGAGTTGTGGCTTACCCTGACCACTACATAGAAACACCCTACATCCAGTACACCTTTTAACCAGACAAATCTGCAATTTTATTTCCACTATCACCATGATGCCCTTTTCATCACAGCACTAGCAGCAGGGTCAGTTAAGAATATTCTCCAGTGGAACTGAAAAAATAATATTCATGGTAACCTATTTCTACTTGGGTGTTTAGCCATAAATTATATAAATTAATACAATTTCACACACACCTTTTTGCCATTACAGTAAAGGGAAACTTTTCACTCTGTGCTCCGCGTCTGCCCCAGTGATGCACAGGTCATACTGTCCCAGGTGATGTTGGGGAAGGGATACACACCAGGGCACAGCAGCCACATGACAAGTGTTCAGTGAGGTTAACACAGTTGGAGAGATTTCCACCCTCCACACAGCTTTTCAAACTTACAATAAAACAACAGAAGCTGACCCAGCTTTAGAAAAGTTGCTGATAAGTCATTCATATACCTCCCATGAACTAATAAGAGTTTGTTCACTGCATATATATAAGCTGTAAGTGGGCTTTTACAAGGTATGTGTAAGGACACCACTGGGTCCCAAAAGACTGTAGTGAAGAGAACAAGTCAAACCAGCAGCAGGATAAAGAGTGGCAGAATGTTACTGCTGGCTTGTGAAACACTCAATCATTACTTGGTTTTCCATCTGTAGGTCAACACTAAGCACTTTCGTGCCCCCCAATAAAGCCAGCCAAAGCACTAAGCAATTCCCTTCTGAACAGCACAAGAAGTGCAGCCACAAGAAGTGCACAAGACCTTCTGAACAGCACAAGAAGTGCAGCCACAAGCACCCAGCAGCGCGTGTTCGTGTGCTTGAGCGGCAGACTGTGGAAGAGGGGTAGCTTCAGTGGTGCAGTACAACCAAGACTCATCTGCTCCACAATAAGCTTACTATACTTGCTTTTCCCCTCCTTTTCCCCAGATAGTCAGCTCAAGCACAACACTACCCACATACTACAAAACCCAACATCCCAAATAGCTGCATTGGATGGCACAGATACAGTGACAGATTTAATGCCTTGGTAGCTGGTATTAGACACGCATTAGACATTATAACCATCACCTCATACACTGCATTTTCTTTCTGCTTTGCCCTTATGCCACTGAAACATTGTCAGAAAGAAGAAAACCCTAATTCAATGTAAAACAGGAGCTATTCACATGTGAAGACTGGTGGTTTACTGAGTCTTCAAATAAAAGGAAAATTCATTTCAGGCAACAATCTAATTGGATGCATCTGAAGAAAAAAAGATTCCTTGAAAAGTCCAACATGTGACTTTACAACAGGTTAATGACATATTTATGTGGTATATCTTCTAAATAAGAGAGGTTTTCACTTAAAAAGAAAGATTGCACCAACACCCTTGACTCCTTTGTTGCATAAAATTCTCAAAAACACCGTTCAGAGTAATGTTCACAGTCCTGGGATTTTTGGCTTTGATTTCAGAAAACAAGAGGCTGCATCAGGCCTCTCAATTTAGTATCTAATGAGGTATCTAGAGCTCACAGCCAAATAACTCATTCAGCAGAAAGGAGGTTTTAATGGTCTAAAACACACTGAAAACTATGCATTCAGACTGCCCTTCTACCAGATTTCGGAATGGGAATCAGCATATGAAGGAATTCACTGCAGTCAATGGCTATTAAACTTAGCAACTTCCCTGTTCCCCAAAAACACATTCAAACCCTGCATTCATAAAAAAAAAAGTGGGAATAAAGAACAACAGGAAACAAAAGTTTCTGGCTCCATTTCTTATTCTCCATCAAAGCAACTGCCCTTCCCCATCACAGAAAGGCTGACAGTTGTGGTTGCTCCCTCATAGCTGTACATAACCAAGTATCATGGGGGGTGGTTTTTTTGTTTGTTTTGCTTTGATTTTTTTTTTGTTGGTCATGTGTTGGGTTTTTTTGACTGCATCAGCTGAACTGTACAGGAATTACAGACAGATCCTATGTGTATTCATTTGCAGTCACTAAGGGAATTTCTCAACAGAACAGCTGACAAGGCAACCCTTGCACATTACACTACATTCTGAGCAATTTATACATATCATGTAGAAGCTGATATGCACAAAGTTAACAGTAATTTTCATAAGCAGACAGATAACCAGAGCAAGCACAGTACAACTTCTTGGAGCCTTGGCCTCTATCACAGAGAGTACAGGAAGAACAGGATGTGAAGCAAAGGCCCCAAAGATAACTGTCAGTACTTTATCAGGCGAGGGAACAACACCCAAGGCAAGGTTAATCTAAACAAAAGGTGCACATTTCTTCATCGTATTTGGAATACTTGTGTCTGCTGACAAGCAAGAGCCGTCTGAGAGACGACCAGGTAGAAGATATTATCTTTCTAATGTATACAACATTAGATGATGTGCTAATTCCCAAAGAAACAATTGTTCTCTTCACACACTTCTGGACAAGCAGAAAGGAAAGTCTGTTTGGAAATGGAGCTTACAAGGACTTTTAGACATGGAGTGGCAGTTTCTGCCCTGACTTTGTAACTGTCTCCCACCTCAATATTTGCTTCCCATAGCTTATGATTCGCCTTGTAAGGATACAAAGTCAGCTTTCAGAATATATCCAGCTACTGCAGTGTAACACTGAGGAAAGTCACACCAGAGGGCAACCTGTCCCAGTGCTGCACCACTGTCCAAAATAAAAAGGATCTTCCCAACTCCATGTACCAACCAGCTGAGCTTCAACTTGTGGCTAACTGTTCAACACTACACCATCACTACCACAAGACAGACTAACTGCAAAGATAACAGAGCCAGGCTTAAGTATTTGTAGGCTACCATTATGTCACTGCTTTGCTTCGTCTTCATGAGAATAAATAAGCACAAATCCATCAAGCTCTCTTTGCAGGCCACATACTCCATGCCCCTGACCATCTTGGCATCCCTCTCTGCTGGACTATCTCCAGTTTCCCTAAATCACTCTTGAACAAGGCAGGGGTGACAAAACAAAAATGGACGCTCTGCTCCAGGTGAGGCCTCATCACTGCAGAGCAGATGATAATCCTTGCCCCTTCATCCATCAGCCACACTCTTATCAATGCAGCTCTGCTATGCTGTTTCACTTATTCAGATGGCCTTGTGTTGTTGGCTCATGCTCAGCACAGCATCTACCAGCACACCAGCTCCTTTTCAGCAGGACGGCTACTGACAGCCACCTCCCTGCACATACAAATGCCTGGGGCTATTCCACCACAGGTGTAGGTTCCCTTGCCCAGTCTCCCAAAGTTTTTACTGTGTCAATCCTCAAGTTTCCCAAGGTTCCTCTGCACTGAAGCTCTGCCATTCAGCATACAAATCACCTTTCCCAACTTAAGAGTTATCCCCAGATTTGCAGAGGACATGCTTTATGTTCTGAATGGTCTCCAAAGAATATTTTGAACAGCGTGGGCTCCAGTATCAACCCTGCTTGTTAGCAGCCATCAACTACTTAATACAAAAGAAAATAAGCCAGAACTAGCAAGAGTCTTTTGTCCAGCCCATATGCTCTTCATGTCAGAGAACAAGATCAGAGTTTTAAGCATTCTCTTATTTTTAAAGAGGCAACTTCAGTGTAGAAGTACCTGGATACCTGTCCTTTGGAAGTATAGTCATCACTAAGAGGATCTGGTGAGGTTTTCTGCTTCCATCCATAAGTATATTAAAGCACTTTACATAGTTGCTTGTCCCTAGGCATGGCAACTCCCATTCACCAGCAGATGTCACATTTCTATACATTTCTACCCTCTTTCTACTGTGTTGTCGTCATAGACAACAATCTGTGAATGCAGTATGACCTTAATCCAAAGGACAGAGACATACTCCAAGGGAAAGCTTTCCCACAAACTCAAACATAAAGAGCCCCCACTGTACATGCACTGCCTTACGCCTCTTCAAACATCAGAGACCTGCTGAGCACCTAGCAGCTCTTGTGCTCTTCCCTGGCACCAAACACCAGTTACTGTGTTCTCAACTTGCTACTACTTAGGAGCTCACCCCTTTGAGTCCCAGAACGTTTTCAGCAGAAAATTTCTCTGAAACCTAATCCACATCAGCCCTGATGACTGGTTGCTCACTCAACGCAAAAGGCCCCAGTATTTGGGGGTGGGGGTGGTGTGTGTGTGATTCAAGGCAGGCTACAGCTGTAAATTTCAGAAGTCCCACAAGAAAAGATAACATCTGTGTATTTCATTATTGCCCCTGACTTTAGCTAGACAACCACACCATAGAAACAGAAGGCATTTGGCTTTCTGCTTGCATGCAGCATTTGAATTACACATGCAATGAATTAGACAGACACAGATGGTGACAGGCAAGATTCTTTTAAACTAATTTAGGGATTTAACTTGGTTTTATTTTTATTTACTCTAAAAGCATCTGAATTTTAATGGTGACAGAAGCACTTTCTTTGCTGAGTTATGCTTTCAGAATATACCATTTTGTAATAGCCCCTATCCTGCATTAGAAGAAAGCTTCAGATACAGAAGAAAATTTTAACACTGAATCTTTAAGGGGTACAGTGTTTCCTGGTGCAAATCAGCATTTCTTAAAAAGGAGTCTATTGCCTCCTTCATGCTTCTAGAGACACAGACCCAAATACTGAGCTATTTAAAAACTGTTTCTGTCCAGGAAAAAAAAAAGCGAATAGTTGCTACACCCAGTACTGCAGCTGCTCTGACATAAATGTGAGCTCTGATCTGTTACATTTTTCGGTTTTGACACAGTAAACAAGAATGTCCCTGTCAACATCTCTCTCCTCTGATGGAATCTGGCTGTCCCATCTTCACTCTCTTGAAGTTTATGGAAGTGAAGCAGCAAAAAATTTATCTTGAAGTACATGTTTAAGTCTGCTCTTGTTTCCAAGAGGAGGAGGGGAAGAGGGGAGAAAAACCAAGAAACAGCAAATCAAAAGAGCAAAACAACATGGGACCACATTTCTAGAGGAGCAGTTTTTCCTTGTCCAATATTCAAGCTCTGAAGAAAGCTGACTTTTAAACTCCTCTACTGAAAGACACTGATTTTCAGAATGAAGGGAGGGATATGAAAGGATTTTCATTTTATTTTTTTAGTTCTTTTTTAAAGAATTAACTCATTGGCTCAGGGACCCATGCAAGAATGGCAGAAATGAACACTGAGTTTAAATAGCAAACTAGAATTTCATTTAATACACATAGGAAATAAACATAATGAAGCATAAACTTCATTGAGCACATATATACAGTGTCTTGCTTAATTCTTCTTCACAGTGCATGAAAAAATCTTGGGTTTATTTAGTTGCAGCACGCCTTAAGAAACACTATACGCTGAATGCTAAGGTCTTCATTCCTTCCTTACCTCAATGGCCAAGTTTCTTCCCGATATCTCCCATTGCAGACTGACCCTCAGCTTCTCCTTTCCCCTTTCCCTGCCTGGTCCATGCATTCACTCATCTTCCATAAAACTGCTACAAAAGAACATACTACCTGTTCCATAAACCTTCCACTTTCTTTGCTACAAAGAAAGCAAAACACCTGGATATGCTGTTCAATCTTCAAGGAGAAGACTGCAACTTCTTGCAACTGAAGGCAACCTATACCACAGCAGAACTGCTGTTCTGCTACTGCTTAGCATTTGTGGATGGACAAGTCAGCAGTGGTTGCTAGGAACCACATGGGGCTCAAGTCCTTCCTCCTTTTACATCAGTGTCCCATAGGGAAAGTTGAAAATAGCACACTGTAACAGTGCAGTGCTCAGGCTGGCTCTGCATTCACTTCTGAGATCCAACGCAGCTCAACCCCTACCTGAAATTTCCCTTCCAGTATGTTATTTGCCTTGAGAATGGCCAGACTAAAGCACCAAATAGGAACTGACAGAAATATGCAATGTAACTGTGACTGCAATAGAAAGCTTGTAGTAGAGTCTAGAGGCATATATGCCTTAATGCCTTTAGTGAAATGTTTGTCCAAAGTATAGACTTGATACCTTTTTCCCCCAAATCTCACCTAACAGGATGAGTAGGATCTCTTATACTGAAAACATTTGCAAACTTCTCCAGAAGAGAGTGATCAAGTCTTCGCTCTGCTGTATTCAAGCAGCTTGGAAAGGTCCAATCAGCTTGGCCAAGCTCAAAGTTAGAATCAGGGACTTAACTCAAAGACCTGAGCCGTACACATGTAGCTCTGTATATTGGGTATAGTAAATCATTATGTGACAGGTCACTCCAGACCCACATAATGCAGCTGAAAGACAACTATGTCCACAGTAAATAAAGATGCAGCTGAGCAGGCTTCAGCTCTGGCTGCTATGTGAAACCCATTCCTGGAGCTGTTCACTGCCTCCATTTGCTCAGAGCAGTGCTCCCTCATCACAGTGCAAGTACTCACACGAAGCCTCTGTTTGCTCTCAACAAGAAACCAAAGTTGAATTAATTTTTTCCCATAAAAGCAACTAAACTTTCCATCTGTAAAATTAAGCTCCAGTAACAAGAACAGAACACAACACTCCATCACCTAACTTTTAAGGAGCACTTTTTCCAATAAAGAAGATACATAGCTAGGAAAAATATTATGTGGCTACTAATCAAGGTTAGCTACTCAGCAACTTAGTCTATAGTCAATCTGGAAAACATGCATAAAGAACTGAAGCACAGCAGGGGAACAGAAAGTGCCTGCAGGTCAGAAGAGCCACACGATTTTCTTCCTTAGAAAGACGAAAGGTATTTTAACGAGAAACACTATCAAATTGTACCTTATCTCACAGATTTCTGCTCTAGTTGCAAAACCCAGAATTGAGTAATTGACCAGCAATGCCTCAGGTCTGCGTTTCTAGGCAATACCACTTTCATGGAGAAGAATTCCGTTTTGAGAATGTGTTCGTCCCCATGCTTTAGTGGCATGAAAATATTCATGACTGATAAAGACACTGGAAAGGACACTCTGGAGACCTCAGAGAATTTCGAAACAGTTTATCAAAGCAACTGCACAGCAGATCCAAGATACGCAGTTGAAGCATTTGAGCACAAATGTTTCAAAGCAAACAGCTGAGCTGGTATGTGCGCATTATCCGTATCCATTTTAAATGTACAAAATTAGTCTGCAGAGGTTCATTTATAAGCAAGGATTAGCTTCAGGAAAAGACCAACCAGGACAGAAACTACAAGCAAGCGACCTTGCTAAACACTCCTCAAAAGCTCTACAAAGCACTGATTGTTCACAGTCTTTAGCAAACAGTTCATGTATCAGGTGACTCAACAGCTTTCAGCATAGTGCCTTCAAATCAAGCAGCAAACAGTACAGAGGGTTAACACCTTTTGTGCTAGTATCAAATATTTTGGCTTTTTCCATGGTTAGTCATATCAATGGGCCAATGAGAATTTCTCAATAATCACTTCACACACACTGCAGCTCTGGAACACATGAGAAAGGATGTGCTCAGAATAAAAGGGAAATCAATGCTTGGGAAAGCCTGTAAATTCTGTCCTTTATCCAGTCAGTTCTTCAGAGGCAGTCATAATCCTAGCATCAAGAAATCTCCAAATACTTGACAGAACAAGAAACTTCTCTTCAAGCAGTTATATTTCCTTCTACTTTCCTGTTTCAGTGGCAGGCAGGTACTTTTAAGATACTTGATAGAGTTTTTAACACTGTGTAGTTCTTAACACATATTAACGAGGAGCCTTTTGGAAAGGTTTGTTACTAGGAGGGCCCTTCCACATGCACTGGAATCTTCTCCCTGCTGACATGCTTTCAGTGCTACCACCTAACAGTAAAAATTTTTTAGAAACCACAATTACTCTAAAAGAACAGTAAACAGAGGTTAGCAGGGCCTGTGGGGAGATAGAGAGCAGAGGCCACAAGAGGTATTTTCTTTCAAGTATTTGGTGTAAGGTGTACCACTAACAGGGTATTGGTTGACCAACAAAGGTTTTAAATTCATCGGCTACACTGAGGAACATTTTAGGCTGAATGCTCTGAGATTTGTTTATGAGATATCTCAGGCATAGGACAAAGCTCAGCAAAGATCAAACTGAATTTCTAAGAGCATATGACAGTGGACACAGGGGCCTCAACAACTCACTCATGCCCACTTCAGAACACCAATGTAAGGGTGAAATAACTGAGTGGATCCTGTTCCTCCCTTCCTTGGCACTAGAATGGCACACACCTGATTATGCAATAAGACACTTCCAGGTTAGACACAGCAGACATTTTTGGCCAAGTTACCACACAATCACACCAGTGCCAGATCAGGTACAATGCAGGCAGCAGCAGCAATGCTCCTCTGTCAGCAGCTGCCAGAGAACAAACACTTCAGCCAAGGGAACACAAGGCTGCCACTGATAGGGACAGGCCTGCTATTTCCATGTCCTCCCTGCATCAACTCTAGCAATAGTGCAGTCACAGCACAAGTCAGGTCAGCTCACTCATCCAACTGCCTTGACTTGGACAGAATTTGGCTTGAGCAGGTAGTGGCAGCACGTGAACCCCTCTCTCTCTCTCTCTCCACACAGCTCATGAAATTACATCCTGCAAGGGTATGAAAACAAATTGTATTACTGCATATGTGCAACATTAAATAAAATACCAGCACTCATATCTGAATTTCCTTCAGAAACAGAATCTTTCTCCCTACCCCTTCGTCAACTGCAGCTTCAGATCTCGGAATCTTAATTATTAACTCCTGCTTTAAATCAAATATAATCCCAGCACTTCTTGATAAAGGAACTGTTTTATTTCAGTCATGACCTCCATCAAAAAGTGGGCTTCATAAATATTAAAAAAGCCTTACCATTTTCCATCATGTTACTCAGAGAATTCAAAGAAATCAACATAAACTATCCAGCTCAATAATACAAGAGACAAGATAATACCTCCTCCAATGTTGTCAGATCTCTATTAAAAAAAGATTACCTGGGAGATGTGGTTGATGGAGGACTCCATCCTCCGTAGCTGGGATGCTTGGATGTCCAGCAGTTGTAATACATTGTTGGCCAGTGCATTGATCTGATAAGCAACACTGGCTAGAGATTGAGTTGTGTAGGCTTTGGTCTCTTCTAACGCTTTCCTTTTATCTGGAGCCTGTAAAACAAAAGAACAAGATGTTTGCTTAAGGCCAGGAAAAGGGTGGGGGGTGGGGGAAAAGCCAGGAACAAAAAATGCAACCTATATTTAGAAGAATCTGTAATCAAGAAGACATGACTGGGCAGTCAAAGTACTCGATCTGCATCTACATTAAAAAAACTCTCAGTAATAAGGAGCAGATAAAGAATCTGAAGAATATTTAACCATAATAACAGTACATGCCAAGAAACAATTTATTCAGTAGAAAAACCAACAATATCATGATTTGCTGGGAGTCGAGTTTCTAAAGCCTGCCCAATCCTTCATTTCCAGAAAAGCCTCCAATTCCCCAGGAACACTGAAATGCAGCTTTCACCATCTCCTAGGAGGTCATGCAGCCCAAGCCAGTTAAAGGAAGAAAAATATTTTCCCACAGTTGAGTGTCCCCTACTGCACATGCCACTTACAAAGCCAACCCTACTCCCACAGTCCAGGAGAAGGGCAAGAAGAGCATCAGGATGGCAGGCACACAGGGCTCCTGCATGCAGAAGTATTTGTGAAATTATCCCTCCTCATACAAAAGCTTAATTAGCTTTCCTTGACAGCTGAGAAAGTTCATCCTTGACTGAGAAGACACACATATTTTGAAGTGTCAGAAAGGAGCACAGCCTCCCCCCAAAAGAATGTAAGGAAAGAACACTTTCCCATTGAAATCACACCTTGCTAAGGTAAAGTCCTCAAGTCTGTCCTGAGGCACCGCTCCCTAGTCAGAGGGCAGGTTCCCGTCCAAGATCAGCAACTGCTTACATGACTTGAATCGCACAGCCCAAGTCCCTTCTCACCAGCAAGATGGGAGGTACCAACGTCACCTCCACCTGCAAAATAGATCCACCCCACCCTGAAGTGCTCCCTGTATCACAGCTTGGGAGCTGGCCATGTACCTCACCTGTCAAACTTGCAAACTGCAGCTATGCAGAATTCTCTTTTCCTCCCTTTGTAGGAAAGGTGCCCTGCATGAGGACTTACTGTACACTATGACTCAGTGCTAGCATAGTTTCTTCTGCATTTTATTTGTGGAATAGTCAGTTATCTCAGTAACCAAAAGGAAAGGCTCATATTAATAGTCCATTCCAGCTAGACTTCTATTTTTATTGTTGATTTATTTGAATAACACTACACACATTGAATGTAACAGTTACAATATTAAGCACAAAGTCAGGAAACAGAAATTCCATTTGCATTAAACTGAGCCCCATGTTTTCCAGTTTCCATGCACTCTTGCATTCTTAAATCCTGCCTCTTATTTCTTTACCTCAATATTTTATTTTAACATACACAAATGTTAAATCTGCACCTGAGCTGAGGTATGAAAAGATACAACAGCTAATACAGAATCCTTATCTCTTAAGGAGAAAACCAGAAGGCAAACTGCTCACACAAGACAATAGAGTTGTAGCATGACCTAAATACTGCAACACAAGCTATGCTCTTCTACCTTTAATTAAAAGCCTTTTAAACAAGGGTAAATTCCCCCAAACTCCAGGAAATTTGTTCATATCAATGATTAGCATTCCTAGCAGTGTTTTGACACTTCTTGGAACACTTGGTTAATGCCATCCTTCAAATGGATTCATATATAGATGCTTTCTACAACACGAAGCAGCAAGACCAGCCTAGTGCAATCTGTTGCCAAAAGGTAAAACAGCCATTGCACATACTAAGGCCACACCATGCAAAAAATCACATTTTTCATATTTCCAAATGCAAGCAAGGCTACCTTCCACCTAAATAGAATATCGACATCTCTAGCTGTCAGAAAACATTAGTAAGTCATTTTGCTTCTTTAGGATCTATAAAACAACTATTACAGGTTCAAGAAGCAAGTTTCCCAAAGTACCCTGGCTTTATCCAAAGAGGCATTTTAAACATCAAATCTGCGCTCCAGCCTAAAGAAAAAAAATTGATGTTTTATACTTGAACTTCTACCACTCCAGACAATGGTGAAAATGCAGATAGGAACCTCAGTGATATCTCAAATAAAAGGCTTACTGAACTAGACACAGACAATAAGGCAGCAGTCAACACAATTCTAACTTTAGATAAACTCAGGTGTAGATCTGCCTTTACTCAAGCAGTTTTATTACGAAGTTTCAACCAAACAGTGTTAGGCTGAACACAAACAAGTTACAAAGCCACAGCATTCAATTACCAAGTCTTGTCAAATGAGAAAACTTCAGTGTATAAGAAGTTTCTTCTCTAATGATTTGTTGATCAAATGCCTTGTCCTCATTTGCCTAAGCACCTAATGTTTTAGTTACTTGCTCAAATGACTGGTTTGGCAGCAGGACTAGACAAACGTAGCTGTGATGTGGAAGGTATTTCGTGTCCCTGCAGAATTAGGTTAGAAATATTTTCAAGCACTGAGGATAATTCAGGTAATTTCACGTTCCAGTATAATATTTTAGATTAGAACTAACTTGATGTATAGTCTTTTGCATTTTTTTATTAGGACTGCTGGCATCTGCAAGACATAAGCTAGAAGCTTCATAGCAAGCAAAACGGGGAGGAGAGAAGCCTCAGAAGAGGCACAGAAGAGCTGTGTGGCTGCAACAGGAGGGATCCAGGATTTCCAGCATTCTTCAACTGCTACTTTCATCTTCCCCTTTAAGCAAAGCCAAAAGCAGTATAGAAGATCATGCACATGTTTACATGTCTTCAGATACTTTAGTATGATACATCAGCACCAGTTAACGACTCAAATTTAAAGATAATACAACACAAAGGCTGTCAACTCACTTGTTTTCCTAATAGTTCAGAATTACTTGATGGTCTCATATTAAAAGCTTCAAAGATGCTGTTGCTTCTCCAGTAGTCCTTGCTATAAATAGACCGTTGAGTGTCCTTCAGCAGCAAAGTGAATATTCTTTAAGCCCAGAATTTTCCCTTTTACATCAAGCTCCCACCTGTATCACCAGTCCACCCTTAAGTCATGTTCCTATGGCAAAATTGCAGTTTGAAACTGCTTTCACATAACTAGGTCTGATACTAAAAAAGAAAACCTCTCCTATAATCTAAGCAGATACACAGCCAGTTCAACCAGCATGGCATTCCACACTGCGTACCATGTATTTTTGTCAAATCCAAACTTGTATCATAAAGCTTCCTTAAAAAGTTTACATAACTACCATAATCAAGTCAAAACTGATTCTGCACCCAATCAATTGCCACAGTAGAAGGAGAACAAGAGTTCATTTACTGGTTCTTCGGTTCAGTGACACCTCGAGACCAAATGATGAGGAACCTGTCCATCACTTGACAGCTGATTTTTACAAGTCTCATAGTCAGTCAAGTTCTCCTTTCCCTCTCCAAACTGCCACCCACATAGGCACATCCCCACAACAGTGTCTGTGCCATGTTCAAACCAACTGCCCCCGCAGAGCTCTGTCTCTCAGGTAATTCCCACCATCTTTAGTTCATACAGCATGCAACAACATGTACAAACTTCCTCCAAAAATGACACCAGTTCACACTGGAAAGCATCTTTGGAAGCCAAACTTTCTGTTGCAAGCACACCGGTCCATGCCCTCATTACCTGTTCTCCAACCTCTGGTTTTCCCCTCTTTCTGCTTCAGTTACATAAGCTGTGCTTGAAACTCTCTGTAAAACAACATGCCACACCAGAAGCACTGGCTCAGTTTGACAAAGGTCAGAATGCAGCTCATCAGATCACACCAAGACTGGCTGCCCTAGCAGAAACAAATTAATTTGCCTCCTTAGTACATGACATGTGTTGCTCCACATTTTTCATCTTCAGCTGTTGGAATGGGTGCAAACTCAAGCACAGAAATAAACTACCCAGGGCTTTATAGAAGCTCAAGGGCTTGATCACTCCCAGCAATCAAGCTACAGGAACAGCTTTACACTCAAGTTTTAGATGCATTTGCTGATACTACTCATGCACATTTAATGAATTCAACAGTGTAGCACATTTGTGTTTGCTTCACAAGTAAATGGTTTAGTTCTATATTTTGGTTGTTTTATTTTTAAAAATACTTCCACCTTTTACTGATTGATTAAAGAGAAAATTAGGATTGCTACAGTCAGTTGCCTCAAGGATTTAGCAATCTCTATCACGTATCAACATCAGAAAATGAAACTATGCCATTCAAAGTCATCAATACGCCCATTTGTAGACTTTTCTGCTCACGTTGTCATCGATCTACCTTTGACATTTACAGAATGCATGCTTCCTGATAAGACAGACACTACAGTTGAGGTTTCAAAGTTCTGCTTCCTTCCCTAAGGTCTTGCCATTTTAGCTTGGAAATCTGGTCCCAAACTCAGGAATGAAATTTTACTTAAAACAAAGCACAAAGTAAAATGCCACCAACAACACCCAAAAAACACCCAGTCAAAACTTTTAGCTTAGGTTAGCTACAATCTACAGCACCTAATTTTTCAAGTCAATTGGAAATACTTTTATAGAATGGTGAAGATGGACATCCAGGCAGTGGCTTGGACACTATGTATCAGGACTGAACCTCCCTGGCAGCCAGCTGGGGATGCTCCAAGGTGGAAGGAATGTATTTCTGAAAAGTGGCTTCCCCACTCAGAAAACAGAAGCATTCCAAACTCCCTAATACAAGAGCTTGTAACATTATGTGGAACTTCTGGATGCACCTATGAGTTTGAAATTGCTTCTTCATTGATCTGATAAGGCTTTTAATAACTCACAAAGCTGGTTACTTCTGATTGCTAATGGTAAAAGGCTTGGGGATTTCTGAACTATCCACAATGCATGTTCAGCTTAGACCCAGTATTCCACATCCAAGCTGCAGTAATGTGTTTCAAAGGTTTAAATATACCACACACATTAGATAACATTTATCTACTGAGCCAAAAGTCAATTTACACTGAATATCAAGAACCATAAATCCAGAGATCACTGGAAATAACTGAGGAGCTAAATACTGAAATAAGGAGGCAGCCCACAGATAGAGGTTCCCCCTTATCCATAGCTCATGAAGCTTGTTAAACTGCTTTGTAAACACGTTGTACCATCGTAGACTTCTTGGCTGTTACTGATAGTTATCAGAGTATCAGTTATAAATAAGAGAATAAAGTCAAACTGGCAAGTCACTACAACAAGTGCCCCAAGTTTCTATATTCTGAGGAACTTCCAGAAGCCAACCACTTACCTAGAAACCATCAAAGGAGATCTAAACAGATTGTGGTTATTACTAGCAGGTGTTCAGCAAGGAGCATTCAGGGTTCCTCTCAACACAGGTGTAGCCTTAAGGGATATACATCATTCCAGCATGGCAGGGGAAACTAAGGGTTCAAAATTTACAAACAGGGGTTGCTCGCACTGTGTATGCCATCCGGGTAAGGACAGAGTATGAATCATATGTGTCAACTGTCTCCGGAACAGATTTACTGTGCTCATGCCATACAGCAGTCTCATTGAAGACAACCTCTCTGCAATGCATTAGTCTAGCATTTACTTTAAAGGGATGATGCACTGAGTCTTTCCCAATATCCACAGAGCTATAGTAGGCCTCGTATTTACCTGCCTACAAGTTACAGACTGGTTCCTCACTGATTAGCACCTCCACCTCCTCACTGGAAAGTGAAGTAAGCCATTGGGAAAGTTAGTTCAGAAGTTTAAGCTCAGCCTTTGCCCAACATACTAGCACAAGAGAGATCCTCCCATAGCACCACAGGCCAGACTTCAGAGGGACACCACTACACTTCATCTACTGTCTTTCTTCAACACAATCAGTCCCACATAGGCCACCATCAGTGTTCTTGTTACTGGAACCACTTGCTTTGCCATATGTATTGTTATTATCATCAGTAAAAAGAACTGTAGGAAAATTTCAAAAGAAATTATTTTTGTGGGGACAAGGAACAGGAAGGGACTTGGTACAAGCACAGCCTGATACAACAACTGGGCAAACCCTGCTTGAGAGAGGGAACTAAAGCCCAAAACCCACATGTTCCAGAGCACAGGCAAATCTCAACTAAAATCCCACATCACGAAGATCAGTACTACAGTATGTGCAGCAGAAAAACTTCCAAGTGTTTTACTGCAGTGATTTGCCATATCTTGTTATTTTGTGGTACTTTACCATTTCTGAATTTGGGGGGATAGGGGGTGTGTGAAAGCTCAAGATGTTAATTACCCAGTAGCTTTCAACCTATTAATAGCAACATATTGCAATCACTGAACACATCTACCTACTGTCTGAGGCCACCTCTCCGGAGGACTGGCAGTCAATCCTTCACCGACAGTGAAAACATACCAGAACAGACTATTCAACACACCTATACTTGACACCACTTCTCACTATGTGTGGGGAGAAGTATCAAAGCTCTCAACCACTTAAATAACTGGTTGTTCCAGGAGTACAAAGGAATTTAAAGACAGGGAAGGCACAGAACACCTAACCATTCAGCACAGTTCTAAAACCAAAGGTCCCCCTTCACTACTGTAACCCCAAAATTAAAACCAGGATGATTAAATCCTTTCAAGTCCATTCAGTAAACAGTAATTCTTCCCATCTACTGAGCCACAAGTCCTCAGTAAGCACAGCCAGGCTAGCATCTACAATTCAAGTCAAGTGAACTTCCTTCCAGCATCCACAACAGAAAGGTCCATTGGTATGAACTAATACCATGTCTGTTGAATTGCTCCAAGATAAGAAGCAGTAAGTCAGCTATACCAAACGCAGAGGAACTGGTAGAACTTGAAATCTTTTCTCCCCAGGTGAAGACCTTGCACAATAAAGCTGGCATTCATTCAAGGCACCAGAGGATAAGGTGATCACCACCACAGGAACAACCACACCACAGCCCACAAGCAAGATTTCAGTCTGTTTCTTTTTAGAAACACTATCTTGACAAAACTAGTCAGCTATTTCATCTCAAGGGTCAAGACACATACAAAAAATTATTGTAGTTTAACAAACACATAGGACAGCGTAACAAGCAATGTCTGTAATTCACAAGCTGTTTCAAACAGGCCCTTCCCCCAAATCCTCTACATGCTAGACAATCAGCTAGAAGCAAATCCTTAATTTCCATCAATAATAT
The DNA here is from genome assembly GCA_013398125.1 of Aegotheles bennettii. Lineage (NCBI taxonomy): Eukaryota > Metazoa > Chordata > Aves > Caprimulgiformes > Aegothelidae > Aegotheles > Aegotheles bennettii. Next base: position 196,659 of record VZRW01010369.1, read on the forward strand.
TCCCCTGACCAGTCCTGAATAGCCTTGATAGCAAATTAGCATTTCTATGGGCCAAGACCAATTTAGCCAATCTGCCTGTGTCCTTGCAGATTTTATTTTACTGGAAAGTTGCTTTTCATTCTGTTGATTAACTATAAAAATAAGAGTCTCAGTTCCTCTAATTATCATCTCTTTTGGGGAAGGTAGAGGGTGAAAAGTTTTTACATTAAGGAGAGAAGTTAATTCCAAAGGAGAGTAAGTGACGTGCACATACTGTATATATACACACCCATATACCCCACAGTGGTAAAAGCATATCATTCTTGATAACAAAATATGCAAGATGAATATGCACATTAATATTCAAAAATATTTAAAAAATAAATTAAAAATATCTTTAACTTTCTCAGATACACCGATACAGGGCATCATCAGATTCCAGCCCATTCTGACCCGTGTATACATGGCAGAGAACCATATCTTTGAGATGAAGCTTCCAATAACTACCTTACCCTCATGTGTTTTTTACTTAAACTAAAGACAATTCTTCCAGATGCAGCATTCACAACCCTGACACAGACTTGGATAGGTCTGTAAAGGAGGGCAGAAGTAGCCTACAAAAACACTTTTTAAAAAAACAGTAAATAACTTTAAAAAAAAAATCAACTTAGGAATTCCATTTTAATCCAGACTGTGAGCACTCCAGTAAGAAACAGCTCTATCCAATAGGAGCACGATTACAAAGCAATGCTGGCTCTGACAGATGGAGCCTGGGAAGATACATGCCAGCTGCTCTGCCAGCAGCATTTTCTGCCCGATGCAGCAAACAGTGCTCATGTTGGCTCCGGACTAAACCACTCCCCTCATTAAAAAACAAAATATATATATAAAATATTGCTGAAAGCACAATTTTCAATTCTCCTGCCAAATCTAACAGAGGAGATGTCATAGTAAACATATATGTTGGCATAATACACTGATAATGTCAGTTGTTATAGGCAGTGCATACAACCAAAACAGCATGCAACACTGCACTGAAGTGATAGAAGCAGGTATGCCAGATGTGTCATTTTCACACAACCTTAGCACAGTGAGTTAGTATGACTTCAAGACTATACAGGCAGCAAGCTTAAGAAATTTTGTCCGAGCCCGATTTTCTGTGTTTTACATGATTTAGACAACACAAGCTCCAGGATATAAACCAAATCCTCCATTCCTGTAAAGCACTGCACAGTAACAGCACTTACAGTTGCTTCAAAATGATGCTTTTAGCTTCCTTGAAATGCCTGTGATTTGTTTTATGACATCAAGCTCACCAATTTCTTCACAGCTGACATAAAGCAGGCTCTGACACCACAGACATCAGCCAGAGTTCCAAATACGGACTAATGCCACCCTCGGACCGTCAGCCAGGAAAAGAAACCCTTGGCACTTCCATAGCAGTTTTCCTTCTTCAGCACTAAGGAAGCTTCCCAAGGCTTTGGAGCATACAATTATTTCGGCATGGTAAACAGCAGATAATAGGGAATTAGAGAACTTACACTTGTCTCCTTATATACTGTCCCTCAAGTACTGATCTTTTGTTTCCTGTTTGTAATGGGGTTTGAAATTAAAATGGCCTTCTATTTACTTTAAGTGCCAGCACCCATTAGTGATTTTAGCTCATCTAGTAAGGACATGCTCACTGAGAAGTCAGACACTTATTTTTCAACTTTTTGGGGGGAGGAGAATAGGAAGGAGATACTTTAACATTTATTAGTTACCTTAATATCCTCTTTGTAATACAGTGGTAGCAACACAGAACTTAACTGCAGTGAAAAATCAGAACGGCAGATTTTCATGCCATGCCAGCCTTTCTATCAAGACAGATCAGAGTATCTGTTTTGGGTCAAAGCTCTTCAGCTCATACTGCATGAAAATGCTCCTTTCAAAATATTGATAAGAATGGTTCCTTCTATGGATTTTATTTACCTATTCAGTTTACTCACAAGCACTGGTGAGTGTTCACACAGTCCAAAGCTTTTTATCTCAGTTTTGACAAATCAAACAGAAGGAAAAAGCCCAGAATACTACAATGAATCCATATCTGAAGACAAGCAACATGCTAAAATTCAATGATCTTTTATAGGCAAGCTTCCAAGGCTACTTTCTTTCCAGATCCTCACTCTCTGGTCCTCCCTATCCTCTAGGCAGGCTTGGAATTATACCAGACAGAACTGAGCAAGCAAGGTGATGACAGCAAGATTTAGCATAAAGGATCACATTACAGTGTCACCTCAGCATGTCCTGGTATCACAGAATATATGGCAACAGTGCCCTGAACTCACACAACAGGGTAACCTTAACCACTGTTTGCAGGACAGCTACATACCGAGTGCCAGCACCTGCAGAAGCAAGCAGGCTCAAAGCTACTTTCTGCACCACAACAGGTTTCTCCACATGGAGATGTCACAGGACAACAAAGCAGGGAGGGAAGTGGGGAAGGACAGCATGGAAAGTCATTAGCAGCCCTGTCCAGCTCCAGGAAGACTCTCAAGGCACTAAAATACAGAGCCAAGAGTTACACAGGCCTTCTGACATCCAGCAAATGTCTGGACTGCAAGTGTTTCTAAACACGAGAACTCTTCCTGGATTAAGAAAGTCACTTTCAACACACAGCCGCTGCCCAGATTTTACAGTTCAGGCAGATCCCAAACATCAAAGTATTTTTAAAACAAAGAAAAAAACAACGGCCATTACAGGGTCAAATTCTCTTCTCATCTTCTGTAGCACCACACTGCTGACTGTTCAGTGCCTTAAAGATCAATACATGCACTCCAGTGGGAAGCCATCCAAGTATCTCACAACACGGGCACAACGTGCTTAGACCAGAAACCAGCAGATCCTGCAGTTTTCTAGCAGCTTCCTTCCCAGCACAAGGCGTACTCTCACACAGCACCCAGGCTATACCGTGATCTCATGGTAACAGAAGAATGGACTGCAATACAAGGACTGATCTTAATAACTTCCATGGAAGTGGACAAAAATCAGCCTGGTTTCTGTTTCTATCTGATCACATAAACAGCTGCTAATATTGCTTGAACTTTTCATGTACTCCTGGACCCAACTGTACGATTTTTATCTGATAGTGGTTGTAAGCACATTACATTCAGTTTCTTTTTGAAGAATTACGTTTATGTTAAAAATCAAGCCTGTGGTTGGCAACAGTATTCCAAGACCTCACATACATAAGGTCATTTGAATACTTGGTTGTTTCAATTGCTGCAAGTAGGAATTTAGCTCCTTAAAAACACACACACACACACCAGAACAAAAGAGATGGGCCAGGAGAATGGAGGAGAGGGGAATGGTGAGTCAATAATATACCATTGTTTCTTTCCCCCCAAAAAACATGAACAGGACAGTAGGTAATACAAATCAACAGGAGCCAGAAAGCCAGTTCTCCCATAGGAAACAGAGTGTCACCTTCAGGAGTGAGGGGGTTGGTTTGTTTTGGTGATGTTGGGGTTTTGTTAAACAAAGTCCTTTGAGAGACAGTTGCTGTGGTGTTAGCACAGCAGTAGTTTGAGTAACTTTTCCTAGAAATACAGCTGCAATGCCTCTGGAAGACACAATTACAGCAATGTTTTTTGATCAGAGTTGAAGTTCACATGATTTTAGAGACTGCTCCCCCTTCACGTATAATGTAGAGGAAGGGCAGCTGCAGGCAGATGCAGGAGGTGCAGGGAGTCATACAAATGACAGCAGTGCTTGCACTTCCATAAAACCAGACACATGAGAATCATCACATCCATACCACTCCCCGTGCCCCTCTCTGGTAGCAACACAACCCCTGAACTATTCTATTTCAGCACTCATAGTAGAGACACCAGGACACCTTGTTACTATCTCAGCTGTGATCAGCTCAACACATGAGTGGCCTTATTACAGCCACAGAGAACCCGTGTTCGGAAGAACAGTCCTTTCACAACTGGAAAGTTGTGCATCCACCCATCCCCACACTGCACGGGTGTGTGCCCCAGGGGAAGCCATCACCTGCCCCCATCGAGTTAAAACACAGGAGAAACCAAGGAAGGGCATGCACAACCATGGAGCAGCATGTGGGACACTGTATCTGGCATATCCAACTGCTTCAGAGATTGGGATGGCCTCTCTATGCTGCAAGGGTGGCAGAAGTAGTCCGAGCAAACGATATACCAATTAATTCTGCTGGCAAGGCTTAGCTACCAGCGATAAGATTCCCACTATGATGTGAGGAGATGCAAGCAAACCCATGACTGGAACAATTACGTTTCATAAGCTCTGTTCAAAACTCTTAATGCTTTTTTAAATTAAAGTGGTTGTGTCAGGAGCAAAAAGAAGCTATAACCTAAAAACATGCTCCCAATTTTACCCAAGAATAAACAGTATTTACATGTAAATAAAATCCTGCATGAATAGGGGGGTGGAAAAGGAAAGACTTTTTATTCAAAAACAGCCTAAACACTAAAGATGTCCAAAGCAAAACTGGAGACTGGTCTTTTACCACCTCCACTCCTAACCAGCTCTTGCAAGCTTTTCAGCTTCCCACCTAGTTTTTTTTTAAAAAAAAAAAAAAATCAGAAAGAAAACAAATCTTTTCTGTTCAACAACGACAGAAATCCATTTTCCTAGTCACAAAAAGAATTTTATCATCATCATGAATGGCCACATTTTTGCACCCATTATACTTAACGATGATGCATTTTTCTTAACTTTTGCAGTGGTTAGTTCACATTTAATCATTTTCTGAGAAGGCAAGAAGCTTAAGCGAGTATCTTTAGCTCATTATTTATGTTCTCTATTTGCATAACTCCTTCATAACTGCTCCATTAAACACCTCTTCCCTTCCAAGGCCAATTTTAAAAAGCCTCCTGCTTTATGAGACTGACAAGCATGACTCACAGTATTCCCCACATTCATCCCCCCAGGCCTCGTGGGATGTTACACAGCCAGTAAGTACCTGCTTCGGTTCATACTCCCCCACTCCCACTGCAGTAACCACTTACAGCAATCTGGGAAAATGGTAAAGCTACCTCTCCGGCTCTCTGCTGTAGGTAGGAAGCAAATAGTAACAGTATTTGCTTTTAATGTGTCCTTCTACCATGTAAGAGTTTAGCAAGAGAGTGGCTGAAGAGAGGCACACGGTGAAGGAGGGTTACACACTCTTCCCCATTCCTCCCATGCATTTACTCCTACCAGAAACTCAGAGTTGCTCAAGATCCTCAAAACTTGCTTTCCAATCCTCCTTCAAACCATTCCCATGTTCTGTCAGCAAGGCAGAAAGTTACACAACATAGATCATTCTTTATCTACTCTTAAGCCCTCCCTCCATACCCAAGGAACACACTCAAACCCTCCATGAGTCCCACATTCAGGACCAAAACCAGCAACTTCTCTCCCCTCAGCAGAGAAGCAGCAGCACACAGGTACCACATCCCTGCATACTTGGCTCTCATCCCCAGTAAACGAGCCTCTCTCATAATTACAACAAATACCTCCATCGGTCTCTGAATGGTCCCTATTCACTGCAGAGTACTGACAGGAGCTGATTTTACAGTTCTTGTTCACAGACAGTAGGTTTCCAAAGAGGGAATGTGGGCTAGAAAGCTTTCCATTGACTGTTAACCTTCCCCATTGGTTGAGACATAGAATCATAGAATCATTATAGTTGGAAGGGACCTCAGGGTCATCAAGTCCAACCTTTATCCCATCATATTCCTAACCATTAGACCACGGCCTCAAGTGCCTCATCAACCCGTTTTTTAAACGCCCCCAGGGACGGTGACTCCACCACCTCCCTGGGCAGCCCATTCCAGTGCCCAACCACTCTCCCAGTAAAGAACTTCTTAATATCCAACCTAAACTTCCCCTGATGTAACTTGAGGCCATTTCCTCTCGTCTTGTCAATTCAGGAGAAGAGACCAACACCAGCCCCTCACTACAACCTCCCTTTAGGTAGTTGTAGAGTCTGTGAAAAGACAAACTGCTAAAGAGGAATGAAATACATATCTAGAAATGGCATAGCCACTGCTCAAGTGATACAAGACCTCTTACAAAGTAAGCAGCATTGTATGAGCCCAAGCTTCAATTACATCTATGGCAAAATCAGTTCTCTCTAACGTCCACAGCCAAAGACACCTGAGAAATTAAGACACAAAATCCCTTGCCATTTAATTTAAAAATCCCTTGCCATTTAAGACAACATGTACTTGCAACACTACTAGAGGAGTCTCAGGACTACTGCATCAACCAGATCATTTCAGAGCTGGGAGAACATATGGTATGCCGCAGCAGGAAACACACCCACAGTATTTGAAGAGAGCCCTTATAGAGCCAAGCACTTCCAAACCAGACACACTTTATCTAATGCAGCTAAAGCCAGGAGCTTGCATCACAGAAACAATAGCTCCTCCCAGAGATTGAGAAATCCTGCAAATCAGCCAGCAAATCAAAAGCCAAACAATCCCCAGCCAGGTCTCCAAGGATCTTGCCAACATAAATGCATTGACCCATCATATCTGTATTTGTTAGTCTGATACTCTCTGGACCTTGACCTTGACTGAAGCATCATCCAAGCCACCTGCCACAAGGCCTCACAGTGGGAACCCTGGAGGATGTAATCATACTTTACAAAAACCCTTCAGGATCAGGTCCAACTCTGCTTTGTGGACACATACCTCCTAATATATGTTAACAGAACACCATTCCCCGTGACATGTCCACCTTTTCCTCACTGTTAAGAGATCCAAAGCCCTCCAGCAGAGAAGTTTCCTTAAGCCCTTTCCACTGCCTGGTCTCAGAGTAACAAAGGGACCATATTCCTGAACGAGACTGATTTCTTATAAAGGAAAGGTCTAGCCACATATATCTGAGAAGCCTCAAGAATTTTACTAGTAGACAATCACATCAGTCCCATTGCACACCAGGTCTCCCCAGCTGCCTTCTGTTTCCTCTGATCCTGCTCATCACAGCTTCCCACATGGTTACACTTCACAGCCATGGCCTTAGCCTCAACTCTGTGCCAATAAGGATAATCTAAAAAAGAAGTGTATATAAATGCCTTCAGTAGCTGCACGTTTCAAATTATTCAAACCCATGCTAGTAGAAGCTGTTTGTCTGAAAGGCATCATGAAAAACAGCTGCATAATTTAAACTGCAAGGCAGTAAAATATGCAGTTAAATAATAGAAAGAGATTTAATTAAAAGAAATAGGCAAGGGAGAAGAGGTTTTCAGATGAGATATGAAATGAGACAAAGTCAATGAGCTAGAGAGCAAGCACGTGAGCATTTCAGAAGCTGTGATGAGAGCACTCTTGCGTCACCAGCAGCGAAAGCGAAAGTCCACAGACTATGGCAGTAGACAAGTGAGACAACAGGTCTAGGAAACAGCCTACAGCAAACAGACAGGAGATTTCAACAATGAGAGAAATCAGCAAATTTGTATTAAGATCACAGACCAGGAGAAGTACTTGGAAAGAGAAATGTCACCAGTAACATTTAGTGACATAACAGCGACTATCATCATCAGGTGTACGAATGTGAAAAGACAAGCATGGCATGGCATTCTGCAGCTTAGATGGTACTGCAGCAGTCCGATACAACTGCCTAGACACCTTGTTGTTCTTCTCATCCATTTGCTTTACACAAATGTTTTTCTTATCTTAGGCTCCAGAAGACACAGAATTATGGCACGGGGACCACAGTTCAAGTACTCATAGCACACCTGCTGCAATGGAGTCAAATAGATGCTCAACTGACAATGATTGCTGCAGGACAAATACTGGTTGGTGGATTTGCTGATCCCGAAGTACAACACTGAGAACAGAGGATGAAAATTAAGATACACATCTGGTGAAAGATTAGCTGAAAAAAAAAGTCAAAAAAACCCCAAACCCACAAAACCATGCTGTTGACCAAGTACAGTATACAAAAACACATTATCTTGTGAAACACTGGTGTGAAAGTAGCCAGAAGAGTTTACACTTCATTTTTTTTCAAGAATATCAAAGGATTTTTATGCTTTGAGTAGTAAACAAGCAAATTTTTTTCTTGGAACTATTTATAACCTTAAGACCACCCAGTAAGAACATTATGTTCCACTCTAAAGATGTCAAACCAACATTTGTTTTAGCAAGCCGCCTCTGCCCAAGTTCTGAGAGGCCTCTCTGCTCTCTTTACAGAAGTAGGAACAGTACCACATTTTACTCCTACTTGTCTTTCAGGTTACAGTACAGTTAGGAAAGTGATGTGGAGTCCTTTCTCCATGACTGCTTTAACTGCTGATCACTACAGAATCAGAGCCTCCTGGCACACATAGCAGCCTGCTTGCTCTTTAACTTCTGCTGCAGAAAGACTACGCAGAGTTGATTATTTTGTTCTCTCTGGAGAGGGAGGGAAGACATTGTCACAAATATATCTGCTATCTTAACATAAGGAACATAAGGAAACTTATCTCATTGCAGAAGAGACAACCTTTAGTGTTCTTTTAGAAAATTCCACCATGGCAGAAGATACAGTACAGCACACATCATCTGTGGCTGTTATGAAGAGACTTTTTTGTAGGAGAGGTCCAGAACAAGGTAAGTTTTGAGTTTCAGAGCCGCCTCCTTCAGTTTGCCAAACCCAGCACATACTAAGTGTATTTGATCTGGAATCTTAGACAAGAATATTCTTAAAAATAATCTCACCTTGTAAGCAGTCAATCTTTTTCAGAGTAAAGCTAATTTGTTTTGTCAGTTTAGCCAGCAGGTTGGCTACCAATTTCATGTCATGTAAAATTCAACAATCTGTATTAACAAGTTGCATCTGAAAATGCTGCACTCATGTTTTGCTCCAAGCTGAAATCCTTCTGCAGGGACCCCCCCTGCTTTTCTTCTAAAATATCGACATCACAGTAACAAATCTACACTCCACAAAGTGTACATGGCTCCTGCTAACAGCATTAAGAACTTGCTTGAACAATGAGTAACACTATTTGCATAGTTTCAAGCAAAGGAGGCACGTACACTCTCATTAATTAACCCAAGGAAAAGAAGGAATTTTCTCTAATACCAAGAGGAAGAGTTTAAAGTCTTGCTTTCATTTGCTGTACAACAAATGAATTCCTCAAAGAACCCACCTGTTAAAAGTGCTGTATCTTTTATTTCACAGCCTGGCCCTGAGCCGATGAAACACTTAACTGAGCCCCTCCAACGCAGCCAGAAGGGCATCCTGACAGCCTGGAGGAGAAGGAGGAAAGGCACCTGCAGATACCACCTTCCTCACAGAGCTCTGTTCAGGAGCACATCTTGACCTATTCTCCACAGCACCCTGGGTCTTGGCCCCCAAGCACTCTGTGCAAGTTTTGAGCTGTAAAGGGTTATTTCTGCAACCCATGGGAGACATCAAGTCTCTGCCTGCAGCAGCTGCCTCACCAGCAAGATCGGGAAAAGGGAGAAACTAGACCGAGACACTGTACCTACTATTACAAATTCAGCAGATATTTCCCTTTACTTAGGGGTGGAGGCAGGGGAGGATCCCTGTGACCAAGCCCACCTGCCTCTGTCACCAGTGCTCAGATCTGGGGAGGGCTGGAGGTGAAAGGAATAGCATCAGAGGAACACAGCTCTGGGTAACACAAATACTAAAGACAGCAAGAATGCTCAGGTAATTATGAACAAGCCTGGACATTGAGTAACTGAAGGCCCACAAGTCATCTCCTACCACGTAACAACAAATAAAAACCACACCATGCTTTTCTCCACTCCAAGTTACTAATTAAGCACCAAACACAGGCACAGAGAGAGAGAAATGCCCTCTTATCCCTCAAGGATGTCTTGCTACACCAGAACTGACCCTTCGTCCACAGCTGCCACCCTGTTGTTCTGCAGACAAATAAGATTTCAGTCACCAGAACTGTCAAAACACAGAGTGCTTTCACTAACGAGAAAGACAGCGGTAACTTCTAGTGCCTCTGCCAAGACAGAGACCCACCAACACGCAGACAGACGGTACTGGGAGCATTATGTAACTCCAGAAGCTTGCAAAGCCAAAAATTAGAATCTCAATGTTCTTATGAGAAGACATACATAAAACTCTTAAAAAGTAATTGATGCTAATGAGTTCAATGATGGTTTCAGGTGCACGCTTTCCCAAGGGATTCATTCAGTCTCTGCAAACACCATCTCTGTGTTTCTGCAAATACTAATACTGCAAATATTCTGCAAATACTTTCTGCTATGCTGCAGTACAACAGAGGCAATTCGGAAAAGGGTGGGGGTAAGGGGACAAACCCTTGTGCACAGCACTGGAAGTCCAAACAATCAGGTTTTGTTCCCAAATATAACAGCACGTCCCTATATGACCTTCTACGAGTCAGTTATAAATTCTATGCCTCCATTTATGCTTCTTTAAAATGAAGACTGTTCAGAATAGTAAACAAAGATTATGGCAAGTTGTATCCATGGTTTTTTTCCAGAGTTTGGGGGTTTTAGTTGTTAAACTTAGATCAGCAGCACAGATACTAATGGGGACTCTGCCCTCCGAAGTACAATGCTTCCTACTTGTACACAGCCTGCTCCTGTACTCCTTACCTTCACTACAATGAGATCCACTTTACAAGCCCTCCTCAACGCCTATCTATTTTCTCTTTACCATAAGAGCTACTGATTTCAACAAGCTCCCAGAGATCTGGGGGGAGGAGAGTATTAGGTAGCTTCCCTTTTACTCACATCTTCTTTCTTCCCTCCAACAATTGCACCGGGCTGGGCACAGTGAGCACAGATCAGACTTTCTACACTGACAACAGACAACCTGCAAGCTTCTTCATTCCCACGACGTACATGCAAACAGAAGGGAGCAGACAGCACTCGTGTTGTGGGAGAAGCCGTACGCACCTGTAAAAGCTTAACCCAATCCACTTTACTTCACCCAATTAAGGTAGCGCAGTGCCGACACAGCCGCCTGCTGAAATACTAATGGAAAATGGAGCAGGAAGAGCAGCTGACATCTTGCCAGCTTCTTTAACCAAACGTACTAAAATCAATGGAAACATTTCAAACTTGGAAAAGCCGATCTCGTATCATCTGCCTCCTTTGCACACAAACAGACATACGACGCTCTGGGATCCGTTCCCTCTATATGCAGGGGAATCGCTTGCTGATTCAGTGAAGTTGCACTATTGTCTTATCGCCGCTTTCAAGCTGTGTTTTCTAAACCACAGACAACACACTGGCATACAAGACCTACACAAGGCACAGAGTTACAAGTCTAGCCCACCAACCTGTGCCCAATTTTTTTTTTTAAACCACACACATAGAACAGCCAGTGCCTTTTACACTGGTAGCAAACGTTCGCTTAAACTACCTTAAAAAAAGAATAGTGTTTAAAAGTATAAGCTAATATCTTTCCTTAAAGAATATTATTTAAATCTACAAAGCACAGTGGATGGTACACACATTTTATCTTGTTGCTCTCAAGCTCTCTAATTTTTAATTATATTTTGGCGTTACAGAAAGTGAACTGGCTAATTTTCTTTTTTTGTAAAATGTTCCAAATCTAGCAATGAAAGCAGAAAAAATAAATCACTGTATTTACTCTTGATGCAAACTAATTAACCTATGAACATAAAAGCATGCAAGTTTTCACAGCACATACAAGATTTGTATTAGTGACAAGTTTATCCTTTTAAATCAGGTTATTTCCTGAATCAGACATTCTAAGTGAACTTCTTTGTAGTGAACTAAACTAAGCCACTTTCCATACACCAGGCAACAAAACCGAGTGTCAGATCAGTTACCAACATTTAAGGAAAAAGAGACACCACGAAAAAAGTTATTTCCTTTTCAATACCTACTATCTACTGCTTAGGTTGCACATTCTGTGCTCCTATCGAGCAGACAGGATTACTAAATGCATACTCGTAGATAGATAGTATGAGGATTTGTGAAACTTCTTGCATGCAACACTTACGCTCAACCCCATACCCTTATTTTTCTACCAACTGGAAAGAGACTTTAAACTTTCTGTAACAGGAGTCAAACTGAAATCTGTCTCTGCTTTGGTCTGTTTTACCCAGAACAGCTTGTTAACTCACCGGCCAGTTTCCACATACCGGTTGCAAGCTGCAGAAGGAAGCAACACGACAACAAAAAACCCCCACGCATTTCGGCAACACGGCATTTACTTCCTTAAAAGGTCTTTCACTTAATTTATGTCCTAAAGCTGCTAAATCGACCCCCTAGAGACCATCAAGATCAGAATTTACACAAGTAGTACATATTCCAAGCTATTCATTTAGAGGTTCTCAGTCACACTAAAATAATATTTGAGCTTAAAAAAAAATTACAAAGGGATCTTCCCAAGTGGTCTAGAAGGAAAGAAACAGATGAAAACTATGTATCTGCCTCTGGATAAACAAGACTAAGTTTTAAAACAGTAGGGGAGAATCATAAGCAGCGTTTTCTAGCACAGAGAGGCCTCTCTGCACCACGGCAGTCAGCTGAAGTTGTTCAAAAGGAAGCCATCAGTGCAGTAGCACTGGAGACAGTGGTTTCCGGCACCATTTCCAACACTTCATAAACCAGTTATTGTGAGTTCATTAAAAACTGAAAATAATTCAATTCAACCAGGAAACTGATCAGAGAATCTCTCTGGAAGTTAATATTTTCAGCTGAAGAATAGTAATTAGAACTGCAAGTGCTTTAACTCCACGTGTTATTTCTGTGTTAGTACTGGCAAAGTTCATACTGTTTGGGACACTGATAATCATGCAGTATCTCAGAAATTCCTCACTAGGATCTTCAGCTTTATGCTACAGATTTTCAGATAACCTTCCATGGTTACATGCATCCTGAAAGGGGCTGGTCCTGAATGTCATTTGCAGGCAAAGGACTTAGGGAAGGCATTAGGTACTGGAATTTATATCTGTACGGCATCTATGAAGAAGTTTCATTCTTGCCATCATAAGATGGTTTTACCACTCCTCCCCTCGCTTATCTCACTGTACATTATTAGAAAGGTAAGACAATTCACAAGCAAATGTCTCCACCATAAGACAGCATTCATACCAGTATTCTAAAGTGTGTCCGAAAAAAAATTAGATAATATTAAGAAAAATGTAATTTCTCTATATTTAAGAAAACTTACTCCAGGAGACAAAAATATGCTTCCAGTTAAAGATTCACGGTTAAAAAAACTGCTCTTAAAACTGTTCAGAGTTTAAGTCTCTGATCTAATAGAAAATAGAAATCTAATTTTCTACCTGCTTGTCACTGAAGCTTCCAACCAAAAACACAGCAAATTTTCAATCTTGCCACAGATTAAATACAGTAATGTACTTATAATGCCTTTTTCCTTCTAAGTCAAAGCCAAATCCCCACCAATAACATCACAACTTCCTTCAATTACTACATTTGGTTTCCTTTCCCTTTTTTCTGTCTGCCTCTCTCCTATCCCCCCCAAGGCTGCCACCATACTGCAATTTCTGTACAGTACCACTGTACGGATCCCACAGATCTTCCTTAGAAGCCTATTGTTCTGCTTCTCCCCGATTCTTTTCCTTTCCTATCAGATAAACCTTCTAGATAACCAGAATACACACGGTCTCGAGGGCAAACTGTGTACTGCCTCACATCCCGATTTATTCACAGTTTGCCTTAGCAAGACACTGCTTCCCTTTGTAAGAACAGCGATTTTCAACTTGAGAGTCCCAAATGCAGGCATCTTTCCTAAATGCTTCAGTAAAAGGATGCTCGCTGTCAGTAGAGCTACATTCACCATTAAGTAGCCAAGTTCCAGCCAAATTTCCTCCAGGTGAGTTTTTCTTCCCCCCCAACCCCCCCCTTTGTTTGAGGAATCCCTAAAGACACTGATAATCTCTTCAAAAAATCAGTATGACCAAAATTTTACCAGAACCATTCCCAGATTAAGAGAGGGACCAAACAAGATTCATATGTTTTCAAATCAAAAATACAGATATAGCTTGAATATAGCAATACTGAGGGTGGGAAATTACTTTCCCATTTCAGTGAGCAAAGAATATAAAACATAAGATTGAGAACATCAAGGGTTCTGTATAGACACTGGAGTGCTGTTACAGAAATACTATAAATGGCTAGCACCAGCACTCAGTAGTCAGACAAACTAGTTCCACCTCAGTGCCACAATGCAGAGCGGGCAACACGCTTTCCTACGAGGGCACACACAGCCTCTCCCACAGAAAGAGAGAACTCTGCAGACTCAAACCTACCCACCCTCGGAGGCCAGACTGAATCGGTTACGTGTTAGGGGATAAATTACAATGCGCAGCCACTTCTGAACTATTTTAACACTCACTTAATGGCCAGGTTCTGTTCTGGCCTGCCTTTTTTATAAAATGCTCAGTTACGTCAAATACAAACTTTGCATTCTGTGTTGGTTAAGTCTCTTCCTCTCCTTTCCTCCCTTCCCACCACAATACACACACACACTCCCACATCTCATAACCCAGTGCCCTGTGTCATGCTGCCTAATCCTGCCGTGGCCCCAACACAGGCACTGGACTATAATCTGTTCAGTAGTCCAACTGGAGAGCAGATGGCTTTGTATAAAGTGCTGATTAAAAACCCCTCTCCATCACATATTAAAAAATACATGCAATTTTATCCATACATTCCCTGTTTTTACTGAGTAAACGTACAATGTATGTACGATACAAGCGAGGTGCACATTTTCCAAAGCTACTGCTCAAGCCCTCATTAGGAATTTTAGAACTCCAGCTTCCTTTCACTAGGGGTAAACACAGCTGTACACAGATAAAACAGACCGCACCGATCCCACATCCAGCTGACCTTGATACTCGGGGTGAAAATGAGCTACCAAATTAAAGAAAAAAAAATAAAAATAAAGGAAAAAAAATAAAAGCCACCCCACATGACCAGATGGGAACTAGCTCAAGTGTTGGGTATTTCGGTCTGTTTGCTTGAAGAAAGGAAAGACAAGTTTGAGGACTTTGAAGAAAATGACGTAAGTGAAGATTCTCTGTAACTTTCTGACATTGGGAAAAAGTCAGGAGAAGGAGACAGGTCAAAACTTGTGCCGCAATTACCATGCTCATGTATTTGTCATATTTCCCATGAGTAAAACCAAATGAACCTCGCCTCTTAGAAGCATTTATATCAGCAGCTTTCCCTGGGTGGAGCGAACAACTCGGAGAGTAAATAGACATTAACTCATACTACCTCAGAGACCACAGGAAAAGAACATCATCTTAAAAATATGGCTTGTTAGAGCAGTTTCAATGCAAGCAGCTGATTTTAAGAGACACTCCACGTTACTGAAGCTGTGCTCCCAAATTCTCTGCTCCATGACCACAAACGGCAAGGGCTCACCAGCCCTGCCAGAGAATTTAATAACCTGCAGTAAATACTCATCGCAGGTAGCCCAGCACCAGACCCAACAAGTCCACTTTACGAGCCGTCTCGTACGCAAAGCGGAGTTTATTTGGTTTTCCCTTTCGTTTCCCTCTCGGAACGGAGCCGGTGGGATTGGAGCCCCTCTGGGAGGCTCCGTGTGCCCGGGGCAGGGCCGCACGGTGCCCGGGGAGGGCTGCAAGCCCCGGGGAAAGCGGCAGCAAACCCTGCTGACAGCAGCCTCGCCAGAACAGCAGGGCCAGGGGGCACTGAAATCCGGGGGGGATGCACGGCCGGGNGGGCCCCGCCACAGGGCGCGGAGCCTCCTGCAGCGCCGGGTCCCGGCGTGAGGCGATGCCGCGGGGCGCTGGAGCCGAGCCGGGCTCCCATTGCCATTTTGAAACGCCGCCCCGGCCGCGCCCGCACACCGGCGGCTCCCGGCCCCCGCGGGCCCTCGGCCCAGGGCTCCCAGCCGAGAAGGGGCCGCACGCCGAGGAGGCC